>JABFDZ020000030.1:11594580-11611321 GCA_019775955.2 Pollimyrus isidori | reverse complement strand
TTCTTCATACAGTAATGCCATTTTAGAAGACAAAGATGCCAAACAGACAAGCAACAATGAGAACCTCAAATCACACACGAGAACCTCAAATTAAACAACAATGCTTATTCCTCATTTCTCTGCCTGCCCACCAAGACATCAAGGCTTTCTGAGAAGATTCAGAGAAGAAGTACTGTGCCAACATTCCTCATAGCTTCCCACCCTAAGGGCATGTGGGCAAACCATTGATACAGTACAACTCAAAATACTGCTCATCTGATCAACAAATACTGCTGTATCACTAGGGCCCTGGGCTGGGTCAAGTTACAGCCAGAAAGGTCAGATGACTCACAGACAAAAGTGTTTCGTGCCCTTTATGCCAAGTCGCACTGTACCCTAACCCATATCTGGTTTTCAGTGGTCTTGGAATTCTCACTTAAAAAGCTGGGTCATGTTTTATATGCAACTAACTTAACTGGGATTAAAAGTATACATCAAAAAAACAAGAAGCAAGGAGCTAAATTCTGCAACCACAATTAGCTTGGAAAAGTAATATGACACATTACATAGAAATGTGCAAAACTACACTCTGCAGCCATTCTTTTGTTTTACATTTAAACTTATTTATTAGTTAGACATTTCTCTCCAGAAAGATCCCCGCAAACAAGTACAGCTGTAAATTTATAGCAAAGGTCAACATACAAGCACAAAATCAATAGGTTAGTAAAATCGTTGTTTCTGTTTGTAACAAAAAAACAGCTAATAAACAACTTACCCTGCAAAACAGGGTGAGTAACTTTGGACAAAAAAAGCGGTTTGCAGAGCTGGATCATACCTTCAAAACAGACTGTAAAATCTTTAATTATGGTATCTTTCAGATAAACGGTCAATGCTGATGATAGTATTGCTTTTCCATCGCTGACGTATTAAGTTCGTCAATATAAAGAGGAAAAAGCGCACAAAGAAATATTTAGTTATTGGATTTTCCTATAATTGAAGAAAAAACTGTAACTGTAACTCTGCTCTGTATCGCTTCTTGGTCAGTGTCGTCAGTGGTTAGTGATGCTGGGTATTAAGTATCACTTGACTTTGAGTAGCCCCCGGTTAAAAGGTCAGTGGTTAAGGACAAATACCAGGATATGTATATAACGCGTTCAAAAGGTCTTCAGCGCCACCTAGCGAATGCATACCGTGTACAGTAGCTATAAAAACTGCAGTCTTGGATAAATGCAAATTTTATATAACAAGTGGAAAAATAGGTTCACGCATCTATGATGGTATGTGTTTACGCTTGCCAATTGATGTGTGTATACGGAAGCATAATAATTACACATTCAATACGACTTTAATGAAGTAATCTGATAAAATAGCTATTTACGGGATGGATGGATGGATGGATGGAAAATCCTAAAATTCAAACAATGCTCGTGATAAGCTAACGAATTGTTCCCAAACGAAAGAAACTATTACTACCTATCCAGCTTTACCGTCTAATTTGTAATTGATGGAGCATCCGCAACCAGCCAAGTTTAATAGTTAGCGTACGCCTTCTAGAGCAATTTCTTCCCTTTGCGGTAAAGAACATTTTTGTCTGAATGCTTAGCATGCCTGCATGCAAGCGGTTAAGACTTAAAAAAGCGTACCTGTGTTAATCCATGCTTATGTTTATTGTTTTTCCCCTGCTCTAATAATACGCTGTATGCGTACATCGCGTCCTTCAGTACAGTACTTTGTAATAAAGCCTGAACGGCTAAATTATCTGAAAGCTCATTGGTCAATCTTGCCCAAAGTAGGCGGGATCTATTTATTTGACCAATCGTGTGCTTCTAAATTGTATGTTACTTGTTTTCTAACTTGTGTAGTTATGAAATAGAGTGATGGGCACATATCGGTTCAGGCAGTTGGTGTTGGTGTTACTCACTGTTTTTGAAACGCACATAGAAAAGGTCTACAGGCCACAGGCGTGGTCCAGCTGTGAATCGGCAAACGTGTCTGCTGTGAATTTAACGATAAATTGCGTGGGTGGGTACACATATACAGCAGCTGTTCTAGGGTTACGTTTTGAACCTATTTAATGTGTGTAGCAGCTAATTAAAGCTGATTCAGCGAATATCGCTGTTTGCTTACAACTCCAGGGTTGGTTAGTATGAATTCTGTGTGCGTGTGTGTGTGTGTGAACCCTGTAATGCATGGCCGTCCTGTCTATGCTATTCCCGTGTCCTTTGATACCTGAGACATATTACATACCCACGGAGGGATCAAAAATTACATTTTAATGATGTGATTAGGCTTCTCTAACAACATAACAATAAAGCAGTATCTTTAAGATATTTTATTTGAAAATAGAAAATTGTTATATTCAGAACTGTCAATCACATTCATTGAAAATGACCTTTGAAAAAGATCAATATTAATTATGAGAGTTCACAGCATATATGTCTCTAAAAAGCCTGTAGTGTACGGTTCTGTGTGATGGCCTAATTACCCCAAGCTTGTGTACGTGGCTGCTATGCTTAGGACACAGATCTCCAAGCACCCTGACTAGTCGCAAGGCAAAGAGCCATCAGTGCAAATCACCAAAATAAATTAACTCACGAGAATTCATAATAGTTTGCTGTATACCTCAACACCATGCTAACACAATGTTAGATGTCACACATTTAATATTTCTTGTCTTTCCAGACAAACTATTCACACATACGTCAGCGACTGTAACAGTAATTGATTGAATGTCCTCTAGAGGGCGCGAAGAACTGCCATAATGGTGTTGCGTTAACGCATTTGCTGTACTTAAGCCAAAATTAATGTAATTTAAATTTATGAATTTAAGTCTCACATAATACATTTAGAATTTCTATTACGACAACAAATAGTACAGTAATTTGAATATAATTATACTTAAATATGGTTTTCAGGGAATTTATTCCGCAGCGGCATAGGATTAATGCAAGCATCCATAAATTTATTACTACTCATGTCTTCTGGCTCATTAAACATTTTTTTTTCTAAATGATAAATTGGCATTTGGTATAAATTATTCAGAAAAAAAACAAATAAAGGGAGTATAGATGTCATTAGAATAAATCGAAATTCAAATCGAAATGTTTAACAAGGGATATTCTACATGTCCGGAATCACACTAAAAATCTATTGTGTGTAATGGTGACACGTTAATTATTATTAAATATTATTATATTTAGTATTTTAAGTTGTATATGCACTGTTAGAAATAAGGATACAGCCCTGGTACAGGTTTGTTCCCCAAGGTACAAACAACAATAATGTACCCCAATGGCACAAAAATATTTCTCTGAGTCGAATTCTGTACGTTAAAAGGTACATTCACTTGCAGCTAGGGTACAGTTGGTAGGGCCGTGAGGATACATGAGGGAGCTGCCTAGATCGGCACCTGCGGGAGCTGGGAGGGTCAGGCAGACCGGCCGCAGTCACGCAGACTGTCCAGCTGTTTAATCACGCATGCGCAATCCGCAGCTAAGCGACGGAATCCGCCAGCAGCACGCGTCGCCAGCTGGGAGCCTTCGCGCAGCGTTAACGCGCGCTCTCGTTTTGTGAGTAACTTTTAACGTGTCTCTGCTGTTTCTTTCATATCAATTATGAAGAATAACTTTTGTGTAGCTGCTTTATTTTCCGTTCTCGTAAGGGAAACTGTACGACAGCCGCTGTTAGCTCGCTGACTTTCTAAGCTCCCTATCTAGCGAAACAACCTCTAGAAAAAGGAAGTAAATTTCCTATGTGATAAAACAGTAGCTTAGTTTGGGTATTTTAACAATACATTAAGGTGAGGGGACAGTAACATCCGGTGATTTTTGTAAGGTGTCATTGTTTCCTGGCGTGCTGGTTACTAATCATATTTAGCCTATTTAACTATATAAATTATCATTAGGGTGGGGTAAGGTGTTATGCTGGCTGTTTACTGGGTGCGTCGTGCCAGGAGGTAGGAAGAACTCCGCTAATGAGTGACAATAGTACATTTTAATGGAAGGTAAATTATAAAGACTACATGACACTTGTTTGACATTTGTCTGTTCGCCAATAACCAGAAATGTTTGCAATCGGTATCTTCAGCTAACAGACGTACTGTACTGTATAGCACTAGTGTGATAATCATGAGACTTTAGTTAATTAGTTTCTCGGTCAGCTGAATTTTATGTTCAAATGACGCAGTCGGGCTGCAAGGGAAAAAAAGGACAAATATTGAAGTATTTCTGATACAGTACTAATTATGAATATGACTCGTGACCCTGACCTGGCTGACCAGCATGTCTGGTTGGAAGATGGGTTGGTACTGTGAATATAAACAACATTAATAGGACCTAATAACCGGTTTATTTAAAATAAACCTTTATCTAACTACACTGATATTTGGTATTGGAAATGATACAGTAGGTACGTAGAATCCTCGATGAAGCTAGTTTGATGAAGGAAACGTGTTTCTTTCACTAATAAGTAAAAAAAAAAAAAAAACATTATTGACGTTTTATTAATATTAATACGTTTCATGAAAGCCACCTGAACGCTTTACTTAGCTCTGTACATTAGATAAACTTTAAAGCCAATATTTTGGATTAATTATGCTCTATTTATTATTTGTGTAACAATTTTCTGTGCTTGTCTAACAGTTCCTAGATCTGTATGCCAGAATAACATTTTTAGGTGAAAAAGGTAATTTAATATAATATAAAATGTTCTGGGACATAAGGACATGCGTTGTATGTTGAATGCATTGGATCCGTACCACGAGAGTCCACTGTCTAACATCAAGTGAGGGAGGGAGCAGTGGCCTCGCACAGTACAATCTGGCAGAACTGGTTTGGGAGGAAGAGCTTGATCTGAATTTCTGCAGTGAGGCAGCAGTAACTCTCTGAAGGTGGTTTTGCAAAGTCTGACTTTTGTCTGATGGGGGTGGGGGTCGGCAGTTGTGCCTTAGATGATTTGCTAATGTTAGAGGTGTTCGTGGTGTGATTGCTGAGTCTTTACTGTTAGTGCAACGCTCAATACACATGCATCTTTTAATAGTACCTCAACTTTTATAGCAATGTTTTTGTTTCACTACAAGCAACAGTTCAGGAGTGTAACTAAATATTTATTTGTTTTATTTGTGTTAAAACATGATTACTAAAGAAAGTTGTATGCCTTTCTTGTGCTCACTCTTTTTGAGCAGTTGATCCAAAAACAGGAAGAAATATATTGACTGTTTGGTATTGTCCCCCATCAAAGGAAGCCTAGAACATTACATATGAACAGCTGACCACTTTTACCTGCTTACACAGGATTTTCTGCTGGAAATATCATGTTGAGTCTTATATTCAGGGATGTTTCTGGGGCTTGAAAAGCAGCCTCTACGTTAGAGTTTATGTCACTGACCACCTTCACGCCTGCCCTATATGCAGTGGGTGTAGGACAAAAAGATACTGAACAATATTTTGTCCATATGCAACAGTTCAAATGATGGCTTGGAGGTTTAGTTTTGTGGTCAAGTATTCATTTTGACATTCTTTATTTAGTTACGTAAATTTACATTTTTAAGTTATCGATGAACATTGAGTGGTTTAAAACTCTTGAAATCTAATATTTGCTATGGAAACGCAGTCTTATATGAATGCATATTTTCTTGGTTCTGTTGACTGATATTTGGGCATTTCATTATTTCATCATGTTTGCAGATATCTTTGTATATTTATCATTTAAGCAACAGTGCATCAGCCTGCAAGAATAAGAAGTAACTAAGTCACATGATCGTTATTTCCTTGCTGCCATTTCCTTGTGTAGAAATGTGTGACATATGCATACCACAAGGTTGAGAAAGTTTTTTTTTGCTGCTTCTCTGTTATAATGCACTTCATGTTCCATTTAGTATATATAACGTGTTGCAGTTGGGAATTAACACACTGTTTCTAGGAAATTTCAGTACTTGGATTTTTTTTCCTGGCCTCTACAGACCACAGAGAATCGAGGTGGTGGTTGGATTTGGAGAAAGGCCCTAACAAGATCAGTAGCTACAACATGGCAGAAATGACAGCGGAAGAGATCACTGCGCGGGCTAACCAGGTCACAGATGAGGTAATGCTGTCTTTGAGGGTGTGCTGCTTTATTTCAGTCTTACAGGCATGACACAAGCAAAACAATTTAGATCCATGGCTTTGTTAAGCCTTTGGGGAAATGATGCCTAAAGTATGCTAAGCCACTTTGCCGAACTCTGTCAGACTCATCTTTTACTCAAACTGTCTGCCTCTGTCCTTCCTTTCCTTCTTCCTCTGCACCCGTGGGTGGGATGAGAACCCCGTACTGACTGGCAGTCGCTTGCCGGCTATGCGCGTGACAGTATGCTGTGAAAAGGACCCCCTAAATGGTAACACTTCAGTACTGTGGCGTGACACAGGGTAAACAGTTTGACTGTTAGTAAGCAGAGCTCTCCCTGCTGGTAGAGTAGAATGCTCTACTTCCCATTCTCATCACTCATCTTCTTCACATGCTCAGAAAAAAAATTGCTGTACAGTATACCTCATCTGCATGTATCTTTTTTATTAGGGCTAAGAGCTTAACGCCTTTTACTAAGTAGTCTGTGTTGATTTATAGAAGGATGTTTTTTGATATTTTTTTAATATAATCTGAAGCAGCCATGGGGGGGTGGGGTCCCGCTTGTGTCTTGCTACTCAGAACATAATGTCACCAGCGTCACCACTGTGGCCGGGACCAAGTTATGCATAAGTACATTTCAATGAACAGGACACACCAGCTTATCCCTTTGTACCCCCCAGCCTCATATCCAAGCTTTGGCTCTTTTCTGTGGGCATAATGGTAACGATTATTTAAACCCTTTTGTATGTTACCCTTACAAGTCACTATACTTGCATCCTTTGTCTCTTACAGCTTCTCTTATGCCCCAGATTAATAGGTGATTATTTTTGTTTTATAATGGTAATGATGGGCAACACAAAACCATGTTTTGCCATTTTCAAAAGCAGCTATCTAATGAGTTTCCATCAGGCTCGAAACCAGAGATGGCGATTTCAGGTCCAGAGAGTACAAATCCAGACCAGTTGAGTATAAAGAGTCACAGTCACAGAGTACTCAACTGGTTGGTTGAAACAAAATCTTGGTCTAGATCTGTACTATCTGGACCTGCAATCTCCACCTCTATTCAATGCTATGACTGCTTTTTCATACCTTCATCCATTCCATAGTGATAATTATAGCATCACTCCAGTACAGACCACATTCCACTGGCAACGCTCCATTCTGTTTTGCTGTAATAATTCAAACAGATTAATCAATCAGATGAATCAAGATTGTTTTCAAAGTGGTTGACAGTAAAAATGTGTAGATGTTTCTATCTTAAATCCTTCCCTAGAAAAAAAAAGATTAATTTGCAGTCGTTATTACTGAATATCCTTTAAACCCCTCATTGTATTCTGTGATGGCCGAGTCTTCTGTGAGTCTTGTGCATGTGCATGAAACTTTGTATTTGAGAATACTGTGACTGTGTTCTGAAAAAGACTCCTTGAATTAAGTATATACTTTACTTTCAGTCACTGGAGAGTACAAGAAGAATGCTGCGGTTGGCAGAGGAGGTGAGAAATACCATCGCTGGCAACTCGCATGCATCAGACATGACATTCACATTTTCAGACTCTCACGGTCTCACAAGAAATCTTACAGCAAATTGATGCCATTCCATTATATATATGGGGTGCAGATAACTGGTACGCGTTCAATTTACGAACAATACGTGTGACAGTTGATTGTTTGTAAAAGCGCAAATGTGTATTTATGTGAATTTTCGCTGCCATGAAAATATAATGCATTTTAATCTTTATATGTTAACTCGACTTCATTTGCCGTATATGGGTTAAAATGCAAGGTATTTTCTTGTCATAGCAGCGCAAATGCACGTAAGTTGTGATTTGTGATTGTTGATTGGCTTTTGCTCGTGCCTCCGTCATACGCAGAGCAGAGAGACGGGGGTGAACACCATGACCATGTTGGATGAACAGGGTGGTGAGTGGTTCATTTGCACAATACCCTTTGCTTCCCCAAAAATAACCATTGGGCTCAGTAGCCTGTCTATCTGTTCTGCCTTTTTCTTAGAGCAACTCAAGAACGTAGAACAAGGCATGGACCAAATCAACCAGGACATGCAGAAGGCTGAGAAGGACCTGACTGACCTGTCCAAGTGCTGTGGCTTGTGTGTGTGTCCCTGGAATAGGTATGCTCTTATTTGTGCATCTAATGTTACAATAACATATTTTTCAGTTTGAGACAAGATAGCTTTTTTTTTTTTGGTTACTGACCTGCCTAATCTGTGTTACTTAAATTTGACTTGAAGAATTTTAATATTTTGGATAGTTCAGTATTTACATCACTCTTAAGTGAATTAAATCTTTAATACTGTAGCGTATTAGATCATGCGCGTAATTTACAAGGGGGTGAGGGAGTTGTACCCCCCCGCCAATAATTAAAACTTCCCAATACAACCCCCGACCATTATCACAAAATGGAGACTTCACACGCCCAGTCCTCAAACAAAAATTATGCTCTTTTATATAGGTAGTTTAACTGATGTTTACTTGATTACATGCATGAAGTTTGTTTTTTACATGATCAGTGGTAAACTCCATAGAATCTGTAGCAATCTGGTTATAGATTGTTATAGGTAACTTTAGGGCTAATGGATTTATTGTGAGACCTGAAAGGATAGCAGCTATTAAACAGTGAATCTATCTCTCCATCAGAATGTAAAACTAAGCATTTGCTTCTCAGAGTGGCATCGATTGAACATGATGCAAGGTACAGACAGACTTGGGGCCTTGGCATCGACAATGCCGGTGGCCCCAGCGCAGATGCGCTCGATGGGAGGAATCCTGCAATTTTGTCCAGCCAGCCCCCCAGTATCCATAATGGCATGCCCGGCTCCGCAGCACCTTCAGGACCATACGTAAAGAGGTGGGTCACAGCTCAGAAGGAGTACCTGCGATGGATAGAGGAGCACGTAGCACGCCGCGAGTCCAGCTGGGATGCATTTCTGAGACGTCATTTTTGGTGTCGTCCACAGGATAACAAATGATGCTCGGGAGGACGAGATGGAGGGAAACTTGGGTCAGGTGGGAAATATCATCGATAACCTGAAGTCCTTGGCCATCGACATGGGCACGGAGATCGAAAAGCAGAACAAGCAGATCGACCGCATTACCGACAAGGTTGGGCTGTTGCCCGTAAACTTCACTTCACACAAAGAAAACTGCCATGTGAGGTCATGAGATATTATAATTTACCATTTTATTCCTTCTTCCAGGCTGAGATTAATAAGGCACGCATTGATGACGCAAACCAGAGAGCCAACAAACTCATCAAATAGAGTACAGAACAGATTGTTCTCTCTTCCATTACCAGCTCCCCATTTGATCTCTCATCCATCTAGCTCATAAACAGTTTTGTCTTGGTCAATGAGAGAGGTTTATGTGGGATGGAGTCAGGTCCTGAAGAATCCTGCTCCTGCCAAATGTTACCTTATCATTCTCGATAACGTGGAAAATTCAGGGTTGTTTTGTGTTCAATGTTCCTTTATCTTCAAAAATGGAATGGAACTTAAAACATGTTTCCAATCATATCATTCATCATTCTTTTGTGTAGTGGATAAACTCACATCGTTTTTATTTCAAGTAAAATATCACAGTGATCCCTGTGACTCGATCAGAGTAAGTGGTTAGAAGAGAGATGGATGGATATTAAAAGGATGATGTGCAATTAAGTGGTTCTTTGTTTCTCTTATTGCCAAAATGATTAGTCTGCAATATGGAGTATTGTCCAATTCTAATAATGTAACTTTTAAATTGTTTCAAATTTGGCTAGTTGTATAAGTTTCTGTCCTGTATGGTCAGCCTCCATTCTAAATTGCAGGTGGATCATTTTTATTATTGGGTATGTCAGTGTTTTGGACCAGAAGTGCTTTAAAGGCTTATTTCTGTTTGATTTGCATGGCTGTACTGTACTAGCAATACAGTCATAGCATTGTTCCATTATGAAGCCTTTACTGAACAAGCTCACTGTGAAAGAGGGTAACAAACCTGATTTTACTTGTTTATCCATTGTTCCATTACTTGTACAGGCCTTATTTAAAGTTCTTCAACACATGCTGTATATCTTTACAACCTCATAAGTGATATTGTTTTTATCACATATTTTAGTTTCAATTCAGTTGCCATTGTCTTAAAAAAAATATGCTGTATGTTCCAAATGTTTGTGAACTTGTCTCGTCTAAATGGTACAGGTAGGCCACCTTAATTTGATATAGAATGTAGAATATTTGTAGGTGAGAGTATGGAAATGATTCTCTGATGAAGAAACCACAGGTGGTGGAATCGGGCTGTGTTGTAACAGCCGTGTTGCAGCAGGTTTCCTTCGTGTGGCTGAGAAATCATCCCTGCTGCCCCTATTAAGCTGAATCTTTAAATCAATTAGGTTCCTTTCGTTCTATATTTGTTAACTCCGCAGAATGCAATCACTGTCATGTATGACTAAAATGAAACATAATTTGATCTTGAGCCAGCTGATTGTAAAACACGCCAATTGTTTCATTTTTACAGCCATTTGTCAATCGAGGTAGCCATAAATAGCCATAATTATGTAATTACGGGCTTGATGTCAGCAGTTCGCATATGATGATTCTACATGAAGTCATTTAGGCCATTTTAGAATTCAGAATGTGAATATTGTCTTTATATAAGCTGTTCATATTTACTTTTTCTTCACTTTATAAATTAGCGTTTCTGCCTCCCTGTTAAGTATAAAGTTCTAAATGTATTAATAAAGCATTCAATTTTTTTTTTCGGCTTAAATATCTCATCTTTGCATATACTTTGGTATATTTGGGAATTTCTTGAATAATAAGAGTTTATTGCATTTGTAATTGATTTCTCTTTACAAAAAAATTTGAAATTTATTGGCCAGGATGTTTTTTGTGGGCAACTATAAGCAGGCAAGGCCCCAGTGTTATCCCCTAATTTCACAGAATTTAAAATACCTCACTACTCTCAGCTTATATATGTACTCACCTCCTTGTGTATTTTATGTTCCGCTTATCCCACTGTATTTTGCAGTTAATTAAAAGCATGTTATCTTGTACAATAAATTAATGTACTGAAGTATTTTATATTAGTGTTGAACAGTTTAGTTGCCATGCAGATGGGAATTCATAAACTTTGATTTTTGCTTATACAACTAAGGAATGAAGAACAGAAAACATTGAATATATGGAACCAGTACTTCTGTTATCAAGGGAAAACTTTGAACCTGTTTTTTTGTTTGTTTTTGCATATGCCTCAATTCAAATTATAATGAAAGTGAAAGGTTTAAACAAAAGGCCTTTTTGAAATACAAAGCAGGTGTTGCTTCTTCAGGTAAACGGTAAAACAAAAGTTACTCCCAAGTGATTGTTTTATTGTTTCTGTTTCAGGTTCAATACTCAAAATGCCAGACCAGTTGCCAGCTATGGAGTATAAAATACTAATAAAAATATCATTAGCTTATGCAAAGAAAAGATATGCAAATAGAATGGCTGAAGGCATAAAAAATTTACTTATCTTTATGCATGCCAAAGAAAATCTAAAGGCTTGACTGTGCTTAAAGACACTGGTGGCAATAGCATCTTGTGACAGTAAAGTAAGGCATCCATAGTGATGAAATAGGAACACCAGGAGGACACAACTGCCCTATACAACTGAAAAATACATCAGCTATACTTTAGCTTGCAAATAATTATAAATACAACAAAACTAATAAAAATCCATTTCCTTATATATATTTGTATATGTTTCAGTGTGACTAAAAGCAAATTTGCACTGCATGGTTTCTCTCAGCATAAAAACAATATTTAAGTCTGCAAGCATTAAAATCACATTTTGGAAAATAAATACTAGATGTACAAAGTGTCACATCCATCTATCCCTTATTTTTACAGCTCTTTCACAAGGTTAGCCTCACATCAAGATTTCCTTGCATACTGTTTAATTTCTCTGGGATGCGTGTGAACAGAGAGGTCTGGCTGGCTGGGTGGGTGCTTTGAAGCAAAGAGTCAACCGAAAACCAAAGAGATGTCACTCTGGAAACAGGTTTTTGACTTTCTTAGCGTCAAAAATAGCACCATATTTGACAAAGCATACATATTTTTCCCCAAAAATAGGAGTGCTGTATTTGATGTCTTAACAAAAGGAAGATCCAGTTATGGATTTATTTCAATTGCTGTCGAAATACTTATTTGGTTTTAGTAATTTAATTTATGGCATTATTTGGTATCTTTCATGATGCAGTTTTAAAAGAGCATCATCTCAGTGTCACAGTGTAATTCTCAGTTTTGGTAGTGTGAATAGCCCAGCCACCTGCATAGAGCCATTACCCTGTGTGTTTGTGGCTGTAGTATACAGTACTATACCGCTTCAGTGTCAACTCTCCATCAGCAAAATTATACCATCCAATTAAAACCAGCATATACAAAACTAAATCTCAGCCAACTCCCAGGCTGTAATAAAATATTCTGATGCCAGCTGCATCGTATTTTAACTCACAACCATTTCTTTATATGAAGAAGGAAAATAAACAAAACAAAATGTTCTAAGTTTCTAACACATATTATAAACAATTTGAAGCATGCCAAAATAGAACAGAAGCAAAACAAAAACAAAGAAAATCTACAAACATTCTTTGGTTAACAATATATTTTGGTTACAAAGTAAATTACTGCATGTAATTAAAAAAGACATATCGGGTGTACCACAGCATCAGGCATACCTCAGTGCAGACAAGAATAGTGTGCTATTCATTCCCAATTAATGTCATTTTTGTTTTCTTAAAGCTTTATGATTGTTACTATGAATAGAGGTGGGGACAGAATGAATAACCTGGTGATGAACAGCTTTTTTGTCTTTTGCTGCCTAGACATCCAGATGTCTTCCAGGATGACCGGGCCGTTGTATGAACATCTCTTGCCTCATTTCTTTTTGGCGAACAGGCGAAACCTCTTCTCCTTGTCTTTTTTGTCAGAGCTGGGCTCCTGGAGTGTGGAGGAAGACGGAGGTGGCGGGCTGCCTGTCAGCGCTTCTGATGGCCCTGCGTCCTCGTCCTCTTCCTGAGGCTTCACTGCTCCTTCCATTGCCTGGGTCCAGCTCAAGAGATCTTCCTGCAAGAGAACCAGCAAAATCCACTTTTTATGTAGATATTACTATTAATGCCTGCAGCTCAAAATTTAAATGTTTACGTTTTTGTAAGTTGTTTTCATGCTCACTTAATAATAATGCACACTTTTGTCATAGTTTGTTACCCTATACATACATCCCTTGTTTAACCACTGAATTCCATTCAATGAGCAGGTCATTTAGTGAAACTGTCACTCCTGATGACCTAGGTGTAACTGAGCTTTGCTGCTGCCATCTCATTCAGGTAAAGCATCTCACAGTCACTCTAGTGTTACTTTCACTCCAACGTGCGTTCTTGCCAGGCGTAACTCACCTCGTCTTTACACTGAAACAGATACTCACTCCCATCTGCTAAACTGTAAAAGGGAAACCAAGATGAAAAATTAACTTGCCGAAAATGGAAATCCTAGCTACTCCACGGGTCTCACGTTGGATTCTTACCGTAGCTTGAACACCAGCTTCTTCTTCTTGTAACTGGTCAGAACCTCGCAAATGGCATTGCTGAGAGTCAGGGGTTCTTCGCCGTGGTAGGTGGCACCAACACCAAAGCTCTTAACGTCCTTGTAGACGGACAACTGTCCCGGCTTCAGCACGCAGTGCAAGTTGTTCCAGGACCTAGGAGATTGAAAGATTAAAAAACACACATACAAAACATATTAATTCGTCAGTAACTTCTAATCTACCGTCAGTCGCATGAAATTCCCCAGAGATTCTGTTGCCCTTTGACATAGATAAATAATTTCAATAGCCACAAAAAACATTTTACACATTAAACAATGACAGCTGACTGCCACTGTCTAGCAATCAGTTCATTGATTAAGTATGCAAACAGCCATCCTCTGCTCTTTTTATACACTGACTCAAGATTCAATTATTTATTGTCACTGAATATAACAGCACAAGACTGAGAATTGTTTCCCACTCCGGTCCTCAGGGACCCACAGCAGTCCACATTTTTTCTCTTTCCCAGCACACATTTTTGCTCCCTCCCAGCTTACAGTAAAGAACCGGCAGGAAGCAAAAACACGGACTGTCTGTAGGTCCCTAAGGACTGGACAGGGAAACAGTGAGATTGAATTAGCAACTCCCTTAACTGTGCAAACAAACCCATAGGATACACTACCTTGTGTTGATGCTGAATTACAAATACATTATCTCAAATTCAATTAATCACCAACGATATTCAGGTAATACTACCTAGTATAATATAGTCATCTATTTCCCATAACCACAGATCAGGGTTGTGATGAACTAGGAGCATGAGGCAAAGGGCAGCGTAGATGGGATGCCTCATGGCCACAGCACCTCACACATAATCACGCCATTTAGTGATTCGCCCGCTTTCTTTTTGGGGAGTAAGTGCATATACACGATGCCAAGGGCAGAAATCAAACCTTTAGCCTTGGGGTTGCGAGGTCACAGTGTCCTCATTCAGCTGTACTGCCCAAATACACATTATCTAATATCTATACGGCACTTTGTATTTTTTGTTACACCTGCTATAAAATGCCAGCACATGTTTATCTAATTGTTAATATATATTAATATAAAACTGACTTCGATGTGTTCATGTGTCAACTCTTCAGATTCTGTATCATGCATATTTGAAATAAAAATAAAAAAGTACTTCACAGCAGTTGCTCTTGGGTCACTCAAAAATAACAGCGTTGATATTACGGAAAAGAGCAGTAAAATCTGAACTCAGACCTGTTGGAAGCTTTCTTTCCAGTCGCCTCCAGTTCATGCTTGCGGCCCAGGGTCCCCTCCAAAATCACGGCCTGGGCTTTCAGTGCTCCTGCGGGGACAGTGGCCGCCTCCTTGGTCTCCTTGGTCAGCTTCTGAAGCTCTTCCCCAGGGCTGCTCTCATCCACCTCCAACGCCACTGCTGTCGGCGGCTCCTCCGCAGGTCCCTCCAGCTGCCTGGGACTGGCTTCTATAGCCGCCGGGGCGAACTGGGGACAGACACAAACGAAAGTCAAAATGCAGACAAATACCTTTCAATTATAAATGTTGTCTTCACAAAATCTAGATTTCTTTATCGTTTTCATAAGTAACACTATATTTAATCTAAGAACTGGCTATAAAAAAGTCCTAATTCTGTCATTTGGACAATTAAATTTTTTTTTAATTTGAATTATTTGACAAAGCCCCACGCTTGACTTTGGTTAGTAATAATAAAAATAAATGTGCATTTCACACAGTATGGAATTTAACTTCTGTGAACATTACCAAGTTTAATTTTCATCACATATAATAAATATTTACCAAAAAAATTAATTCGTAATAAAGTATATTATGTATATCTAGTCAGCTAGATGTATTGTATCAATACTTATGTGGAGACATTGCTGATTTCACCCACAAAGAAATCCATCATAGTTTGAATAAAATCATATAATATTAGGGTTAGGGTCTAAGGTCCCGTAGCTGGTACCATGACAGGATCACAAAGTAACAATTACAGACATTTTTCGAAAGAATATCAAGTCATTTGTGTTAACAAAAAGAGTATGATGAATCAGCTTAGTGAATCTTCAAGATTGCAAATTTAAAAATGTACTCAACAGAGCCTGCAGGGTCTGTTTGCACCAAATATTAGGTAAAGGTCACCATGTTTTACATAAATGTATTACATTTGACATTAAAGCTGTTTATTGCAAAATGCAACAGATAATTACAAAATGTGGCTGTTATTTTAAGTAAAAATTTGTTACAAAGTTATTACATAATACGGCATAAATATATAATGTATTGTAGCAAGGTTCATATGAAAACACCAAAAACAACACAGGACTGACCGAAGATGGGTCCTCCACAGTATCCATCGGGGAGGACTCCTCCACAAACCCTGTATCTTCTCTCCTGGGGGGTCAACGTTTAGAGTGTGAATTCTTTTTCATGAGATATAATACAGTGAAAAATAAATGCAGCAAAACTAAAACAAAGGCTACAAAAATCCTGCTAAATGAACTGAAAAAAACTTTAGAAAATAAATCCAATATAATTTACTAGATGAAATGTACGGCCTTTCAATATATGATACTGAGAATACCTCTAAATTTAACATATTTTCGCCATTAAAACAATGATGCGCAGTCTTATCCGCAAAGGGCCGGTGTGTTCAGGTTTTTGGAATAACCTTGAGGTCAGCAGTTCAAACCCAGGTGTGAGGACTCTTCAGACAATCAGTCCTCTAATTAGGGATTTGCAACGAAAACCTGCATACAAAACGGCCCTTTCTGGATAAGATGGCCCATCCTTGCATTAAACTGTGGCGTCACCGCTACAAACTGCAAACTCACTGTTGCAGAGCTGAATAGTTCAGGTCCAGAAAGTGAAAATCCATACCAAGGATTCATTTCAACCAACCAGTTGAGCATAAAGAGTCACAGTCACAGAGCCCTCAACTGGTTGGTTGAAATAAAATCTTGGTCGGCATTTTTACTTTATGGACCTGGACTATCCACCGCTGTTACTGCACATCACTAATTCTTCTCTAAACAAAGCACCACCAAGAAGGCAAAGATGAAAGTGCGTGAATGGAGTGTTATTTT
>JABFDZ020000030.1:11558969-11586336 GCA_019775955.2 Pollimyrus isidori | reverse complement strand
TGGACTTTTTTCCTGACATAATTATTAGCATCAGCCAGACACCTCTCCCACAAGTGCGCTTTGGTATACCGCGAGGCTTTTGCTTTGATGTCATACACTGACTGCGCAGCCCCTGATTGCGTAATTTCACGTGATTTTTTGCGACTAACCGACTAATGAAAATGTATTCGACCAAGCCCACTTCATATCGACTAACGTTTAGTCGACTATTTGGGGGCAGCCCTAGTAATCAATACCCCATCGAAAACTATTTAAGTTTACTACGTGCACCACTAGTGAAATGTAATGAATAGAATGGCTAGGGAGTCACTAAGCTGTTCTTTTGGGATCCAAAGTGGTGTTATTATAGCCCCCTAAAAAGAAGAATTTCTTTATTTTTATTGGACTACTGTTCATTTGCATATATTCTATTGGTGAATTGTGTTTTTTTTCTGTGCAAATATACACTTACTACCCTGATAAACAGCCTCAAACTTTTTCTTTGGCTGCCTAAGATTTTTTCACAGTAATGTATACATACTATGTAGTATTGGTATCTTGTACTACTATACAAAAATCACTGCAATTTGCTATTATGGAGATCCTATGTGTTACTTCAATTTTAAATCTCACATCTCAAAATCACAATCAAAATATCTCAAAAATACCAAATAATAAAATAAATAAAATAATTAACCAACCTGTCCTCAATAGATTCCATCTTGTTTTTGATTCTCTCAGAATAGAGGTTGCCACTATCCACTAATTTCTGTCCACCTTCCAAAGTGTTCAAGATCTTTTCTCTGTTTGCATCCATCGTGGTAATGAAGTCCTCATGCTTTCGAAGAACTTGCTCTGCTCCATCAAGGGTGTCTGGATGCTCAGCGTGGGCCAGCGTGTACTCCTGTGTCAAGTTGGATAAGTGACACAGTACGGCAAGGAAAAGTGGTGTTATAAAATAGATTAATAACAAGCACAGATTAATCTTAACTTCAAACTTCAAATAATGAAAACATGCTCTGTCAAAGCATCATAGTGCACTTCAAGTTTACAACCCAAATTTTGTCTTTGTATGTAAGCCTAAATTAATGTTCTTTAGTTTCTCAGTTTTTCTCATGAGTCACTAAGCAGCCTACTTCCAACTAGAAGAGCAATACATTAATGTGACTGCAACAACATAAGTACAAAGGCACTGCTAGTGGCTTGACCATGTCCGTGAACGTGTACCTGATTGTTAAGGATGGCCTCAGACTGCTTGGCATCCCTCATAAACTGCTGAAAACCCAAGCTCTGATCCAGAAAGTTCTTGCGACTGTCCCATATTTTATGCAGTTCCCCCCAGCCAGTATCCAAGCCCTTCAGCCTCTGCTCCAGCTGCTGGTATTGTGGATCTGTCTTATCCTGTGTCACTGTTATCCCTGTGTCTTTCAAACGGTGGTAGTCTTCCTCATGATTGGACATATCAGTTTGCGCGGCTGCATGTAAATCCAACAGCTGCTCTGCCTCTGGAAGTGTGGTTGGCATCTCGTCTGATGCTATTGCCTTCTGAGTCTTAAACAGCCATGACTGGAAGTCATCCAGATCCTGCAGGAAGGTCTGGAGTTTACTAACTTCGCCCAGTGACTGTTCCCGGCCCTTCAGTGTAGCCTTCAGCTCCTCCCAAGCTTGGCCCAGTGTCTGCAGTCTGCTGAAAATGTCATCAGCGTTCTCAGGGTGGTCCTTGGCTAGCAAGGTGGCTTCACCCTGCAGGAAGACAAGCTTGTCCTCAATGGCTGCTAAGTCCCTTTCCATCCCATACAGCTTCCTTTGGATGGTCATCACTGCAGCAAGGTCATTGCCAAGGTCCTGTGTGGACTCAATGACACGTGTCTTGTCTTTGATCCAGGTTTTTGTCTCATCACATTCTAGTCCATAGTTGTGAAGGCTGAGAGCAGAGTCCACTTTCTGTTTCTTGTCCTCTACCATTGCTTTGAAGGCATCCCACCTGAGAAAAGGTGCAGGGCACTCTCAGCGTTAATGAGTTGAAATATATTTCACAAAGACCCAAAACAGAAAATGTTTCTCACCTCTTGTTGAGATGCGCCTGGCATTCTTTTACCTCCTTCATGCTGGGGTGTCTGCTGTCTTCCAACTGCTTGCCAGTATTATTTACATCATCTACACGTGACTGGACATTGCCCATCTCTTGAGCAAGGATACTCAACCTGTAGAATTTGCCGAAAGCAGAACATCATCTGACACAAGTTAATAGAAACAATCATAACTTTTTGTATTTATATGATAAAGAATCAAAAGGAAGACCATTTTTAATATTCACTAACAAAAATCAAACCCGAAATTAGTATTATGTACCTATTAATCATACCTGTTTTGCACAACTTCAAGATCTTCCAGCTTCTCTGGGGTCTCCAGTCCCACCAGCCATGTCTCCTTCTGACTCATCCAAAGCTCACAAGCATCTGACTCACTGAAGATGGTGTACAGAGCCATGGTGTCTTCCAGCATTTTCTTGCGTAGATCAGACAGTGAAAGGAGCTCCATGTAGAGGTCCCGGATATCCGTCAGTCGTCTCTGGATGTCTGGTGTGTTGCGTAGTTCCTCTGCAAGACTGTTGGCCTGCTTAAAAAGTGCTTCAATAGTAGCAGCGTTCTTTGCCAACTCATCCTGTAGGCTTCTGTGTTTCCGAAACAGCCTCTGGGTGGTATACTCATCGTGACCTAGATCGTTACTCATCATTTGCCTCCGACTATCTAGCAGGCAAGCCTTGAGGTCATCTGCATCACCTTGGATCTGGAAGAATTTCTGCGTATCCTGGAGGTTTCTTTTCCGAAATGCAGCCAAGTCTTCTAGTTGTTGCCATTGTCTGTGCACATCAGCCATACGTTGTTGGATTCCAGGTGTCCCAAAGTGTCTAGCCTGGACCATCTTGTCTCCTTCATCCATGATCTGCTGCAGGTGGGCACATCTAGCTCCCAGTTCATCCTCAAAGGCATTATGTTTATTCTGGAGCACCAGCACGCCTGTTAGATCCTTGCCATAATCCATTGAAGAGAAGATATGCTCCTTCTCTTTGATCCAACTCTCAAGCTCCGCCGTTTCCCAAAAGAAGTTCCACAGACGTCTGGATTGATGTAAACGGGCTTTGCGCTGGGCCGCAAGAGCACAAAGTTCTTGATAGCACAATTCTAAATGTTGTACCCGATCACGGATTACCTGTGGGTCACATGGCTTGTAGCCTGGGGGACAGGAGCGATATAGATGCATAGATTATTGCATGAAATAGCAGTATTTAATAGTTATGTTATATTTTAATTTGGGATTCAAGATGTCCTTTACTTACTGTCTCCGTTGGCAAACTTGAGTGCTGCCGCACTGGCAGAACTCACTCTCTCAGCCTGCATGGCAATATCAGCTTCCACAAGAGCATGCTTCTGCAGAAGGTCTTCCACTTCGAGCAAATGCTTACCAAAATCTGGCGAGAGGAGGCGAGCCTGGGCGCAAACCATGGAAAAAAGGCAGAACAAAGTAAGGACCTAGGGGCTGGTGCTTCTAAGCATGATATATAAGGGATAAACCAGGACAAGGTGTGCGACATATATGAAAATAATCGACGACAACTCTGTTGTGCTAACCAAATCAGAGCGTGATTTACCGCACTCGTTGAAGTACTTTATCCTGCTTAAACCACAGCTAACAAGGTAAAAAATAATAATGGAATAAACTAGTTCCGGTTAATTTTCCAGATGAAAATTATTTCAATTAACATTTAAAGATGTACCAATGCGCTCTTAAGAATATAGTCCCTATAGGGATAGAATACCTGGTTGGGCTGCTCATTGGAAGCGGCAGGTTTGCTAAGTTATCATAGAAACTGTCAACAGACAGGCACTTGCATTTTGAAAACCAAGAAAATTATGCTCATAAGAATAAATGACATATTTATGAGTAAAAAGTCGCATTGGTTTTTATATGAACATGTTTAATAAAACATTAGAACGCAATAAAATTGTTATTAGGCTACCGGAACTACCTGTTTGTTTATACAAAAATAATCAACACCCATGTGACATCTCTGGACCAATACGAAAACAGCATGTTCCAAAGCTGTGGTATCGATGCTGGTAATGTAACCATATAAAAGTAAAAACACAGTTCTTATACCTTTACTTCATCCATCCAACTAATGACGTGGAGCATCTCCTGAAATATCTTCTGTAAGGTGAGATTCTTCTCTAGACGTCCTCGCCTAGCAATCAGAAGCTCCTGCAGATAGTCCCAGAGCCGCAGGACGTTGTCCTTGCGTGCATCGATGCGCTTGGCATCGTGGTAGTTGGCAGACTCCAGGGCTCGGGACATGGCCACCAGCCCCTGCACACGTTCCTTGTAAGCTTTAATGTCGGTCTCAATCGCATCATGCTTCTTCTTTGCTGCCTCCACAGCAGGGAGGTCATGCCCAAAGTTGTCCTTGAAAGCAGAACGATGCGTGTTTCAGAGCAGATGTTTTGATGTCATGAGACATAAAAATGCAATATCCTCCATGACATCCAAGCTAGTTTTAACTTACATGTAAATTTACATATTCTTATTTGTCGACGTGTATGAGTGTCACAAGTGCATTAGATCCGGGATACTCAATAGGCAAATACCAGTCCACATAGGGAACGAAAAACAATTTAATCCCAACTGCAAGATCAACCCTCCTGCCCTGCATTCAATCTCGCCTTTGTGTTGCTGATGGAATGTTACCCCCTCGAGAAAAAATAATAGGGGAACCCTGCACTTAGACTGTAGACTATACCTCCGCAATACAGCACACACACACACACAGATGGAAATCACTACCTGTGACACGAGACGCTGGTTCTCAATTAGCCAAGTCTCCCTCATGGCTGCCTTCCTGTCAAAACGCCTCGCCATCTGCTCCAGTTTCTCTTGCCAGATAAGTTCTTCCCTCAGGACCCGTTCCCGTTCATTCTCGGCTTGCTCCAAACGTTCCCATGCCTACATAAACACATCGATGGAAACATGACAGGGTTACCAGCCATATATGAGAACACAATAACATTTACATACTGAAAAAGACCACGGAGTGATTGCAGTATCCATTACCCTGTTTATGTCAGCCACCAGTGCTCCTTCTCGTGGCGTGTACACTCTCTGGTTGTTCGCCCTCATGCGACTCTGGATGGTGAACAGTAGTACCTCCAGGTTGCCCTTCTCCTGGAACCTAGAGATTTCAGGTCAGATAGCCTTTAAGAAACTGTTCTACCTTTGTTGTGTTCCAGCCTGTTTTATTTACTCATCAGCCAACTCTTACATGGAGCATGTAAGGAAGCCCGTTATTTAGAAATATAACAGAATTTAAAAGCTCCGTTGACTGAAAAACTTATGACATGCCATTTGCAGGCCTTGGATAAATAAGCCTGTTAGAATGTTATCTATTTCTTCTGAAGGTGAAGACAATAGCTACCTGTTTGTGACTGAAGTGTGAAATGAGAGCAGAAATCTGCAGAAACCTATTGCCCATAATCCTTTGTGTATAAATTCTTTGTGTATCACCAAGACAACTACGAATGTAACCAAACTCTCAAGCTGGTCCTTTCAGATCATTTTGTATTTTTCTGGGGAATTTAACATGGACGGACGCATTCTTTCGGTGCATGCATTAAAAATGTTAGAGTTCTATTTGTTACTTTGTAAAGGTTTGCAATGTATTGTCTCAATTGTTCAAGACAGACAGAATTCCAGATGGTTCAAACATCAAATGGCTGCACCGCCATGTAAAGTTGATCTGAAATATTAAAATAAGCAGAATTTATATTGCCAGATGAATCATCTGTCCAGGCCAGATGCACCTACTTCGGGGGTTTTTCCACTGTGCGATATGAATTGAATGCTTGCAGCTGCTGTTGGACACCAGTTAAAGAGTTGGCAAGCTTGCGGTTGTTCAGAACAATTATAGTTTGTTCAATCCATGTCAGAAGATCAGATGTTAGACTTTCATATTTGTGAATCATTTTCTCTGTCTCAATTGCGCTGTCAAGCACCTGCAAGAAAATACAAGACATTAGTTACGGCGACATGTAGTTTTGTTTACAAAGGCCTTGGCATTATTGTTTTTTCAATAAAAGATTCCGAAGTGGATTTTTTTTTTCACATGTATCTATTTAGTTAATTTGAACTGACGTTCTTACCTTCCCTGCCCTTTTCCCTTCAACTGCCAGTGCTTTCATCTTGGAGAAATAATGATAGAAGGCCACAACATAGGTAATGATGGACTTTTCGTCAGGATTCTCAGTAAATACATCTGTGAGGAAGGCAGGCAGAAATGAGAATTGCAAGAAAAATTATTTGTTACTTGTTTTTGGTGAACCGGTCATTTAGCAATGATGTCTACTGAATGGTGCCTACCTTCTGGGTCGAGAAGTTTAGTTATTCCCAGTTTCTGCTCTGCCACATTGAAGGCCTGCTGCAGATTGTGAATGGGGTTGGAGACCTTGAGTTTTGGATAGTCCACTATGTCTGGCCTGAATGTTGGAAGCATAAGAAAAAGGGAAGAAAGCAAATGAGAGAAGATGGAGAAGATGAATAAAATACCTACTATATATATATGCAGGCATACCCTGCCTTTTGTACCTCACCTGTGTTTGTGAATTAGGGCATTAAATGCCATCCCATCTTTCCAGCTGGTTGTGAAGTTGGTGATGTTGACATTCGGGTATCTGAGAAAAAAAAGAGGATGAACAAATATATAGGCTAATCAACATTTGTATGTGCCTATTTTTAGCCAATGACACTGAACATCTGCTGCTAATCAACCTCCCCAGTCACTATTAAAACAATGATCACTTTTAAATCCAAATCACCCTGCTGTCTTCATCTGGCACCACAGCAACAGAGCGTCCTTTGCTGAGCGTGTTTCCTTGTGATCTGCCTGCACTACGATGTCCTGAATCTGTGAACGAAACAGCAACAAAGGTTTTTATAATGACATCAAAAAGTATCACATCTAACGCAAGACGGACAAGTGGGACAATCCACAGAGACTCGTTCCATAAAGTAGGATTTTTATGATGCATATATACCGTTCCATGTGAGAACTAAAGGAGGAGAAGGCATTTTCACCCTGCAATTTCTAAAAGCTTAAATAATGCAAGCACACTACAGGAAAAGGCTAAAAATAAAGAACTCAGTCAAATGACGGTATAAAAATAAACATGGTCCCCCAACCTCTAGGAATGAATCTAAAAATACCCACAGCTTGGTGCCTGAATGTGATAATATTGTTCCAGGGGCAAGAGCAACAACAACCTGCCCAGGGGCGGCTTCAGCATTGTCTCGGCTGGCTAACCTGGAACCGTAGGATGATGGTCCAGATCAGGCCCAGGATGAGACGGTGGTTGCCGTCGACGATGTCGTGGGAGCCCATGTTCTCCAGGTGCACCCTCTGCTCCTTCAGGAACTGCAGCGCTTTATCCACGTTCTCCAGACAGTGGATCCGCATGCGGCCCTTCGTCGGCTTGGGCTGAATAAGAGGCCGGAACAGTGAGAGACGAGAGGTTCGGCATGAGGGCAGAAGCACGGGTAGCGGTCAGGCGCTGGTGCTGGAGAAGGCGACACGGGCACTTGCCAGATACTCCCCGGAGAGAACTTCCAGCAGCTTGATCAGCATGCGGCCATCGCGCAGATCGTGGTACAAGTCCGAGATCCGGCAGTTTACTCGTGAAAGGATTGAATTCACCCATTTCGTAAAGGTCTTCTTCTGCACTGCCTCTCTCTCATCTAATTCGGCACAAAAACAATATGGTTTTATTTCTATCGACGGTGCATAACAAACAGAGATTCACACATGGCCTTAAAATAATGAAAAATGCTAATATTGAAATTTTTGGCTATGAGAGTTAGTCCAACATTGCTCCCCCATCAGAATGGTTAACGCACGAGATGAATTGTTTTTATGGCAGTTTAACCTAAACTGAAGCCAAATATTTTAATGCGTATGCATGCTTACAAAGCAATACTACATAGCGACAACATAATTATGTAGCATCTACAGAATTTATATCCAACTTTAAAAATCCAAAATGATATAAACATCTGGAGCTAAAAAAAACTGATTTTGTTCAAAGCCAGATAAAAAAAAAAAAAGAATTACCCAGGGTAGAATAAATAAATAGATAAATAAACCAATCAGACGTGTTCTACCTTTATTTAAGCTTAATAAGCATATATTACAAACTAGAACAAGGGGGCACATTTCATTTGCAATCTCTTTATATAGGTTATGCACGTGTTACAATTGAAAACCAAAGGAAGGGAGAAGAGACAGCACTGAAAGGAAAAACTACTGATAGTTAACAGTGATTAATGGCATTCCTTGAGGACATAATGAGATTAAGCACATATCTTAAATAAAAGAGGGAACACCTCTTTATTATATGTAACATTAAACATGCAGCCTATCATGTGTTCTTGCTCTGACGTTTTATTCTGTTAAGCCACAATATTTCATAGGCAATATTTCATAGGCACCAACAGCTTCTCTAGGGAAATTACTGTATTCATGCCTGCATTCTTCTCTGATGTAGCCTCTTGTAAACTTGGTTCCTATCTGCATCTCTGATATCATCTTGTTATGTGGACTGTCTGCGTCGATGAGTCCAGCCTGCAGCCCCTTAACTATACTTGGAATTCTGTAAGGCTTCTATAACTCTGTATTGTTGCTTGTCATTTGCCATGATGCGGGTATCTGTATAAACCTGAACCTTTTTCTGGCTCTTTGTGTTTTGTTTTGTGGATATTTCTGGGTTGTCATAAATTAGCTCTATCGCTCATTCTTTATGCCCATGTAAGGAAGAAATCTTTAAAAGACATAGAGAAGTAGACGATGCAAATTAAGCACCCTTCAGAATCTGAATTAAGAAGAAACAGATGGCACCATGCTACAGTGCAGCATCTGCTTAGCAGAGATGGTATTTCAAGTACATCGATGATGCATAAACATTTAAAATGAAAGAACCTGCTTCCGCTGATAGTGGTGATGAAGCTTATAACTAGCAACTAGCTACCTTGGGTGATATTACCCCCAATAGCAAATAAGTATTCTCATTAAAACTGGAAAATAATCATTAGATTAATCGATCAATCGAAAAAACATTCTCAACAGTGTAACGCAGGGGTAGGCAACCCAGATCTTGGAGTCCCAGTGTCTGGCAAATTCTCCGTCCAACCAGGTCTCTAAAGGACCACATCTAATCCAACCAGATCTCTAAAGGACCACACCTAATCCAACCAGGTCTCTAAAGGACCACACCTAATCCAACCAGATCTCTAAAGGACTACACCTAATCAAACCAGATCTCTAAAGGACCACACCTAATCCAACCAGGTCTCGAAAGAACCACACCTAATCCAACCAGGTCTCTAAAGGACCACAACTAATCCAACCAGGTCTCTAAAGGACCACAACTAATCCAACTAGGTCTCTAAAGGACCACAACTAATCCAACCAGATCTCTAAAGGACCACACCTAATCCAACCAGATCTCTAAAGGACCACACCTAATCCAACCAGGTCTCGAAAGAACCACACCTAATCCAACCAGATCTCTAAAGGACCACACCTAATCCAACCAGATCTGTAAAGGACCACACCTAATCCAACCAGATCTCTAAAGGACCACACCTAATCCAACCAGATCTGTAAAGGACCACACTATGGTAACTATGGTACCTGGAGGTAACTTGTATGACACAAGAACAGCATGCCAACTCCTCACAGACAGAGCGAAGACGTGATGTGAACCCCCAGCGACACTGTTAGGCAACAGTGCTACCCAATGCAACACCTAAAACAGCACCTAACACAGCCTGAAGAGTGCTAGAGTAAAATAAGAATTGAGAAGTGAAGGTCTGTTTTTTTTAGGATAAAGGCGATGCTTCCCAGCCCCCGTATGCCCCCTCTTTGGTACACTGTCGCTGTGTAAATATCAAGATCCATTGAAAATAATACATAAGTATTGTCACAGGAACTGCACATGCATATGAATGTGTTTTGGTTCATACATTTCACTTAAATTTCAGTTTTCTTGGGGTGCTGGAAATCCCTAGCAGATGACACGGCTGCGTACACAACTACCGGCAGTGATATGTAACGTGTGTGCACATGCTCACACGCGTGTGCGTGTTCATTATGGCATGGATGACAAGCTTTTCTCCTGCTCAGATTCCTTCATAATGCCTGTTGTTGTAAAGTACAGATGCAAAATTGTGCATTTTTAATGAATTCTAAAATAAATGATTCACTGCAAAAAGCTGCATACTAAAAGAGAAAGAGGGTGGAAGGGATGGAGGCAGAGGCCAAGAGGATGAAGGATGTGCGCTTTTAGGCCTGGTCTGCTGGGACAGGGGAGAATATTAGAAACATTTCTTCTTTTTAAACCAAAAGTCCTTTATTACTAACAACTCCCATGCATTATTCTAAATGAAGAACAATACAGTCTATTGATGTGTTGCACTTCTCAGAAGCATGAAATGCTACTGAATAAGTCTAAATAATTTGTCTTAATTGTCATTAAGAATATTCTCAAATTGGAGTTCATTAGCCTTGCAGTTACCCATGCATGTTCCTAACAACTGACAATCAGGCTGTTAAGGAACAAGCTGTAAAATATTTAGCTACGTACCCTGAATAATATGACGTATTTAGCAGCAACTCCGCTTCTGACGTTTACTAATAGTCTCACGGCATGTTGTCCGTTAAGACCCAGCAACCATGAATTACCAACCAGAACATTCGTACTGATGGGTTTTCCCTGTATTTTCCAAGTCAGCTCTTATTAGAGGATTGTAGTAGTCCAACTATTTCTAAGTCAACTGGATAGATATTGGAACAAAGCAGAATTCCTGAAGTGACATAATAAGGATTAAATATCTGCTTAACAAGATAAGGACAGAGAATGTAAGCAAAAGGCTTGAGTGACAAAGCAAGGTTAGATGAGTGAATGACATAACAGGTTTGAATTTTGAGTCTTAACTGGGTAAGAGGTAAGAATCCTTGGATTAATGAGAAGATAAATATTTAGATTCCATAAAAAATGTAAGCATTGGAGATTGAAAGGAAAAGTGAGGTTGCCTAGGATTCTACTGAGTGGAGAACATCACAGACTGGGTCTCATGCTGGCTCAGAGCTCTCTCCTTAGTGTGCTTTCTCCTCAGACTCTGCTCTCTTTCTGGAATCCAATGGCTTGCGCTGATATGACTTGGCCTGGCATCCCATTTAGGCTGTCCCCTTCCGCACGCCCTGAACTACTTGGGACAGGCCCCAGGCTCACCGTGACCCTGTGCTGCTCACCGTGACCCTGTGCTGGGTATGGCGAAGGACACAATCTAGTCCTCAGGGACCCGCACACAGTCCACGTTTTGGAATGGAGGAAAAGAACTGGATTGAGAAACACTGGTGTAGTAGATAGATAATAAGGCCTACTAAAATTGGGGGAGAAGATAGCAGAAAACATGACGTGACCTTGAAGCCCTTTCTCTGAGTAACGGAAAATCACCGCTCAATGGGGTAAGAAATGATACTCAAAAATGAGGTACATAGACGCTCTGTTTACATCCCAGACGGAGTCTTCACTCCTAAACAAGCGAACGTACAAAAAAAGTCAAGGGCCTTGAAATATTTCACAAGATTCCGTTTAAATGCAGACTTCAGAAAAACATGTTCAGCGACGGTTCTGCCCAGAGAGCCACCAGGGTGTGCTGGCGTGCGCGTCATTCACCGCAAGCAGATAATGAAAGATAGCCATACCCCAAAGAAACACTTCCCAAAGTTAGAAAAGCTGAAATTACACTGCGCATATATTGTCAAGAAGATCTGGTTGGTCGTTATTAATATTAAGCTTTTAAATGGCACACAGGATGATATTTAAAACCAATGAAATAATAAAATAACACAGAACAGTCAACTAATACAACGAAGAATCTTCCAAAAAACTAGATAAGAGGATATGAAAGACAAAAATATACTGCTTTAAACTAGTATTCCACGGAAAAATGAAGATGCTATTATACTACTAACCTGCCAATACTGTCATTGCTCATTTAATTTTATAATTAAAAATAACTGAATGGATGAACAGAATATCAGCCTCCTCTCTTTCAGTGAGATGGGACACAGAAGCAAAGCATTTTGAAATGTTTGAAAATTTAGTGAACTTAGTGAAAATTCGGGGTACTCCGGTTTCCAAACAAATACCCTAGTGCCCAAAATTGTGGAAACTCCCAGCATATTCTTAGAAAATGACTACAAAAATATTGTCAGCAATGTTTATAAACAATCATGGAACGTTAAGTAAGTATATAACTGGAGTAACTGGAATAAAGTTCTGCAACCTTCTAAACTGGAAGTGTTTCCACAATTTTGGTCACCAGTGTAAATACATGACAAATGCTTTTAAAAGCGCCACTCTACTTTGCTGGCCCTCTGTCTCTTAAAAGAACAGAATGAACACTCCCTAAGCTCTCCTATCCCTCCATCACACACAGCCCTGGACGGGGAGACCGTCATTCCACCTGAAGTGGAGAGTACCTTGCAACTGCCTGAAGCGACCATCCAGAATGGAGGGGAAGGAAATGCTGGAGGCACTGCAGCTCATCCAGTGAGCCCGCCTCATGTTTTGAGGCAAGTCTGACGTCGGTGTCGGTGACCTATGATGTCCTGGGGCGCGGCGGGAAGAGGAGAACGGAGACGAGGAAAGGGAGGAGATCCCTGCAGCCCCTGAAGAAGGCATTGTTTGGAATGTGCCATTCTTCTCGGGTCGTTGTTCTGGCTGTTGCCTGGCGTATGGGCTGCACTGCCAGGCCCTGTGGATAGGGGGCGTGCTCCTACTCCGGCTCCCCAACCTGACCCAGCCTGCAGGTGCCTTGCCGTTAGCATGCGGACAGCCGGCCTGCTCCCCATTGCCTCCAGCAGTTCTCCCAAGCTCCTCCCGCCCAGTCTTCAAGCAGAACCTGACCTCCTCTGGCTGATCTTGGCAGAGAGGAGCACGATACAGGCAGTGGCTGCTCATCCTCACCCACAGATGTGGCTGTGTGGAGCTGGCGGTATGCGGCATCCTTCCTCCTCTCCTCTGCTCTACATCTGTCCCCTTCACACTCCCTCCTGCACCAGCTCGCTCTCCTTACTCCCGTGATGAGGCGCTGCTCCTCCTTTCAGCCTTCCAGTCAATGCACTGCTCTCCTCACCACCCCAGCCGCGCACAGAATATGCCGCTGAACACGTGCATCCCTCAGAAAAGCTCTCAGCCCACTCCCGCAGGCTCTGTGTCGTCACCATTACGCAGGAGCGCAGGAAGGTGAAGATCCTCTTCAAGGCACAAGGGCAGGCTGTGTGGGAACCCGTGTGTGTGGGACGCACTTTGCATGCGAGTGTCCGTCGATATGCGCGCCTTTGTATTGTATTGCGCCTTGGCATTGCGGCGTCTGCATTTGTAAGAGCGCCGCAGGCCGTCTGTGCAACTGTGTGAGATTGTGAGACTGAGAGAGACCGCGGGGCATCTGTGAACTTATATGCATACATGCATGCGTGCCTAACAAGTGATGTAAAGCAGTCTGCCTGCACTTCAGAATGGAAGCACTGACTGCACTGCAGATACCAGCAGGCCTGCAAACCTTGAATAGCAACTCCTACACAGAGGAACCCAAATCATTTAAAGAGAAAAAAAGCACTGGACAGGGTACTAAGGACCACAATTCTTGCTAATAGTTACTAAGATGGTTGTTTTTAGGAATAGTGAATACCCCAGTACAGTACTCTGCTTGGCTTTGAGAACGACATATACCTTCATCAGACCCTGAGCTGAAGCTATTTAAAGACTTGACAAATGACCCCCATGCCAGTTAGAGGTCAGAGGCTCCAATAGATATCCCAGGAACTCAGTTACACATTGGGTAAGGGGGCAGCTGCCCAGATCTGTCAGATAAGTATTCTGGGAATGTCCGAATGTTCCCATAAGTCCCACTGAGAGGAAAGGGATACAGTGTCGCTAGACATCTGTGGCAGATGGGGAACACAGACGTACACCAGAGTTTGGTAATTCAGGTCCAGAGAGTAAAAGTCCAGACCGGGATTTTTTTTCAACCAACAAGTTGAGTTATCTGCGACTGTGACTCTTTTTGGCCAACTGGTGGGTTGAGACAAAATCCCAGTCTGGACTTTTACTCTCTGGACCTGAATTACCCATCTCTGAAGTACACGTATACAGGACTCAAAGTGATAAATCTGTCAAGGGCAGATTAAATACAGTAAAAATTCTATTATGCTCTAACAAATAATATTTATAGTTCTGCTCTATAATGAGAATATTCACATGACCTTAATGAAGGCAGAATATAGGTGCAGAGGAGAAAAGGGTAGAAGCAGGAAGAAAAAGAGAAGATTCCTGGTGGTCAAGCCTTGAGTATTTGCATGCAAGGGCAGTGCATTAAGGTTAATCTCTTGGGTCAGGCCATGCCCTCCTGACCCACCAGAACACTGTAAAAGTCATTACATGACTGTTATATTGTTGTCACTTCTGTAAACAACAGGGAAAACACTAATGCAGTGCCAGTCTGGTCCTCTGGGACCCGCAGCCGGTCCATGTTTTTGCTCCCCCCGAGCTCCCTGCCAAACAGTCCATATTTTGGTTCCTACAAAAACATGGACCGGCTGCAGGTCCCAGAGGACCAAGTTGGAAAACACTGCTCCAATGAAAGAAGATGAAAGTTAACTGGATTTAAAAAAATTAAAACTAGCTCTTTCTAAGTACATAATGGAGTCCTTAAGGAAGGACTGGGAACCTGCATTTCATAAATTCACTCATTCTTTTTTTATACAAACATTTATAGGATTTATTATGAAAAGATCCACCTAATTAAAAAATTCCACAATTCTTGGAAATACTGATGGCAATTGAGAAAGTCACCATCATTCTCCCCCTGCCTGTCTGCGCAGCCGCAGCCCGTTTGCGCAGCCGCAAAGTAGCGCTCTTACCTGCGAGGGCCTTGATGCGCGAGCGCTCAAAGCGGCGAGCTGAAGAGTGGTCGTTGTCCAGCTCCTCATCAGAGAGCTCAAAGCGCATATTGACGTGGCTGTACTGCTGTGTGATCTCCACATTGTCGTACTCTGTGGTGGAGGTCATGACTACAGCAAGGCACAGTCTTCAGGCTGTTAGTCCGACGACCTATAGAGGCGAGACACAGCACCTGAAACACAGGCTAAAACGCAGAAGGTTTCTCATTAGCAATAGCATTCATCTTTCAATGATTTTCAAGGTAACTTTTTTGATACACGGGAGAGGCAGAGCAATTTTACACACCTACCCAACAGTGTTGTGGTGGCTGAATGATTATGGAAGTGTGTTTGTGATCAAATGGTCATTGGTTTGAATCCCTGACTGCTGAGGTACAGCCCCCAAGCCCTACTCCCTGGGTGTCGTGTAAGGGTTAAACACAAAGAACACACTTTTTTGTGGTGTTTTGGCAATTAATCACTTTCACGTCTAAATGAATTAAAACACCAGTAAATGTTCTCTGAATGTGTCTTTAAGTATGGACCCTGAAAAGGTACATTTATTTCTGGGTAGGTTCTCAAAACTATGGCAAACAGCAGCATTTGAACAGGACCTATGCAGTGTCCGGGTGTCACTCAGAGACAGTGTGCACGGTGCGTTTCTGAGCCGAGGTTAGTTACTGTGATAGCCGTATCTCTGCATAGCATGCTACTGCCGCTCGCTCTTATCGGCCTGCCAGCGGGCTAGCCCTCAGCACAGATGATTGCGCTTCTTCTCTGGGACTTCCTACCATCAACAAACTGAAAGTTCTAAAATTCGGGGGTGAACACCTATTTTTCCAGGATAGAAAAAACAAGCCACGTCAAACAATCTTCAACTAATCTATAGATCAGAATTCGACCCAGGTCTCAAGGTAGGAAATTACTGGATGACTGTCCACTTTAAACAATGGCCTGGCTTTAAAATAGTTCAGTCAAGACCTTTTGAGCATCTCAGTGTTGTCCCCTACTGGTGATTGTCTGAACAATACCACATATGGTCTAGTCCATGCATCACTACAGATTTTGGAAGTTACTGTTACCTATAAACAATGGCATGATGACCTTTAAATTCTTCTAAGTGATTTTCTGGAATTCACACTCAAAAAATACCTCAATGGCAGTGAAATACAAAAGCCACATGTTGTTTTTTTTTTTTTTTTAAATAAACCAACAATAAAAGCTAAAAGCTGGTGTTGTGGCTGATGAATTTATCCAACTAAATTGCCAGGCGACATATAGTTTGCGTCTGCAGGTTGGGAAAAGGGGAACGCAGTGAGGCTACGGAGACCCAGTGACACGCACTCCACGAGCGGTCGGGGTCTCCCTCAGTATCTGCCCAGTGCAGAGGGGGCGTTATCTGAGAAGGAGCCCATTCCCCGAGCTCCACCCACAACTGGGAATCCTCTTATCAGCATGCACATGGCGCACTGGGGACGCAGCTCCGTCGCCTAATTCCCTGTATTACACATATAAGTACTCAAACATAGCAAAGATTAGCACATTACCACAAAACCATACACGCATGATACGCCGATCCCACAAAACCAAGCAAAACTTTTCAGACATTCTTATAAGTACTCGATAAATGGATTCATATACTGTCCGAATAACACAGGTTTAACAGACACGGTTGAAGTAGCTTGTAAAATAAATATTACTTTTGCGGCAGAGTTTATTAAATGGAACTGAGAGCTGAAGAAAAACCAGACACCATCTAACAGTCAAGTCCTACCTCAATTAATACTCTTCAGCATAAACAACAGTCAAAAGGCAAAATCCAATGGCAATTCAGGAACATGTAAATATGTTACTACGGTTTCCAAAAATGCAACTGCAGCGTCCTTTATACAGCACACCATAAACCGGGATTTTTAGGATCCAGGGTCTCACAGTGATCTGCCGAGATATCGCACTTCAGAGAGTGACAAGGGCCAGTGTCTCCGCTCCATGAGCCAAAGCCATATAAGACTCACATCAGTGTGCCAAGCTGACAAAGCCGCAAAATACACACATCAGAGCAAAGACCGACCATAAGGCTAAAGAGCAGCAACACCATGATCCTGATGATAAAGTCCCAATAATAATACAATGTTAGTGCTGGAGGGGAAAATATTTCTGTAGGAAAACACTTAAGTAAAAGTTCAAATATAGGTCACTATATATAAAAGTATGTTAAACTTCAGCTTTTAATTCACTACGGTTATATCTTGGGCTAAACAAAAGAAAGACAAGAGAAAGACACACCTTACGGATGAAAACAGGCACTGATTATATATCAGCAAAAGAGCGACGCTCAAAGTGATTAGTAGTCAGCAGGATAAAATGAAACCTCTCGCAGAATTCCACTTTGAATGCACCACAGAGTGAAGTTTATCCAGAAGTCTGCCGCTCTACTTTCACACTGCTCTATGTTATGAACAAGACCATCAGGATGCGGGATAGTTTATCTAGATGGACTAATAGGATGTGGAGACCCACAGCAAGGGCAGGTGGCACTGAAGGTGTCACACCAAGCAGACAAAGGGTTTTCCCTTGTTTGGACCTTAAAGTTGTTACATAAATTATGATGCACGACACTGATATTCAATACTTCGCAATAACATATTAAAATAATGTAAAATAGTAAATGAAATAAGTAACGGAAGGCTATATAAAACAAATGTTACTCTTTTGTTAAACATATTCACTATATGATCCAGAATAATACAGAGTACAACAATACACATTACTATTATTATTATTATTATTGTTTTTGCTTTTGTTATTAAATGCACATGACACTATTATAGCGCCTATAAAGCTCTCTGTAACGCTGAATGTCACCTCGACAGGAACATTTTTCTCCAAACACCCAATGTCTGACCACCTTGACCTCCAGCCCTTAAACACAAGGACCCTTTTATAATCTAGGTTGCTAGCTGATTATAATAAGCAATCAACTACATTTCTAGTATCTATTCTGTAGTCATTTATAAATGCCAACATATTTACAATACAGACAAAACTTATACAAAAAGTTTTTACTGGTAAGAACTGTTTGATACGCCACAAGCGTCACAACATTTATCAATGAAATAACTCTGAATATGTTACCAAATTTTGTGAAGTGTAAAAATAAATAATTGTTCTAAAACATATTATATAATAAATACCAAAAATTAATCCAAGACGGTAAAACGGTGTATTCCTTGTAACCTCTATCTGTGAGCAGATTTCAAAATGAAATATCAAAAAATAATTAACGCTTCAACCCATATCTTAACCAATGATACAAATTTCATTAACAATAAAATCCAGTAATACTACATATTCAGCAGATGCCCTTAATATTTCATGCGTGCGACAGATGGGCATTTAATAAAAAATACGTAATAAAATACACCGCAACGGAATTACAACTTAAAACAATACAAAATCGCTAGGTTTCTCCTCAAAATATTAATTTAAAATGAACTTTTTTAAGTTTCGACGGAACAAAATAAATACTTATAAATATCTGCTGCCCGAGTTAACCCAGGAGCCCTTACTTTGTTGAAAAAAAAAATAATTGGAAGTTACAAGAGTTAACTTCAGTGTTAGTTCTCAGAAAAAAATAGGCCTACATAAAAACGGCACCCCAAGTAACAGAAAAGCGTCAGAAATAACTTACCATGAGTTCAGTGCAAACCTAAAATACATATTTGTAAATGTCTAAAGACACTAACAAGCAACTCATCCCTGAATTTAGTGACAAGTATAAATAAACCAAAATATTTACACCCTATTACACCTCTAGTTAAATATCCGTAATTGTCGCGAAACGATACGCGGATTCACACTGGGTAAATAAACAAATTAATCATGCATTTTGGAAAAAAGAAAAATACAACGTTACCTCTTACAAGCAAACAAAATGAACTCCCTCAAATGAAAGTATTTTCCTCTTTGGCGGTTCCTTTGATTTATTTTAATCTCCTTGGATTATTACATATATAGGCCTATATATTAACTTCGCCAGTTACATTCCCATCGCGACTGGCGCGGTCCGGCAGAGTCGCAGCACCAGACTGAGCGTACTGAGTGTCGCGATGGGCGGGGCCCCCGGCTGCGGCCGCACAGATAGAGGGACAGCCGCCGCGAGCGCTCCATGCCCCCCCGCGTCAGACCCACCCCGCCTGTTAAAAATAAAGTATATACAGTCAGAACACTGTCCTGCTGCGCCGGGGACGTACATTCCGCTACAGAGACCGTGGCTTTAAATGGCAGGCACACCCGCCGTAGACCCTACCCCCCTCCCAGCAAACTGCGCACCAACACCCGCCGGTCTCACAAAAGTCGCTTCACCGCTATTCGCACAAGTTTATATATATACGAGGTTTTCACAAAATAAAGGATGCGGTAATCGAACGTAACTTTAATTAACATAAAAAATATGCACAAATTACCGTTAGGACCCCAAAATATTTCTTTGTTTTTTAGCGTCAATCTCCATTATTGTTCAGTGGGAACATGTGGAAAGGTCGCTGTTTGTTTTTGCATGGCTTAGTAGATGTAAACTATTGTATGTAAGCTAATGCGCGTTGTTCTGTGTTATTTTCAAGACGATCTACTCTAGGAACCAAGAAAATAGCACACTGTCTTATAACCGGCAGCAAATAGTCAGCCTAATTAACATGTTTTTTTCTTGGAGAGTAATAAAATATGTGTCTGTCCATCAAGGAGTAAACTTGTGGTTGCTGGGCAAGACACGTCAGAACACCTAATAACAAAAATACATAATTACAAAAAGACATATTTATCATAAATAAATACATAGGTCTACCTGTGTATCTGTGAGGTGTGCATGAAAAGAGGTAATATTGAATTCAGCTCAAAAAATCCAACAGGTAAGGGGGCTAATGAGACCACTCTAGCATGTTTAAATTTTCAAAAGACATTCAGCTATAAAGTTAGATTTTCAATATCTTTATTAGCTGTGAAGGTTAATCTGTCACAACGCGGACATTAAGCAAGCATGCTGAATGTTTAGCCATGAATTAGTTGAATGTTCAAAGTGCTGTCCATTTTCAGCAAGACACGGTTGTAGACATTGTTCCCTGCGAGTCTAACCATATTGGATGCAAGCCTCACTGACATTTGCCTTGAAATGGTCCAAATTCCGAATCTTTGTTATATGCACTTCAAATCCTAGGGCTCACACGCTGTCGGATCCTTCAGTAAGACCCTTAACCCCAGTTGCCCCACGGACGGGGAAACCTTGCTTTTCGAAACATAGATTGCCTTGGATAGGAGTGTCTGCTAAATTAATGAAATGTAAAGGTACACCATGCTCCTTAAATATCTGCAGAGGTAAAAATTACCGGTGGTTAAAGCTTGACACTCAATTAATGCATGTCAAACTATCCAATGCCCAGGGAACTACATATCCAACAAATTACGGACCACTATACATAGTGAGGTGGTGGACAATGTTGGAAGAAATCAGGGAACTCCTTATTGACAAGAAAGACATTCTCCTTCCACCAGACATGATTGGGGTGGTTCTTCTGGGTGATCTATGAAGGGCAGGGGAGGGGGGGCTGTAGAGGAGATGTTGAGAACAAAACAACAATAATACTCGGCTATTCCCCAAAACGCCCATGCCTGGTTCTCCCTGACAGAGCGAGGAAAATCCCCAGCCATTTTCTGGAATTGCAGGTAGCACTGGCAGGGTTGGCTGTGAGTCCTGCCTTCCAGGCTAAAACCCTCCAAGGACTTGCTTTTCCGAACTGTCAGCATGCATGAAACACTGTCTAGGTAGGCTGCCACATGCCTTTGGTGAGGGCAAAGTACAATGTCCATAAGCCTCAGGAAGGTGGCAGGTGCATCATGAACACCAAAAGGGAGGACGCAGTACTGCTAGCGGCCACGGGGTGTGCTGAAGACCATCTTCTCTAAAGCAGCCAGGCTAAAGGGTGATTGCTACTGTAGTAACTGTTGGTGAGTTCTAGGGTGGAAAAAAAGTGGGCTTTACCTAGACACTGGTCCAGCTCATCCATGCAAGACATCATTCTTCACCTGGGAGAAGTTATTGTAGCACTGCAGGGTCCTGTTCAGCTTGAGATCCATCACGATGAGACTGTACCATCGGAAATCCTCAATCACACCAAGCTGCTGCATCTTTGATTTTTTTCCCGCAAGGATCCATCGCTGCACCTGTGGGATTCACTAAGGCCTTTGGAAGATGACAGCCACAGAGTCTCTCTCAATGTGGTGCTGGATATAGCAGGTGTGGAGAGCACATCCTTGTAGTGGTTGATGTCCTCCCAGAGTTCCTGGTACTGAGCTGAGGTTCACTCCCCTGAGGAGTTCATCTGGTGGTGCAGTAAAGAGGGCTGACAGGAGGGGGCTGTGATCCACCGTTTCCATAGGTTGATTTCTCCTTGCAATAATACTGAAGACTCCAACGATCTGAAAACTTTAATGAATAATGCTGGGGGCATTTCACATCTGAGTGACTTAACCAACAGCAGTGTCACAAAACTAATTTACTACCCGGGGTCGCAGCACATCATCCCAGTATAAGGCAGGGAATTTTATACTGAATTCAAAACATGGCTATAGTATATAGGGCTGGGCGATGTGTGTTATTCCAGGGATGTGAGAGTCAGCTGGGTTGAGATCAAGCTTTTTCATACTGTCCGGACATTATAGCACAAGTCTCACTGAAATGTTTTTACTCTGTCATAGGAAACAAGACTTAGCAAGCTTTGCAATTTTAATGACTGTTCCTCTTCAAAATTATCCAGTGTATGTTTAAAAAATAATGCTGCCACTGCATTTGCCTGATCTCTGCATTGCTCTCTGAGCCAATCAAAATCATCTTCATTCTTGCGGTTTAAATCATTCCTTGATGGGTTTGTGAAAAATTAATTTATTTTGAACTCATTTTTTTTACTTTATGTATCCCAGTACATATTGAAAAGAAATCACATCACAATATTTGAAATTTCATGCAGCCCTACTGTTAAGTCCCGCTCCGTCCGATTCTCCTGTGTGCCACGCCCACCTCGTTACCTCTTGTGATCTTCCATTGTTATCACCTGTTTGGCGTTGCCGCATGCCTGTCTTGTGCCTGTCTTGTGTATTTAGGTCTGCGTCTATTCCAGCAGACGCGGCATTGAAGTTTCAACGTGTCTGTGTATAGTCTGGAATAAACCCTGTCTTCCCATATACCCCAGTGGATTTCCCTCTTTTTGCCGTTCGCACTGCCAATGAACGTAACACCTAGCATATTATAGAAATGCTTCTTTATTTCCTCTTGTGCCACCCACATCTCGTTGCATCTAACCAGTATATAGCTTCAGGTTATGTGTTGAACCATAATAAAGCATTTTCAAAGTTACTGTTGAGATTGTATTTTTCACCCCCCCCCAAAAAAAAAACAAAAAAAACAGACTCTGTTGAGTCTGTTGTCTTTCAGAATACGCATGAAAGGAGTTCTGCTGATGATGATTCCATGTCTATGTGCAAGAACAGCTAGAATTTCATTGTACGACATCCCAAGGTTAAAATAAAACTTAATCAGCTGAATCCATTATAAGCTGTGTGACTATTTCTGTCAGCCTCAAACACAGAGTAAGTTAACTTGTGTGCACAAGTTAATTTCTTACACAATTTAAAAAAAATCATTCTATGGGACTTCAGGGGCTCCATAGTATATGATGATGATGATTTAACACATTTCACCATACATCTGCATTATTTAGCATATAATTTTATCTTTCTAATTGATCAAATAAAAGGCTGCTTTCCAGTAATATATTTCCTCTTTGAAGTTTCCCTTAAAATATTGTTAAAATATAATCTTGTGAACCCAATATCGTGTCTCCTGTTGTGGGCTGAGTATATGGATCAGTTGGTGAAAAATGGATGACATAAAAATATATGAGAAGTTGTTTTCAACAGATTCCAGAAATAAACAGCACAACCAATGAAATGACAAGTCATAATGAACATAATAAATAATGATAAAAATATTATTTAACATAAACCTACTTAATGGTAGTATAATTATAGAATATGTTAAAATAACACCAAGACAGGGTTACTTATAAATGCCAAATGTATTTTAAAAAATAATACATAGTCGTGAATACATTTAGGAACAACCATAGAAGTATTTAAAAATAGGTGAAAAAATGTCGCAGGGATAAAACATTTCAGTTGAGAAAAAATGATAAATACCATAAATAACTTGACAAACATTTAACAAAGAGATATATCAGATATATTTATAAAATATATATATATTTTTAAAAATCTGTACATAAAAGCTCCTGGTTTAAGAAAACCACAGATTCCCAGCCTTATAACCCAACAGCGCTATAGCAAAGGTTGCCTGGACATAAAGACATTTACAACAGACTCTCATGTTCTACCCTTAAACATGTCTAAGCAAAAATGAAAAATAAGGTGAGTAATAATTTATATTTCAACTGTCAGTACAGCAGACATTAACACACAGTTATGCAAAGAAAGCCTGCACTTTGGATACATCTTATTGTAGTGGAGATATTTCATAACTAGACAAAAACTGCAATTAAAAAGAAGTAACCTGAAACTTTGATATAGCTCATCAACCAATAAATTACAGTTTCTTGCTACCCTTGACAAGAATCAATATTTAAAGGCATTTCTTCATGCCAAGACAGTCATGGATATGGAAGTAAATGCACGTATTCATTTTGAAACATAAAAAACATATCTGTTGTACCTTTGAGTAGTCAATCTCAAGTTTTAATTTGTTAACAAACGAGTTACTAACATAACAATGAACAGAACAATGTTAGTTATCTCCAGCAGTTCATTTAGATTACATCTTAACTCATCTGTGTTCAGCTTAATGTGACTAAATAATCTTCCTATTTAAGTAGAATGTTCTCAGATGTTTGGAGGAGTAGTGCACCTGACCAAGATATTTTGTTTTCACTGGGATGGTTCACTGATTTAATGTGGGCTGGTTGGGGCTTCAATATATTACAATAAACAAAGTATCTGGTTCCTATGTTGACCTACCCATCTTTGGCACAAGGAGGCTTAGCTAGCTTATACACACAGACTTTTTGGATTATCTTAAAATAAAAGCTTAAAATATCCTGTATTTTTATCATCAAAACAATCTCACCAGTGCTATTAATCGGTAAACAAAAATCAAATAAATTTCTTTAAAAAAGGTGGAAAATTGCAAATAGAAGTGATTAAGTTTCATATAAACTAAGTGCTTTTTTTCTCTCAAAAGAGGAAGTTTCTCCAGAGTCAGAGGGAAAAGAAATCATCCAGCTCAGAAATGACTGCTGCCTGCTTCTTAGCCACTGAGCTCAGGAGCCTCGGAGGGAGAGTCGCAGTTTTCAAGTCCACCTACCAAAGGAAAAACGTCAATGGATCAAAGAAAGTTTTCGATACATGGTAAAATATAGGCATGATAATATAAGTGGGCAGAAGGACATTATATACCCAGGTTCTATTTTTCTAACTGTTCACATGCAAGCTGTAGGAAGACAATGGATCACAAGCGAAATGCGTATAATGCGTTTTGAAAGGAGAACTAATCCAAGTTCATTAGCTAATTTATTCATTAGCCAACTTTAATGTGAGCAAATGGACAGTAAAACAGACTGAAGAATTAAAAATGATAAAACATCACAAATAATTCAAAAGTTACAAAAAATTTAAAGTTTTCAATTAAAAAAAAAAATCAGAAAAAGCCTCTGTCATGCTTGTTTAAAAAACATCAATTAAAGAGCCAGAAAACTGCTAAATACACTGAAAGGGTTTTTTTTTTATATAAATGGCAATACATCAAAATATGTTTAACAGTTAAAAGAATGTTAGATGCAGACAAATCCATGTGACTATAGATGTGGTTGGATACATGAAGGGATGCAGAGAAGAGAGGAAGATCAGGATATACATGAACAACACAGTCGAGCTTTAGACGAACCTGCAGCAAGTAAAACATCCTGACCACCTCCCTGCCCTCCTGCTGGCTGGGCTGAAGGAGCCAGGCGCTCGGAAGCAGCTCTCCACGCACAGCCTCTACGCTGGATGGCAGACGGGGCTTCTCACACAGAGAGCGCACTGCCAGCACCCATTCCCCATCCTAATCACCGGAAAGAGCATTTCCAATTTTGAGGGTCTCCAACGTCCCAGCAAAGCAGACGTTAGGCATAGTGTCCTAATGGAGACTATGTCCAAGAAGACCTTACTGACCTGTTTAGATTCTTTACTGATGCAACAGAAGTCTAGTGGCTGGACAAGATGGCAGCTAGAGACGTCTGTCAGTAGGTAGACTGAGTTTGGGGAACAAGGCCAAAAGAACAGAAGAACATCAAGATACAAGTGAGAGGAGTCCATCTGGCCCATTGAGCTCGCTTGGAGGGAATTAAACGAATAACTTAAAGTTGGAGGGACCTTGTCAAGTTCAGATTTGAAGGAATCTAGGGTCTTAGATTGGACAGACTACTCCACATTCTAATAACTCGCTGCAACAAAACGTTTTTAGCCAGATCCAAATTAAAATGTTTCCCCTATAGTTACAAACTGTGGCCACATGTTCTTGAATTCTACCTTATTTTGAAGTATACCAGGATCATTTCAAAAACAGGTAAAAAAATAAAATAATGACTCTTATAAGTGGTCTTTGTCGTGGCAGGTAGACTTTCAAAGACCCACCCAGCTCAGTGCTGCTATCCAGCGGTCGGGTCCAGGTGGAGTGCACAGAGCCATGGTACAGGTGGGCCTTGGAGTGGTCACGGATCATACACCACAGGCTGGGCAGAGGCCTCTGCAGCTCTGCTGCCCCCAGGAAGCTGTGCATGGAGGGGTTTGAGGAAGGCTTATAGAAGGCGTGCACACGTCGCTCTGCTCCCTGGTATCTGCAAACAGGGACAAGACACTCATGTTATATCCAGGCTCAGGGGGTCTCGAGTGCCCCCTAGTATGGCATAGGATACTGCAAATCTCCTAAACTGAACTCACCTCCAGCCACTTGAGGCCTTTCCAGCCAGCAAGTTGTTCAAGTCTCCATTACCAGCAGAATAAATCTAAATGTAAAACACAGTTACAGATATTTGCCAAGTCTAAGAACCCAAGAATTTCAGTTAGAATTTTTTTTGTTGAATAGAGACTATATGAGAAAGCCCAAATATTGATATTGCCTACTTTAAACAGTTATAAATATGCAACATAATTTAACAGGTAAAAGTTCATCAAGGAATTAAATGAAAAGAATTAGATTTGCAGCAAGGATCACCTCCGCAATGGCGCAAGACAGAGCACTGGCAGCAATGTCCTGGTACGCTTGTGGCATGGAAGGCATCGAATTTAACGACAAACTATGGTGACGTCCACATGGATGAGGAGTAGACAGGAGCTGAGGGTCACTCTTGTTGACTACGGCCTCCACACAAACATCTAAGAAAAAAAAGAGAAGAGGATTAGTATCACCTATTGGGCTGCAGCCAATGTACTGTTTAAGGGTAGGCAGTCATGCCCAAAAAAAGAACTTAATAAAGAACACTCCACCATATGCATAAAAAGGGTAAGAGTTGACTTTTTTATGCAATATTATACATATAATCATTAATTACTGAGGATGGTTGCACAGGCAATGAAACAGAATGTAGTTTAGCAACGCAAATGCATCTAAATTGTTTTTAAAAGGTTATTAATGGGATTCAAAACTACCAAATTCTATTATGTGATATTAAATTGTGCATTAATATTTCTATCAGGCTTAATTAAATAATCACAGCTGTGTCACGAGAACTATGGTTGGCCAGCACTCACGCAAGTCAGCTGCAGCAAAACCAACTTAATGCCAGAGAAGACAGAGCTGTTCCATACAGATGGCTGAAATGCAGGCAAATACACTTCTCATTTTCCAAGGCCCACCTTGAGCAGACGCCCATGAGCGGTGAGGATCCACGTCCAATGAGGCACCTCTGGGAGGGCAGCCTCTGGATTTTACTCTGCCATCTTCTGAGGGCTCACAGATCTAACAAAGAATCATTTGTAAGCAGGATAAAAGTGAGTGGAAGAGCATGGGGGACTGGCCATCTCTAGAATAGATTGGGGACTGGCCATCTCTAGAAAAGATGGGGAACTGGCCATGTCTAGAAAAGATGAGGGACCGGCCATATCTAGAAAAGATGAGGGACTGGCCATCTCTAGAAAAGATGGGGGGACTGGCCATCTCTAGAAAAGATGGGGGGGGGGGGGGGGGGGCCAACTCAAGAAAAGATGGGGGGGCTGGCCATCTCGAGAAAATATGAGAGA
>JABFDZ020000030.1:11543986-11558869 GCA_019775955.2 Pollimyrus isidori | reverse complement strand
CCCCCCCCCCCCCCCCCCCCCCCTCCCCCCCCCCCCCCCCCCCCCCCCCCCCGCCGCCCGCGCCCCCCCCCCCATCTCCCCCACAGCTGGCGGGGCGGGCCATCTCTAGAAAAGATGAGAGACTGGCCATCTCTAGAAAAGATGAGGGACTGGCCATCTCTAGAAAAGATGAGGGACTGGCCATATCTAGAAAAGATGGGGGGACTGGCCACCTCTAGAAAAGATGAGGGGCTGACCATCTCTAGAAAAGATGGGGGGGGCTGGCCATATCTAGAAAAGATGGGGGACTGGCCATCTCTAGAAAAGATGGGGGGCTGGCCATCTCTAGAAAAGATGAGGGACTGGTTATTTCAAGAAGTTAGCTGGCAGATTATCATTATTAAATCTTTCTTTGCCACTACTGAAGCAGCGGCTTTATTGTCTGCTTGTCCAGTTCAAGTCTTTCTCTACCTGAATTCAATTACTCCTGAAATGGACAATACTTTTCCTCCGAAAGACATTGCAGCCTCATCTAGCATAATTAAGACATTAAAGAAATGCAAGTTCAACACATTTTTGAAAAAAGTGATATTTGCCAGGTCACGTAGAAAACAAGGTTATCTTGGAACAATACCTGCAAAGGACATGAAGATCTGCTGCCCTCTTTGAATCGGGCAGTGTTGCTGCTGTTGTAGCCAGAGGTCGGCCCAGAGGACAGGCTGAGACTTGACCCAGTACACAAGGTACTACTGCTAACATGTGTTCGAAACCGCAGGTCGTCCTGATGCAAAACGTAGCAAAATTATTATTAGGAAGGATGTGATGAAAGTGCATGTGTGCAAGCCGATGCACTGACCTTCAGCAGCTGAGACAGGGCTTGCTGATGGAGCCGCCTCTTTTCTTGCTGAGTCCTCTCGCGAAGCCGATCACGCGCCCGGGCGATCTCACTCTTGGCGACCTCACGGGCACGCCCGTAGTCCTTTAATAGTAGCTCGATCTCAGAGGGACACTCTCCTGTCTGTCTCGGCGGGACTGTCAACCTGGAGAAACCCATTTCCAGTGTAATTCGAAGTTAAATGGTGAAATCATACCGATTACAATTTTCATATACGTTTTTTATATATATTTAGGCTATACTTCACTCTAATTTTTATCGGCCTACAGCTTTCACAAGGCTTGCAAGTTTGCTAGGAAGTAAAAAGTACTGAAAAATGAGCTGATACAGGGAGCATCAAATGGTTAACTCATTGCTGAGAACAGTGGGATTTCACAGAGCAGTAGGTAAATGTAGAAGGTAGTCACAACACTGTCTGGAAAGTGAATCTTTTATGGTGGGACAAATATCCAGAATCAGAATAACCGTTCACATAATCACAATTTATATTCATAGTCAGGCAAATAACTGAGCTGCTTATAAATCTAAAGATATCCCATAAGTGCCTCTTAAACAAGCCTTACTTAAGTACTGTACCTGGTATCTGTCACCACTGCCTGGCGGAGCTTCTGCAAGTGGGGCCGTTGCTGATTGGACATTTCAGCGGCTCCAGCAGGAAGCTCAGACCTTCTTCCAGGGGTCAGCTTGCTGGGGCTCAAACTGCGTGGCCGTCTGCAACCTTGGAGCCGTGCTTCTCTTTCGTGCCGCAAGCCCTCGATGCTCCGTCTGTGTCTATGGAGGGTCAGGTGCATGGCAGGGTTGTCAGAGTCGAACAGAACACTACGCATGATGTCTGATATAACGTAGCGTGGCTCAGTAGTCAGTCTGCAGCTGAATTGTTTTCTTAATATTTAATAAATAATTAAACAGTTCAAATTTATAACAACCATTATTTAAATAGCACTTTTCATACAAGAAATGCAGATCAAACGAGCTTGATAGGTCAAATGGCCTCCTCTCGTTTTTTGTAAATTTCTTACATTCTTATCAAAGAGCTTTATATATGGAATTTAAAAAAAGAACGAAATGAAGAATTTCAATTTTTTATATCTAAAAAAACAGCAGAATTAATGAGATGGGAAGCATATGTGCCAGACTATAAGCATTATATACACAAATATCATATACTTAAACCTATCTATAAGCCTGCTGAGTCACGATGTATGTAACGTTCAAAGTAAGGCAAAAATAACCATCCGTTCTCCTTGTTTGGGTCATCAGGCACCTATCCCTGGTGTTTCAAGGCGCGTACACAATTATACATTATGGGTGATACATAGACATCAATTATCGCATGACTCTAATTTGGGAGTCCCTGGATTTGTGATGCAACAGTGCTACTAACTGAGCCCCACTAAGGAAAAAAGGGGTACATGGTAACTTCTCCGGAAACTATTTCTTTTTCAATAGCCATCGGTTAATAAAGAAAGCTGAGTCTTACCTCTCATATAGTTGCTGCTTTGTGGGGACACCACAAGCTTCTTCAATAGATCCAGACTTCATTAACTTCAGTAATGCATCCGTTTCCCCCAGACCATAGTGGAGCTTGGCTTCTGTTAATTCTACAGTTAGCTGACGATGGTTCATATCCAGTCGAACGGTCGCCATCACCTGCTCTCGGTCCTGCCTCAATCTTTCAATCTCCCTTAGCCTGCTGTCAGTTAACATTGCCGTTTCCGTTTTAGGGCTTTCTGAAAAACCGAGGTCTGAATGGCTTCCCTTCATTTCTTGCCTGGAGGTAACTTGGGGTAATTGGTTGAAGCTGCTGCTTAGACTTGAAGGGGACCAACAGTTGACACCTGACCAGTTAGTGAATTTATTGTGCAATGGCAGATCTTCAGGGATTCTCAGGTGTTCTTTTTCCGTTTCACCCACAAGGGGCCTTGTGTTGATGAGTATGTCCGTATTACATTCACTTGCCATCAATGATACAGCATCATCTTCCTGAAGCTGATCTGTTCCCTCCTTAACAGAAGGTTCAGGCTTCCTCAAGTAATTTCCTGTATTACTAACTTCTTCTTTCTGGTGGTTTTCAAGGGTATGGTTGTCAAAGCTTAACTCCTTGTCAAGAATGTAAATTTGCTGTCTATTATGAGATTCATCTAGTTTACAGGCAAAAAATGGATCATTTTCATATGTAGGTATTGCAGAGGAAGCCTGATGAATTTTGGGCAAATGGGACAGTCTAGGACATTGGGTTGCTGATTGCATATTCAGGGGCTTAGGAACTCCAGATCTTACATTTCTCAACTGTTCATTGATTCTGTCACAAGTATAATTTTGCAAGATTTTGTTATTTAAAGAGGTATAATTCAAACTTCTGACATTTTCCAGAGAAACACTATTAATATATCTATTGCCAGAAGATTGAATTGGCTGAACACCATATTGAGATCTTTCTCCTAGAATTTTTGCTTGCTTGTATGAGAAACACTGTTCTTTCTGCTTCTGTAATTTATAGGCAGTAGGAGACAGACTGCTTATGTGTTCCAAAACCAGTTCCTTCGTGGGTTCCTGCAGTCCAATCTTCTGGCAATTACCTACGTTCTGACTAGATTTACTCTTGAGCATCTGGGTAACCCCAGCTTCTACAGTTAGAATAGGAGAAGTAGCACGATCTGTAACATAAACTCTTTTTGCAACATGATGAAAAGCATTGTCCTTCCTTGGGGTCTGATTTTTCAGTTCAGTTGTCTGTAAAATATGTCCTCTCATTTTGGCATCTCCAAGGCTGGTACAGAATGACTGTTTGGGTACATGATCAGAAGAGAAAATGGGACTTGCCAGAGACTGCAAGTGGGACAAACTCTGAAAAACAACTTCATCTTTTAAAGATGAAGTAGAAGCTTGAACTTTTGGAAGACCTATATCCATTGCAGTTTGTGACCCCTCAGAGCAGCCACTTAGATTAGGCAAAGTCGGCATTTCCTGAGCAGTGTTTTTCTTAAAGGTCCTTCCTTGCAAGGGCAAAGCGATGTCTTCCTTCTCTGGAGAAACACTGAGAGTCTCAGCACCAACAACCTTGACAATCACATTAACCTCCTGAGGTTTTAATGTTTCCTTTGTTTGTTGTTCTTTCTGCATATTTTTGCTACCAACTGGCTTTGTAATGCTGTCTGTTTGGATCGCTACGTCAACAGCTGTTTGAGTCCAGCAGTCTCTCTTGCTGCATTTGCTTGAAGATGAGGTTTTATTATTTACTGTGACATGGGTTGCACCCATGGCTTCCATATTCCCTAAAAGATCTGAGGTATTGTAGATCAACTGCGAGAGATGTAGAGACATATTCTGAAGGTTTGCTAAAGTAGAGGCCATGTTCATGTCTTTGTCCTCAGCACCTATACTGCTCCTTTGTGTTTCAGTTCTGCTCCTTCGCTGATGGTCTATATTTTTGTGCTTTTTACGCGGTACAATTGTCTGGGTGCACCGGTTACAAGTCAACACTGAGGATTCTTTATGTACAGCACCTGAGGACTCTTGTTCAGAAGGGCAAACCAACATTATTTCATCTACTTGACCAGAGCTGCTGCCCAGGTTTCTAGAGATGTCACTGCAGTAAGAATCATAGGATCCCATATGAACTTTGAGGAGAGGATTAGAAACGTAGTGACATTCTGAAGAGGCTTGCTCCTTGCAACCTTCCATGCTGCTTAGGGTGCTGGATAGTGTTTTGTTATTGGCAAATGTGCTGAGATGGGAGTAAAAAGGGCAGCTTTGAACATTCAGTCCATTATCAACACTGCAGCACCTGGCTGATCGATTGCCAACACCATCAAGCTCGGCTGTTTTGTTAGAGATATCGGCAGCACTTCCAAAAACCTTACGTTGCCTTTGAGTTGCTGTATCTTGCCATGAATGGATAAAAGGATTAACATCACTCGAGGTAAAGTGAATTGTCGTATCCATTTTTTGAACGTTCTGTAGATCATGTACCATTGCTTTTGGTGCAAGGAGGGAACTGTAGTGTTTTGGGTTTTTTTGTGTATAGTGAAAGACATTTTTTTGTATACAATCACTTTTGGACACTTCTGCAGGTTTCTTTTTTTCAGTATCTTCCTCTTGGAATCCTTTTTCACCATCTCTTCTTTTTTTAATATCTCTAGCTTTTGTCTCGGTGCATGAAGTACTAGATTTGTGGTTCAGTGTTTCTCCTAATTCTTTTTTAGATCCATAATTTTGTAGGAAGGACAGGGAAGGTGAAGAGGAGTGTGCAGTCCGGTCTTTTGAGTGGTCTTTGCATGCATTCTTGTTTTTAACTGATACACCTTGTTTACACTGGATCAGATTATTGTGGTCTTGCATGGTTCTGTGTCTTGCAGGCCTGTCTACCACTTCTTCTAAAGAAAAGTTAGTTGAAGAATCAGAAGAGGAAGTGGTAGTTGCTCTTGCATTTAATCTAGACAATTTCTTTGACTTTCCTTTTTGCCGAGGTTTTGCTTGGCATGTTTTAGTGTCCTGTAACTGTGCCCACGAATCCTTTAAATCAGAAGATGAGGTTGAGGTCTTGTCACTAGGGTTGATATCGACCAAGCTACTACCCCTATCTTTTGGCTTGTCAAAAATATCAGAATCTTGTTGATAATAATCTGGGCTGAGAGTACATGAGGAAAAACTGGAGAGTGGTTTGCTCTCATTGTAGACTTCCATACAGCAATCATTTCCCGTGAAAACTGATGACAGTTGAGAACCTCTGTTTGGTGGTGATGGGTAACTTTGCAAAAAATTTAAATGGAGTTTAAACTCTTTTGTTTGATGAATAGTGTCGTCTTGTGTAGCCTGAAGTGCAGGGGTTGGTGAATTAGTACCAACTTTACAGGTTTCTTCTTTAGAATCCTCACTTTCCTGATAAAGCCTTTGGAAAGACCCCTCTCCACTCTCCTTCCTTCCTGCAAGACATTCCTCTATTTGCTCCTGTTTGAAGTCATTGGTAAAGTCTACAAGCTTGCATGATATTTCATTAAATTGTTTATTTCCTTCACCTGAGATTTCTTTACTAAGAATGATTTCTGAGCCATCCTTAGACTGACTGTCAGCTGAAGATAAATACTTTGAAGAGACTTTTTGGGGAGAATCTTCACTGCATAACTGTACTTCCAGAAAATTTAATCTGCAGTTTTGAGTGATTTGTCTGTCTAAATTTTGAAAGTCGATACTAGAGACATTTTCATGCAAATCCATTTTTGCATTAGATATTTTAGCAGATGGCAACAAGGGCTTGATGTGAATATCCATATTTGTGTGTGACTGTTGGGCCTGCTTGTGTGACTCAGGTAGAACATCACAGTCTTCAGTACTGGGGCCATTTAGCATGCTTTGGCTTCTCGTCAAACAGCTTTTACTGGTATCTTCTGCATGATGAAAAGAGGTACTCCTTTGATCATCCTTCAGTTGAGTAATAGGTGACCCTACAGTTGAGGCGTAAGTATTTCTTAAATTATCACCCTCTGTTTGTATTGTTGGCTTGCTGAAGTGAACCTGCCTTGACAAATCATTCTCATGGTTTTCAAACAGACATGTAGATGAGCATATATTATGCTTCTCTACATTCTGTTTTGAGCCTGCTTGGATAACACTGTCCAGGCGTAGACCTGTTCTAGCCAAGTCAATTTTATGCATGCTTATGGACTGACACTCTGCTGTGCAGCCCTCCAGTCTGTCCTCTTCCTGAACGTGATTGGCTTCAGCATGTTTCTCTACCTGCTGGTTTCCAAAGACATCGATTACAGGATCATTTGCAGGATTGCTCAGTTCTGATGAACTGGAAGTGTTGTTTGAAACTGTTTGCATGCCATCTGTAACAACCATAACAGCACATTTGTGTTTCATTATATTATACACAGGGGCACCAGAGTTCATGCCAGGTCTGTCTAACTCTTGGTCTGGACTTGAGTTTTGAATTTCGGTTAAGGCATTCTTCTGTGAGGTATCTGACATTACACTTGTTGCTTCAATTTTATTGCAATTTGTAAATGTTAATGAAATGATTTTAGAAGGGCTTTCCGCAAACTCTTTAAGGGTTACCTCCATATGTTCTTTTACTACTTCAGAGATATTCTGATCTACTGGACTGGGATCACTCTCTTCTGTGTTGCCTCTTCCTGAGTATTCCAAGAGCTCCTTAATCCTTTCTTGAATATCAGCTGTTTGTTTTACAGTCACTGACTCTCTGTTACAGGCAGATTCCTCATCCTTACCTACTGAGTTATCTACACTCTCTGCAAAAATGCATTTCTTACAATTTTTCAAACCACTGCACATAACAGATATGTGGTTAGCTTTTTTGATATCAACAAGGTTTGTAGGGCTTTGGTGAGTAGGGATGCTAACATCAAAGGACTCAGAAAATGGAAGGTGGTTGCTTTGGATTTTCTGGAAGCTGTTTTGTTTTCCAGTTGTTTTCTGATAAACACATGCCTTGTTTTGTGCCTTTTTCTTCCTACGGTACATTGTTGTAGTGTAGCAAAATCCTAGTTTGACTTTCCTTCTCTTGAAATCCTTACATCTGTTATAGGTCTTAAGAGCTTTATGAACCTTTAAGGAGTCGATCTTTTGCCTAATGCCTTGTTTTAAGCACTTGGTTAATACACCAAGCTTGTATCCCTTGCTAGTGGTTTTCACTGAATAATCTTTGGTCTCATCACAAACAACTGCCCACTGCTTCCCTTCCAGATATATCTGATTATCAGATCCACTGCACGAAGACCTGCCAGCAGCAAGACCCTCAGCAATACTTCCAGTACATTTGCCTTCATTCCAATAACACCCAGAAGAGGCAGGAAAATGAAGAGTTTCTTTTGGGTTCTTACTTCGCACCCTTAGGTCTTTCGGTTCAAGGGCTATTTTTGTGCTCAGCAAAGTCTGACTTATTCCCTGGCTTTCATTAAGCATTGTGTCACTATCCTGGGTTTTCAAAATTGTAGCCTTCTTCACTTTTATATCTTCAGTGGCATTTCCCATAGCTTGACCACTGTATCTGCTTGAGCCTTTAAGTTCTGACTCATTTAACAAAGTATCTTCAACTACTTTACTAAAAGGTAGTCCCAATGTGTTTATGACAGAAGCCTCATTAAAATCAATAATGCGTTTTGGAAAAGGATCACTATATACCTTTGTAGGCAAAGGTAAGTTGGGTGGCACAGTAATTTCCTGATAGCCTGGTCTGTCTGTATCACATGTAAACATGATGACTGACTGACTTCCTACTGCAGAATCAATACCATCCATTTGTTGTTCTTCTTCTCCAGCATTTTTGATGTTTAAAAACTTGTCTTCAGAAGTAGAGTAGGTATTCTTGCAAAGAATGCCTAAAGCACTGCCCCGACTTATAGATTTATCAGCACTGACGCACTCCATGTCTAATGATCGGTCATTTGGAAATGTCACCATGCTGTTAAAAGTCCTGGGCTCACCTTCAGAAGGGAAACAGTTGCTTTTACATAAAAGAGGGGCAACAACAACAGGTTTACACATATCTGTCCTAAAGCATAAACATTCCTTTTCATCATCATTCTTTTGCATGCCTGATTTTTTCAATGTTCCAGAGTCTTCTACTCCTCCTTTCATACCTGATATAAATTCTGAACATTCCTCAAGATTGCCACCTTCAGAATAAACAGATTCTTTTATAGTACTGTTTATGGCAGCTATTGAAGAAGTTATCTTGTGGTCTTCCAGAATTCCAACCACCTGGGAATTCTCACTTTCAGAACCCCAGTCTTCCTGTTGAAATAATGCTGCATCTTTACTGTCATTCATATGAATGGTTGGGGTTTCAGAGCCACCAACACTTTCAGAGATACCTGTGCTGTTTTGAAGGCTGATGCTACATACTGGATGTATTTCTACTGACTGGCTAACTGCCACTGAGCCACCGTAGATACTGGGACTGTCCGACAGCTTGGTAGAAGACCAGGCATCTGTAAGCACACACAGATTCTCATTTTCTTTGGCACTTGACCCGGAGAGCTGATTAGAACGGCTAGCTAACAGTAGTGGTCCTCCTTCCAGTTCTACAGCACCTTTAGATTCTAATAAGAGAGCTGCAGATTTTGCCTTTGATTGAGGCTCACTGAGTAACTCCATTTTGGATTCCTTTTCATTTCCAGCTTTTGCCATGCGAAAACCTTTGAGATTCCAGAATGCTTCTGCTGGCATCTCGTCGGCTGCACGGGGCTCAAGGGAGGAAAACATTTCACTATTAATCTCCTCAGTCAGGAACCTCTTCTCATTCACCTGAGAATAGCAGTGACTAGCCAATGACTGCTTAGAATCTAGTCTCATTGTATTTGCCTTACTGCTGTTTTCCATCACCAATGAATCCTGGGATATCTGACTGTTTACACTTTCTGGCTCACTGTTATTGCCATCTTCAAATTCCTCATGCCTTAGCTGTTCAGCCAGAGCTTTGGTGTAAGCTGATGACAGTGAGTCCAAAGAGAACGAGCTGTCACAATCTGAAGAGTCCTCATCTTCCTCTCCCTTCCTATTTTCCTCCGATCCCACATGTGTTGGTTTTTCCCTGGCCTGTTCCACCAATGCCTTATTCAAAGCTTCCTCACTATGCCAGCCCCTTTGCCCCAAACTTATATTCAATGGCCACTGGTCAGTCTTTGCATCCAGGTTCACGTCTCCTTTATTTTCTTGGAACTGAGAAGTACTGATCTGCCGATTACCTCTATTACCCACAAACCCTGATGGTGGCTTGCGAAAGAATTTTGACAATGCAATCCGGATTCCGGGCCCAGCCGACTGGGAGAATACCTTCCGTATTCTCTCCAGACTTTTGCTGCCCTTGGATGATGTCTTGCAAATTTTGGGTGGGCTATAAGGAGTGTTGAGTTGTGTTGATGGTGCTTTCTTGTTGTCTGTCCCATGCAGTTCTGAAGAATCAATTTGCTGCAGTTCTTCCTTTCCACTTTTGATGACACTAATGTCAGTGAATGACAGCATTCTTTTGTTTGGTCCACCGTTTAGCTGATCAGGACGTAGTAATCCTGCCTTCAGGCTTTCCAAAGATCTGGTCTTGCCCTCCAAGCTTCTGTTTCCTGTAGGCAATGTATTGGCACGATTTCTCATTCTCTTGTTTCTTCTAATAATATGGCTAAAAAAAAAAGATTATTTGTTAATATTGTATTTATAGTGCAACTAACATATCAAAGCAGTAGAAGTCTTTCATATTAATTGCTAATTCATTCATTTTCCACATCCATCCTATGCAAGGTCATGGGGACCCAGAGTGTATCCCAGGAACAACAGATGTGGGGTAGGAAATAACCCAGGACACCATTCACACCTGTGGACAAACTGGCAACTCCAACTGACCTTAGTATGCATTTGGACTGTGGGGGGAAAACATGCAATCTCCACACACAGAGCCAGAGCAAAGACTTAAACCCTGGTCTCCAGAGGAGTGTGGGGCCGCGGTCACCATGGTAACCATGGTGTGACCACGGCACTCAAAATTAATTGTTAACTGAAATTTTATTGATAATTTATTAATTGAAGAAAATAAGTGAAATTCAAAGATGCTTCCCCACTATTTATTTCTCATCAAACACTAGTAAATTTGTGAATATTCATTCTAACTTAAATATTACTTGTTTAAGATTTCAAACTTTAAAGGTATTTCAGAAAATTATTTATATTAGTACTTTAAATACAGCAATAACAATAATACAGTGACATTCATTACAATCTACACGCGTGAACACAAACTGACCTAAACAGGGGGCTGTGTTTAGGATACAGACGTGGCAGGAGGTCTACAGAGAAAGAATGCCTTCTGGGGACATATGAGCTTCCTTTTGTCTTCACGGCCAAGCCAGGCTCCGATGACGTGGAACTTTCAGGAGAAAGGGCACACTCCAGGCACTGCAGCGCCCGCTTGGCCTCCAGCAGGTGGCGCTTCCGAGCAATCCTCTCCAGCTGGTAGTGCAGTCGCTTATGCCGGACCCGGCTCTCGGCCCGGCGCAGTGCGTGGTTCCGCAGCAGCTCTTCTTGCACCACCCGTTTTCTGTCTCCGACCGCTGTGTCTCTGACGCCTCCTTTGAGAATTTTAAACACGAGATCAGTCTGCGCTTCAGATTCTTCTGTTTTTCTCTCGTTAGCTGACAGACGCTGCTTCTCCCGGAGGGCCCACTGCCGTACTGTAGAGACGGAAAAATAATTCATAACACAACATTTTACATACTATAAAAATTCCCAGCTATAACCACAGAAATATAGCATTTGCACAGGTAGAGCACAGTGGCTCACCTATTTCTTTATGCTGTATATCAGTGTCACCCATCCCAGTCCACAGAGACCCTCAGACAGTCCGTGTTTTTATTCCTTCCGTGTTTTTTGTCACTCCCAGAGGCAAAAACGTGGACTGTCTGGCAGGGAGCTGGGAGGGAGCAAAACATGCACCACCCGTGGGCCCTGAGCACGGGGTTGGGAAATACCGCAGAGTACACATCCACACAATATCTCTCTCTTAGGTTTCACGTGTAACTCTTTGAGGAAGTGACACAGGAAGCGGGGCTCACTCTCTCTCTGCTGCTGCCTCAGGTAGGCCTGCTCCCTCTCCAGGTCCCGCTCGGCCCACTGCTGCTCCGCCCGCATCTCCTCCCGGAGACTCTGCACGTACCTCTGCTGCTCCTGCACCCGCTGCCGGGGAACGGCCCCTTCCTCGCCGCCGCCCTGCTCCCGGCCCTCCTCCTCTTTCTCGCTGCAGAAACAGGCAAAGACACAGAGACGCGTAAAAAGACACACAGATTTCATTGAATCCAAGAAAACGTGACAAAGCGTCAAAGAGTTCAACAGGCAAGGCTTCAGCAGTAATGGGCATAAAAATATATACCGCCAAGTCATAATCAAGCACATAATAAATATTGCTATAAACAGAATTAAGGAACATCTTTTGGTACTATTCCTGACTTTTACCTGATTAAAAAACCTGGTACAAGTGAAAACTGTTAAAAATGAGGGATGCACAAGCAAGCTTCCTGAAGCACAATGCTTTGAGTGCATGATGCCTGATGCAGATGATCCTGATGTAGCCTATAGCAACGGCCAAGACATATTTAAAAATAACACGGGGGCCTCAAGGGCCTAGAGGCAGAGTCAGTGATTTCCAACAGGGCCGAGGCTTCTATATTCATTTAGATCTACGCTATTTTTACTTGAGCTGTATCTATGTTGAGGGTTAAATGGCCTGCTAAGATTTTTAGTTCTGGTCAGAATATAAACATAGTCACATGTTCACTATACTACTGCAAAAAATAGTTGGTCATTTATGAACTGCTGTCTGTAGCAGATGAGCTGCAAGAGTTTCTCTAATGTCAATTTAAATGTATAAAGTAAAAACACAATTATGAAAAGGACAAAACCATAAAACGCCTGCTAAACTACTTGATATCCATCTGCTATCCCCCCAAGTGGGAGCAGAATTTCAAACAGTAAAACTAAATTCATCTTCAGCACTTTTCCTTTTTTATAAGTGGACCGTGTCTGTACACTGGATAACATGCAGTGACTGAGGTGTTCACCTTGGCCGTGGTGTGAGGCAGCTGAGGTCAGACATGCTGCAGCTCAGCACTGCCCCACTGGCCTGCAGAGAGGGGACAGAGCTGTTAGTAACTGCAGACTGGAAAAAGTCAAACAATAAGAAAAAATGTATGCAAACAAATTAAATGTGCTGTGAAAATAAAATACAAATAATACATAAATTCAAAAATTAACTATAAATTAGTTAAGTATAAATTAACTATAAAAATGAGCTACAAATATCGCTTCTCAAACTAACTAAAATGGAATAAAATAAAAGCAAACACATGATACTTTTCACTGCCTGTTTTTAACAGTATGTAGCTAAAGTAATGAAAATAATAATAAATCAACAAAAACTAAACTGGGCTTCTAATGAAAATTGAAAATAAAAATGAAATAAAAAACGTTAATAATTCTGGTCCTGGCTGGACCACAGAGCCCCGTGTGACCCTGGGGACCCAAAGCAGGCCACTCACCCGTCTTCGCTCTCTTAGGATGGCTGCCTCAGCGGGGTGGTTGAAACGAAATTTGTGGATCCCCCCCAAAGTGATCACTGCCCCTGAAATTCAGATAGACACCCATTAATTCATTTTTTTATTTAGCTACAGAATAATGTTAATATAACTGCTTCTCACCCCATTACATTAAGGTATAAATAATGCTATAAGATAACTTGACCTTATATAATGTTACACTGCTTATATGTACATAAAATACACTTTAAGGCAGTGTTTCTCAATCCGGAACTTGGGTAACCACAGACAGGCCATTTTTGTTCTCCCCCCAGCTACTGAGAGCTGAAAGGGAGCAAAAATATAGACCATCTGAAGGAATGCTGGGAGGGAACGAAAACATGGACGGACTGTAGGTCCCTGAGGACTGGATTGGGAATCACTGCTCTAAGGTAACAGCTGAGCAGAGATCATGTTGTCACCTTGTGCTAGCTGGCAGGGTTCCGTCACCTCGCGCCCGTTCACCATGCAGACGCTCCCAGGAAACGGCCTCAATGTCACTACCCCACACTGGTTGACAATCTCACACTGGGCTTCACCCTGCAGGACTAAAAGAGGAATGGGAGAAACAAGGGATACTATCAGGGAACATCGTGCAAATATGAAGCATAAAATGGCTTCAGTTTCACAACGTCCGGTCATGAACATACAGAGAACATACGAGTTGGAAAGTAGAACGAAAAAGTCTGGTGCCAACCTATTTGAGGTTCCTCTTGTTGGTCTTGTGGTCCAATCTTAGTTACCCCTTCCTGTGGCAAAATTGGTACTAAGTTTTAGATTTAAATGTTAACAAAAAACCCAAGAGCAATCAAGCACAGTGTGAACAGGCATGGGTCGCCCATTTACTTAATATTAAGAGTTAAAGAGGATAGTACTCATTAAACATACAATTTTTGTCCGGAAAACTGCTTAAGAAATATACATAATAAATAACTCCCAGAACTGCAAAACACTGTGCTTGCTATCGATTTCAATTATGACATTACTGCCTTAGGCTTAGCAGCAGGGAGTGAAATCTCTTGTCCTCGTCTTTTCACGTCTATCAGACTGTTAAATGCGCTTCCAAAGCGAAATAAAAACAAAAGAAACACTGGAGAAAGAGGAGAAACATTAAGAAAGAAAGTCGAAGTTAATGCCCAAGCTGAGAGTCTTTTACTCAGGAGCATCATACCTGAACACTTTGTGAACAGAGCAAGATGTGGAAAGAGGAAAGTGGACAAGAGGGAAAGTTCTAGTTAAAACACAGGAAAGACACAGAACTTCAGTTAGCAATCAGACAGAGCTTTATAACACACAAGAGAATTACATAAACCAAATATTCTACATACATTAAATATGAACAAATGGGATGTACTACTGAATTAGACAAATTAACAAAATAAAAAATCAGAGACAAGTAAGATGCCTTTAAGAAAAAGTATGTCGCAGAAAGGAGTCATACAAGGTACAGGACAGAATGTCCGGAATTGGTGTCCTTGTCCTAGTGTTCGGTTATGTGCCAGAGTGTGTAACAGTACCCTGAGGTGATAGAAGATGACTCCTGTGCTCAAGACATCCCCATCCAGGGCAATGAGGTGTGGCAAGAGAGAACGGATCAGGAACCCGGCCCGATCGCGGTTGATGTCCACGCTGTACTGTTCTAACAGCTCCTTCTTGTCATGCCAGTGATCAGTCCAGTCCTTTGTCAACTGCTCAACCTAGGACAAGGAGATAATTCAAAAATAACAAGTCGCAAAAATGGAGAATGCAGCTAAAATTCTCCGTTTGATATCACCGACTGGCAGTGGCGGTTCTAGACCAAAATCACCAGGGGGGCCGAGGTGGGGCCAGTGTGTTTTTAAGGGGGGCACACTTATAACCATAGATAATGGCAAAACGGGTCATTAGTTTATTTTTTACGTTTTATTCTATATTTACAGTTATGTTTTA
>JABFDZ020000030.1:11479196-11522278 GCA_019775955.2 Pollimyrus isidori | reverse complement strand
GTTTCAAACTGGTAGCCCTTCGTACGGCTCAGTACCCGTGAAGTAGCTCTCAGCTTCAAAAAGGTTGGTGACCCCTGGTGTATAGCTTTCTCCATAAATTTCTCCTAGTCTAAAAACGTGATCTAAGTAGATTGGTACCTTTGGATACCAATGTGTGTGTTGCTACAAGCTGGTATCCGATGGGTGCGTGAAGGCTTGCCCGTTTTGCTTTTCATGGCTAAAACTTTTATAAAATTCACATTGCATGCCTCTAGATTCACTGATCTTTTATACCTCTCGTCCTATACAGTCTTGGGCTCTACATTCAGAAAAATATTAAAAATGAGTTGAAGTGTCATTCAGAATTCTAAAATGTCTTTATTATATTTATTGTACATTATCAACATTTAACAGTTTAAAATCAGTACAATTTACAAAGTCCAATATGAACTGTAAAAGTCCATCACAAATGCATTCAAACTGCATTCATGAAAAACAGACAAACAGAAAAAACGCAGGCAGCAGAAACATCAGCAACCAGATGCAAAGATAAAGGTCATTATTTTTCAACAGCATCGTATTATAGTTCAGGGACAGTATTTGTTACAAGGCACACTCCATCAGGAATCCAAAGGCTAAATGTTGAGTACATATCATAATAAAACCAACTCGATCATTCAGTCTCCTGGAGAATAAGTTTCATCTGGATAAAGTTTCCACACAAAGATCCTCAAGCTAATCTCAAGGAAATGAGGAAAAGGATATAGGATTCAAAATGCCTGTGATATTTACGTGCAACATAGTATTTATGGCTGATATGTGAAAGGTGCTCTCAACGGACGGACAATAGCACTATCCATCGACTAATAAAGGAACTGCAGCATCCCTTGAACTTGGTAGGTAGTGCCATCTGCTGGCTACTCAGGGCAGTGCATTGCGTCTTGGTGGCTCTGCAGTGACAGGACTGAAAGAACTGAGGCCAATTCTTCAATCTTCTTCACAGAGTCCTAAAATATAGTGAAATGAACGTTAGCAAGCAGGAAACACAGGTGTGTAAAGCTTCTCTGTTAGAATCTTGGGGTGTGCTTGTGTAATTGGACTCTCACAGATGGCCATGGCAGTCTAGACAGCTTCCCCCAACAGTACAGTGATTCTTCACTCAACAACCGGTTCTCCTGCAACCGCCTAGCAAGGAACTTGAAGGCATGCCACTGTAAGGATATAGTAAAGAATAAGAACAAAATCTTGTTTGTGCAGATTTTAACACACATTGTAGTAGTTCTGTAATCCCCAATATTATAATTGCAATAGCATGCAACGTGCACACTTCCTCGACCAATTTAACCATTGCAATTTACACTCTTCAAGTGTAAGAGACACAGCATGGGTCTATACAGGGGCCACAGAGACACTGGTCCTAGCTGAAAGCTGATTGGCTCCTGAAGTGCTCCCTCCATTGTCACCTACCAATTCAACACATATCATTGGCTAAATCAGCTTCGTTCCCGCTGTACAAATCATGGCCCTTCTTATGGCTCCACTCTACCTTAAAAATCCCAGAAATTATTTTAACGTTAATATTAGCAGTGTTAAACATGACTTACGTTTTTTTCTCCAGCACTCAAGACTTTGGTAATTACGGTCTCTGTGAACAGTGTGTGACAGGGGGTCGGGGGACATGGATCTCGTCTCCACAGGTCAACTAACTGCTGCAGCAAGGCACAGACAGAACTGACACTCTGCTCACTGGTCTCATCTGGCTCAGGCACCGTCAGCTGGCCGCTTAAGGGTAACTCGCCAGACACTGCGAAAAACAAAAGGCGACTAAATATCTGTCTGCAAAATATGACACAAAACACCATAAAACATTTGTTAATTTCATTCTTCTAATTTTGAGAGTATCACAAAGGGACGCCCCTTGATCAGTCTGCAAAGCTACAATTCACTATAGTAAATTTCTTATTTACTGTTGTGATTGTCAGAACCAAATCAGAATTGTTTGAACTGTTTTCAGTTTAAAGATAATCCTATTTAAACATATACCTATATTCTCTACTATTTGAGCTCCTGACGTTCCCAGTTTTAATGAGGGATATATAATGAAACCTATATCCGCATGAGTGCCGTTCAAATAAAAAAGAAGAGTTTGTTTCTTTTTAAATTAAGTGTTTTAAATGCCGGTTGCTGCTATGGGACGGGAATAGAAGACTGCATACAAACCACGGAAATCCATATTCATTACCTCATTAGATGTTCATTTGTTAACTGGTGTACAAAGTATTCTTTATCATGCTGAAATAGGCATTTTCTACTGTGTGGGATATTTTGGGGAGATTAATTGGGGTACTTGGATGGACCTGGAACTAATATCCTCCATAAGAAATAATGGAAATTGAGTTAATATTTGAGTTAATATTGGACTTTGGATCCTGATGCTTTTATCCTTCAAACAGAGGGGTATGTTCCACTTCAGATTTCACAGAAATGTCCCTGTAAGAAATAACCCTACATCATCTCATTATTTCCCCAAGGCAACGGCCACTTCTTACCCAGCTTGCAGGCCAGCAGGACACTACAGTGCAGGATCATTTGTTCAGACACTGGGGTCAGGAACTGCGTGAGAGAAACAAGCCAGCCAATTCCATATTTCTGTCGAGGCTGGTTTTTACCTTTAAGGCACCGGAGCTCAAACTGAGCACCATGAAGGCTTGCAGTTAGTTAGCTTATGGCGATGTCGCCTTCCATACCTCCCTGCAGCTCAGAGTCTTGCCGACCCTCTGCAGCAGATCCTCAAGCTCTCGGTGGCTCAGATGCTCTCCCTCGTACCTAGGGCCCACTGCAATGCTCAGGGCTTCCTGCGAAGGATACGGCTGTTAGCAGGTAGCAGGAGTCTAAAGCAAGGCATTCCATTGCTGCCGGACAGAGCACAACTAGAGTGAACCGTGGTAATGCCTCACAAGCCTGTTTATGCTGAGAAGGATGAATATGGGATAGTATCAGATGAATTTTGAGCGATTCAGTCAAAGAAAAATACAGAGTAACAACAACTAATACATTTGCCATCAAAGCATCTTTCAGAGATGGTACCTTCATCTCAATGATAATATCTGATGGAAGAGAGGCTTTGTGAGCACAGCCAACAGGGCAGTGAGAAACCACGTCCTTTTTGGGGTCTGCTCCATGCAAAGGTGGCTGTTCCCAGGCCACAGCTGCTTCACCCTGTGCTGTAGGCGAAGATGGGTGGCTCTTCATGATGCGCTGGAAAGCGTTCTTCCACTCTCGCTTGATTAAGGCTGCATTGGGGCCAAAGACGCACACAGCCAAGAAAGTGACCATCTCTACCAACGCATAAGCACACAGTGCCTAAGGCTATCTGATACTGCACTATAGGGCTGAAAGTATGTGGACGCCCCTATTATTTGCAGGAACTGTCTAATTAAGCCACACCCAATGCTGACACAGGTATACAGTAAAGCACGTGGCCATGGTAGCTCTAGCAGCAGAATGGATGATTGCACAGGAGGGGTTAGGGACTTTCCACTTAACATCATCATCATAGGATGCCATCTTTCCCACATCAGTTTACCGCATTTCAGCCTTTCACACAAATTTGAGAGCTCCCGCAGTCGAACAGTAGCCTTAGTGACTCACCTCCATTCACGAGTATGAACGTGCACCCAAAATACACCCATGCATCTTCCGGTAGTGCTACCCATCAAATAAACTCTACCTGCTATGTTGCTGGACAGCCAGCCGCAGGCTTTCTCAGTGGCCAGGCGTACTGTGACGTGCTCTGACGTGGCGAGAACCTAAGCAGACGTAGGCCTCATCAGAGAGTGTGGAGCATTCCCTGAAGAGAACCTCACATGCATTTACCGAAATCTGTCAACCAAGGTGCTCAGCAAAGGGGAAGAGAATCCACACTTACTGCAGGGGAGGTTTCTTCAGGCAGAAGGATCCGGATCGCTTCCGGGCCTCTCTCACTGCAAAACCTGAAGAAGCCACAAGAAGCACTAAAGTAACACGTATGCAAGAGGCTAAAGCTGTGTGCTAACAAGACTGAAGCGAGCTATAGTCTCCTGTATTTCCTATAAAATCTTTCGAACATTATAAATTCCCATTAAAAGCAGACCATTCTGGATACTGATTTTGATTGGCAGCGCAGAGGTACCCAGTTCCAGGTTCACGCTGCTGCATCTGTCCTCCAGGACACATTTCCATGGAAAAAAGATGCCTGGCCTTGCAGAAGGGCTTCCTGGTACCTGGTGGCTCGTTCCAGCGCTTGCATGCCCGCATCGCTCAGCTGCGCACACACGGCGTCGCTGAGCTTCAGCCCCGCCGCAGCGCTGTCGCCGGGCCCCAGCCTCTCCCTCAGCATCTTCTCCCCGCTTTGGACCAGCTCCAGAACCAGCGTGGCCCTGCACGGCGACGGCAAGCACAGGAAGGGATGGATAAGTGTGGGGCCTCGGCAAGCGAGCGCGCGGGTGAACGCAGGCCGCACAGAAACAGGGAACAGCTGCACTCACTTGATGTGCTTGACACAGTTGGATCCCACCCTCTCGGCCACAAACTCCACCGTCCGGCGGAGAGACGGCGGCTGGTTGTGGAAGAAGGCCTGCTCCAGCTCTGCCTGGACGGGAAGACGAACGCACGAAAGATACAGCAGATGCCCGCTCCAGCCTGCTCGTCCCGAGAGGGCCACTGCCCAGCTCTTGAGGTTACCTGCAGCTTTTGCTGTGAGCGTACGGCTGGGGGCTCTGCAGAGGTGGGGGTGATTTTTCGGATCAGGCCCCCGCTCTTGGCCGCGCTTCCAGCTACAAAAGCAGCCAGAAGTTTGCGAAACTCGCCTAACGGAAGCATAGAGGGGAGACATCAAACAAGACTCCAGGGCAAACTATCCCCAAAATGCAGACTTGTGAGGATTAGTACTTACTAAGATAGGGGCAGCAGGTGTAGAGGATCTGCTGGTCCACTAAAGGCAGCCCATCCTGTAGGGCAAAGTACATGAAACACTCAGCGTTTCAAGTGAGCTACAGCAGTACAGGCCAAATTCCTAAGACTGCATAAGGCAGCATCCCAGTACCCCAGAAGAAGAAGCTCCGAGCGCCTACTCACCAGTCCCTGAGCAATGGCATCATCCTCCATCACCACCTCAAAGTCACTGCGAAAAAACAGGTCCCCTGGGAACACTGGAATCTTACATCAGACGGGAAGAACCAGTCAGAGTTGCCTCCATGGTCAATCAGCCTCATTTCCACAAACAGCAGCCCCTTCTGCCCCTAACCCTCATGTTTCATAGTCCTCACCTGGAAGAGCCAGCCCAAGACAACCACAAGCAGTAGCTGATTCAGGTGAGACATGCTTTCTCGCCGCCCCAGTGCCTGTCGCCTGAGTAAACAAAGACACAGTTTTTTTTTAAGGCATAAAACCCAGGCATGGGAAAATGCCCCCAGACGGACGCATGCTAATCTCAACAGTGCCAAACGCAATCCAGGCAGATGCGTGTTAATCAAGCCAGGGAAAGTGTAATCATCCATTAGCAGTGAGGAAATCTGCGTCTCGCTTCGGTCGGCTCGCCTGTAGATATGCAGCAGCATGCCCAGCGCAGTCCTGTAGCACTGCAGGAAGGGGCCGCAGAAGTCCAGCATGGACAGGAACTCCACCAGCCACGGGACCGTTAGTACCATGCGTCGGCTGCGCACAGACCTGCGCAGCACTGCGCAGACATCCAGCACTGGACACCTCTGCGAAATCAGACAAGGCCTTATCCAGCTTGTGCTCTACATAAAACGGCAAATGGAACAATTTTAAAATACAAAAATATCTATTACACATCTTTCATTTAAGTGATGGCTCTTCCAGATTAGCGATTATTTAATTCAGTTGCATAGTTTTGTACAATCTTTCGAGACTTAGGGTGTGTTGTAATTTCTGTATTACTTTATTATACAATTGACACGTCACTTTGGAAAGAGCCTCAATAGGATATTAGTACAACTTGAGGTGACCGATCATGATGATAGCATAGATTTATCCACTGATCTTCCATAACCAAGTGAATTAGGAGTCTGCACAGAGCACAATGGGCACCAGTGCATCACAGGCCAGACACTAACACACTATGGGCAATTTCAAGAACCAATTCACCTGGGGTGGGTCCTGCAGCGGGACAGTGTCTGCTTTTCACTGCTTAGATTTCAGCAGCACGGTCTGCCAGCACTAATGTATCCCCATGAAATTGTGTGGAAGCAAAACAGGCCGGCGGGCAAACAATGGGATCTCTGTGTTGTACTCGTCGCTCTCGCTGTGGGACACTTAATGCACTCGGGAGACACCGTGAGGCGAGACAGAACCAGGTGGGATTATCCTACCACTGTTGTACTCTCCCGGAACAGAAATCACCTGAGCCGATGAAATCTGACCGAACGGCCGGGTCTCCCCTCACCGACAATTAGCACAAACACTGATTTGCTAAACGCAGATTTTTGGACTATGCTTGAAAAGTGGAAAACACAAACGAAAACATGTTCTACACGCGCAGAACAAGCAGGGAATTTTTAACCGCCAACCTTAAAAGTACAAGGCAACAGCTGTTTGTGTGCGTGTTTGGAATTTGAGGGCATGTGCGTCAGTCTTAGCTGGGTGAAGACAAATTCTGACCTAGGGCTTGCCAGCCAAAAGCGTAAATCCCATGCCTCTGGAGAGTGTTATCTATTGTTTCACCCATAACCTGACCTCTGCTCTCAAAACAGAGGGAAAAGCTTCTTCTGTTATGGAAGAAGAATGACAGCCTTTATTTGGATCCTGATCAGTATTCCAAATTCATACAGTCTTTAGCTCACTTTATCCACAGTACTAAGAAATCTTGGAGTCTTTTTACCCCAGTGGAAAATGTCACAATTCTGCCTGCACTTCAGGGGTCCCCGTTGTCCCTGGCAACCTATCCGAAACAAAGAGGGTCTCCGTGGGCAGAAGCTGAATTACTTGCAGTCTTACCTGGGCACAATAACCCTACATAAACATATCAGCTGCTCCAAAGTTCACCAGAATGAAGCTCATCATCTCTTATCTACTTTCATTTTAGCATTTATAAATGTTTACTTAAGGCAATTTCAGAAAGGTCCGAGAATTAAATAAGAATCAAATATTGAATGCTGTAAAACAAAATGACAAAATATACTACATTAGAAAAGGTGAGCTTTAGCCATCTTTAGGCTAAATGACAATATGCCAACACCGTAATAATGATCATGTTTAATACAACTACACTTTTGTGGCATAAATAAATCATTTAAAATTACTTGAATAAACTGGAAAATATAAGCAAGCCATAAAGAACTGGGACTAAGATTTCTAATGACAATTCTGTCAGTCTGTGCCTTTATGCCATACCAAATATTAAAGTTGAAGATTACAGTATTACAATATTATTACAGCATTACTTTTACTCCCTTTGGGATTATCAGTGGCAACCAGACTAATAAGGGTCTGAGGCCTGGAAAATTGAGATGAATTTACTAAGTCAATAACATTCTGGAAAAAGTCCTTCATAAAAAGCATGTTATTCCATATCTGCAGCTGCACCGTCAGCAAATGTTACTCTGTCCTCTTATTTTAATATCAGCTGGTTTAAAATTTCTGTCAACCACATCATTTTCTCCGGTTCCTAATCAAGCATGAACAATGTACATTGCATGAACTCTCAAGGAGAATAAAACTGTCTTGGTTTACACAGGGATGTAAGCATCACTCCCTCCCTCCACACAGGGCCGTAAACATTGCTCTCTCTCTCCCCCCACACAGGGATACAAACACTGCTCTCTGTCTCCCTCCACACAGCAACGTAAACACTGCTCTCTCTCTCCCTCCACACAGGGATACAAACACTGCTCTCTCTCGCTCTCTCTACCTTGTGTTCCATTCTTTTTCTCATTGATTCCTGCTTCCACTCTTCCAACTCCTGAGTCGAGTTCTGAGAGGGTTCGGCCTGCTTTTTAATGTGATCTTGTTTATCTTTGGGTGTAGATACTCTAAGACTCACCATTCCAAGTATGTTTTGGTATATTTTTTAGTGGGCAGGCGAAGTTGGCCATGTGGAAATCTTTCAGAATGAAGTCAGAGGGGCAGGACACAGACCTACTTGGGCTGTTAAAGCTCTGGTGGGATCGTGTATAAGGGCCAAGTTTGTGCTTTATGAGAGTACAGACAATTTCCCTGCTTTTGAAAAGAAGTGGTGTGTTAACACAGACTTTGTTTCTGTTCATACCGGTGTGCTACATGTGAAATGGTGATTGTGGGTCCTTTTAGCTTGTGTTTCTAATGGTGAATAAAGTCAAAAGTCTTTACACAGAGATGTAAACACTGCTCTCCCTCACTCCACACGGATGTAAACATGGCTCTCTGCAGATCCTAGCTACATACCTTGTTGCGCATGGCTATGGAAGCCTTCTGGGCTCTTCTCTCTCTCCCTCCCCATACAGGTATGTAAACACTCCTCTCTCTCGCTCCACACAGGGACGTTGCTCTCTGCAGATCCGAGCTACATACCTTGTTGCGCATGGCTATGGAAGCCTCCTGGACCTCCCTTGCTGGAGGTTCTGTAGTCTGATAAGGTAGGAAGGTGATGAAGCCGAGGAACTTGGCCAAGAGTCGAGCAGTTAGGAGAACAGAGGAAAACCTCTGCTTCTCGTCCTGTAAATAATAAACAAGCAAAAATATAGATTTAGGACTCATTTACACTTCTAAATTCAACGATAACATTATTGCTGTTCACATTAATATGGTCTTTGCCTTTAAACTAAACTTTCTCAACCCATTTTTGCACCTGAACATTTTAAATAACGCAATTCACATCAGCTACATCTGGCATGCAGGAAAAAGTAGTGGTTCTCATCAGACCCCAGCTGGCAAAATGGCAGATTACCATATCCGAGTCCTTAGGCACCATGCTACTCGTCACCCCGCTGGATATCGGCACCTGTGCATCCCACCCTCCTACCTGCTGCTCCATGTCTCCTTCACCTTCCCCCTCCTCTTCCGTCCCACCTAGATCCAGGATGGCGACTTCATCCAACTGAAGCAGCTGCTGACACAGGCTGTCGGTCAGGTGCTGGTTAAGCTGGCAGCTGGGGGGGTGCACACAAATGGGAGGGTCATCTACCAGCAGCAACTGAAAAAATATTAAATCCCAATATTTCTGACAGCATATTCACAAAATAAGCCATATATGATACTTAGGCTATACTAGAATACATGTATAAATGTACTATTGTATGGGGCAGTGTATAGGTCTTTGGGTTTAGTACTCATGATCCATGACTAGAAGGTTCTCAGTTCAAATCCTGTTGTTGGCAGAGTTGGGCCCTTGAGCAAGGCCCTTACTTCCAATTTCCCCAAGATACTATCTGACCCTGCTTTCTGAATTGCAGTATACGCTGCTTTGGACAAAAACATCACATAAATATATATGCAATGTAATATAATGCACTACAACCAAACAAATAAAAATGAATCAATCATTCGAAGTTACATTAATGGGAAAACGTTTTCAGGCACTATGAAAATCTCACCTAAAGATCTTTGCTGAAATGAGCCATCCTGAGATCCTACCTGCCAGCTGTCTGCAGGAAGTCCCGGAAGAATTCTTGGTGGCCAGGAAAGGAAGGTGGGGGACAGGGTCCTGTGAGCCCCTGGGGCTGGATGAGCCGCTGCTGCAAGCGCTTCAGGCGGCCCAGGCTGTCCGCTCCGAGGATGCCCAGGAGGTCCGGGTCGGGGGCGTCCCCCGGGGAACCTGTCACCAGCTGGGCCTTGCACATCTCGGCGAGGGGCAAACAGCAGCAGGTAAGGGCAGGTGCATAAGGAAGCCAGCGTGGCTTATGCACAAGCATGAAGGTGAGTGCAGTCAGTACCTGAACCAGCTGCTTTTGGAAGAGCCGAGCAAAATGAGAATGATTCCCTGCTACAGACATCTGGCTGACCATCTCCCTGAAATTAGGAAGACCAGGAGCATCAACAATGGAAAACATTAGTGGTGTGTGTGTGTAAAAGAAATCTATTTTATAAGTATACACACACACACACACACACACATACATACATACACACACATATACATACATAAAAAACACACACACACACACACACACACACACACAAGAGCATCCTAGAGTATTCATAATGCATAATATAGCTATAATGTGTTGTGCCTTTTGGTAAATGTTTATAGTCATGTTTATAATGCTTTATGAATCCATTATAATCCATTATGAATGTGTTTAATTACTAAAAAGGTGGCTTTAAGTAAAGTGCTACCAAAAAACCTATCAATCCAATTCTGCTAGTGTAGTAGCAAGCTTACCTGACTTTCTTGCCCAGCACTCGTTCAAACTCCCAGCCTGGTTCCTGGTGATTATCTTCCCACTCCCGCAGCAGCTCGTAGAACACGTCCCTGCAAGAGCGACACCCGCAGGCCAGAGTCAGACTACAAACGCCAGACCCATACGAGTCCAGCCCGTTTGTAGCTGTGGCACCTCTGCTTCTTGAAGGTGTGGAAGGCCTTATCGCTGGTGAAGTTGGAGCGATTATCTGTCGCTGGCTGGAAGGACACCGACTGCATGAATGGAGGAAGCGTGGGAGCCACCTGCAGATTGAGGGCACAGAGACATTTTTCACCCCAGTCATAGGCGTTACTTACTGGTATGATAATTATGTTTAGACGTTCTTCGTGCCAGTGAAAAACTATGATAATGTCAACATGTATGAACCTAGCCATTTCAAAACCCTTCCTAAAGCCACTCGAATTTGCAGTCACCGTCCAATATACCCACGAATTCAGACAACTTCTAGCATATTTAATTAAGTGAATTGAGCTAGAGGTGTAATTTAATGAAAACCCATAATGCCTTCGATGCCGAGTGGAGGTTTGGAATGAATAAAAATATATAAAAATTATATATATATATTATACATTTTATATGTGAATTCTAATGTGAAATAATGTTTCCCAGAAGAAATACATCCTTACTACCAAGGTAAGCTGCTTTAAACATTTTTCTTGATTGCCTAAGGGTGATGATACACAGGGTAAGTTCCAGCAATGTTGCCAGGAAATTTTGCTGACCAATGCTGCTTGGGCACCTTCCCATTAATATTTGGCAACAAATTTCCCGCACAGCACAGTACATGAGAAAAGCCACCATTTTCTCTTCTAATGCTATAGCCTGCTGCGGGGCAGAAGACTGCGCCGAGTGCTCACTGGATCGCGACCGCCCCATGGAAGGTGAGCTACATCAACGGTCATTAGGACACAAAGCACCTCAAACTAGAGAGAAATTATGCGCGGTCCATTTCATGAAACTATGAAGGTTTCCAGTCCTTGATGGTTTTCGTCCCGAGCTTAACTCTCTGGAGAACTGGAGTTTTGTTCGGTGTAGCGCACGTTGCTAGAGCGGGTACGCAGAGTGCTGGTGTCCTTGGGCTACACCTTGGCTCTGCTGCTCTCCTGGGTCTGCATCAGCCGCTCGCGCAGGCTGGGGGAGAAGGAGCCCAGCCTTTCGTTCTCCATCAGCAGCCGCAGGGTGCCCTTGTCCAGGTGACACACCAGCCTGGAATGTAACAAAACACAGGCTCGCTGCATGCAGGCCACAGGCTGCAGAAACCCTTCTAATGTGGGGCTGCAGTTGTTCTTTTTCTACTATTGTACTCCAAAAAAAAAATCCAGAAACCTCATTATTTTACATGGGAAAAATTAAAACACAAAACCCTCAATTTTTCCAAATAATGTAAAATTTAATGCAATTCCGTTTTATTGTTTTACTGGAGGTGCATGTGTCGCTTTCTCACATAAGATTTGGCTGAAACCATAATGTCAAATTATTATTGCCAGCAGCATTTTTATGGTATTATTTATCTGAAAAATATTACTATAAACGAAGTCTTCATATCAAAATTCCAGTATCAAAACTCAAGAGCCATAATGGTGGCAAAGTGCAAACAAAAATATCCAAAATAAATAAATAAATAAATAATCAAAAGGACTGTTGTACTTAGGGGTTAAACTCACTCAAACTGGTTCTCCAGTACCTTCGCAGCAAAGTAGACGCAATTGTGCAGACTTCCAAGGTAGCGGATCTCAAGCACATCTACAAAATAAAACCAGTGGAGCGCTGCAGGGCAGGGTAATGGTTGAACTGAAGAACCCAGCAAGAGCAGACAAACAGGACAGCTGTAGATGAGCGACCCTCACCTGTACAGGCACCTGTCGCTCGGTGAGCCTCCTCTTCCATCTCGGCGACAGGCTGAGTCCGTGAGGTGAGCAGCTGGAGGAGGAAGAACAGCTCCAGGAACACATTAGGCACCAAATTCTCTGTGAAAAATGCACACAGACCATGACCATCATCCCATTGCCCAACGCACGGTAAATGGGTGTCGGTCATAAATGCCTATGCTCAGTCCTCATACAGCTATGATGATATCCTGCTTCCCCATTGTTCTCTTTCTCCAATACAGAAAAATATAATTGCCTTCACTACTTCTGACAATGTCTCTTATGGTAAAGAGACTAATACTGGTGAAGTGGTAGTGACCCAAACCTCCCTTTCATTCCTGCACGATTTGCAATGGGACCAGTGGAAGTGACGGATGATTCCCCAAAGATGATCCCCACCTGAAATGCAGGCACTGTACAGCTGGGCCAGCAGGTCAAGCTCAGGTATGAAGGTCACCTTGGAGGGATCAGGTGTGAGCTGCACATCAGGGGATATCCTGGGTTTGGCCCCTGGTTTAGTGGGAGTACAGGGATCTGGGGCTGACTTGACAGGGGAGCAGACCTGCTGAGCGATTTTCGATCTGGGATAAAGTGCAAAAACAAGTAAAGCATAAAAATAAACATATAAGCAGACTTCCAATCTGAACCGCTTATAAAGTAAACAAAGTATTAATGCAAAATATTGCAGTTTTTACATTGTGGATTATTATGAATTATTCAATTAAATGCAATGTAATATGCTTTGTATAGTGCATTTTCACAACATTACATTATGTCAAATTGCGTTACGTTATCCCCACCCAAAACCCCCAGCGAGCAAGCCAGAGGCGACAGTGGCAAGGAAAAGCTGCCTGTTAGGAAAGCAGCCCAGGAGGAACCAGACTTAATTTGGGGGCGGGGGTCCAGCCTCCAGGGACTGGGAGAGAAAGTCAAATAAGCAAAATGAACAGGATCTAATGTAGACAATCAAAATTTGCATATAAATACAGAGGGGTGCAAGATGATGGTGCTGCTTCTGATGACAGGATGGACAGTGGTTGTAGCACGTCATTTTATCATGTTAATATTATCTTATATAGTACCAGTCAAAAGTCTGGACACACCTGCTGAAAATGACTTTTCAGCTAGATCATTATCCTAATTAAGTAACCCTAAATAGGTACATTGAGACGTTATGTTTTCAGCATTCTTACAAAGTTCAAGTTTATATAACACATTTGCTTAGACATTAGACAACCACTTGCTGTCCCAAAGTGCTGCACATATAATTAAAAAAAACGCAGCAATCATTTGCAGCAAATTAAAAATAAGAAAAATAAGAAGTACAATTAAATCAGGATAACTAAACTATAAATTATAAATTTCAAGCACAACTGGAATTAAAAGGCAATTCAAATAAATGTGTCTTAAGTAGAGACCTAAAACTTTCAAGGGTCTGAGCTGCTCTGATATGAAAGGGGGGGGGGGGCGTTCCATTGTTTAGGGGCAGCGACTGAGAAAGCGGTCGCCTCTGGTCTTTAATCTAGAACATCGAGAAGCAGCAGAACAAGGAACGAGATGGTTTGCTGTTACAGACGACCTGCTCCTCCCCATACACCTGGAAACTGGCTGAGAGAACGCCAAGAGTCCGCAATGCTGTCAGCCAAGCAAAGGGGAGCTATTCTCTGAAGAGAACAAAATCTGCGAACATTCTGAGATGTTCAACTTCTCCTGGCCATTACAATATTTAATACATACCATTTCACTGCTTCAAGTCCTTTTACTATATAGGTAATAATAGTATAAGCGTAAGAGAAATGAAAGCATTAAAAAGCAACCGTGTCCAGATATTTAACTGGTATCGGTGCATTCATGTCCTATAAGATAACATATAACACCTGAGTTTGATGCAAATTTTAACATCTATGTTGCGTAAACATGCAAAAGATTGGAGCGATCAGACGGGGGGAATGACTGAAAAGCGTTATGCACACCACCCAGCGGAGGCTGAACTCCGGGCGTGATGAAAGACCCCCCCCCCCCCAGCGCGGCACGCCATGTACTTCTCTCTCCGGAGCAGCTCCCGTTCTTCCTCCAGGCCGTGCGGCCCCCCAGCAACCTGAGCTGCTGCCTCTGCGCCCCCAGAGATGGCGGCAGGGAAGGGCGGCTCTCTCAAGGGGGTGGAGGTGAAGCAGTTCTTGGGCCTGGAGAGCGGACGCTCCCCGCTGACTGGGGTCGGATTGATGCGGCGAGATGGTTTGATTAACCTGGGAGAAACAAAGAGAATCACCAGCAGCATAAATATTATTAACATGATGTGTCTATTGGGGCGTAACGGTCGACAATATTGACGGTTCGGTACAAACCTCAGCTTTGGGTTCGCAGTTCAGTGCAATTCCATTACAGCAGGAAAAACGGAATTTGTCGCAAAGTTATTTATTATTAAAACTGCAAACACAATTATAGAGTTGCAACCCAATAGCAATGCGTCTGCCAACGCGTCTAAATAAGAAAACCTGAGCGATGCCTATTCACACATTGCAAAAATAAATGTGTGAAATAAAGAAAAACATCACAAATATAATGTCACAATTACAATGAACTAAATCCTGTGTTCTCTGCTACAGAGTATCTTTGCGTATCTGTAGCAGTAAACACCCCTATTGTCTTATTTTTTTTATTATTATTATTACTTTTAGCCTGGTCTTACTTTTCAGGTAAACGTGCATTAAATGCCAAGGGAACACCGATTTCTGCCTTTACTTCGGCTGTATACACAAATAAGTTCACACACTGGGTGCATATCCAGCAACATGTGCGAGTTCAGTATAAGAGAGCCAACAGAGTCTCTGGTCAGCTACTCCCCTTCGAATGTTATTGGGAAACTAAAATGTCCACTAACTGCCAATTATGAGCGACTGTAAGCAACTCACGGCCGCAATTAGCATGATTATTTCTGTGCTGAAAATCTAGTGTGAATTTAGGATCCCTGTCAAACATATTCATTCACTTCATTGTGTAAACAGGACGAGCATGTGTACAATTATATGTAGAAAAGGGCTATATGAATGCAGTCCATTTCCTATTTACAATTACAGCCCTAGTGTCTAATACAAGAGCATGCAGTGCAAGTAAATCAGAATGATACAAGTACATGAGAAAAATGTACATTTCCTGCAGAAAAGCGACCACAGAAATAAGGTGTATTTACTCACACTGGCGAGGGAGTAGATGCTCCAACAGGCGGGAAGTCCTCCAGGTTGTTGAAGTTCAACTGGACAATCGTAGGCGACAACGAGGTGTTCACCTTGCCCCCCACCCCGCCGGCACTCTTCCTCCCCGCATCATCAGACCAGCCACGCCCCGCCGACTGCCGCCCCTGGTGGGCCACTGTCCCGCTGCTCCGCCGCCGTCCACGCCGCTGTGACGGGTGCCCCTGCACCTCTGCTGGCGACAGCATGAAGTCGCCCAGGCTGGGGCGTTGCTCTGAGCGGCGCTCTGAAGGGGGCGCTCTGGGGCCGGGACTCCATCCTGAGCTAAAGGATGGACTGCTCATGGCACTGATGCCACTAAGGGCCCCTTGTGGATTGTCCCCCTCCGTGCCAGTCCCAGAGGAAAGCGAGGGAGTGGGGGAAAATAGCTGTACCCGGCTGGTACTGCGGAGTCCAGCGCCGGTGCCAATTTTGCATCCCCTACGCTCACTGGAGAAACCTTGGGTACGAACGGGGCAGGAACTTGGTATCTTTGCAGGGGTGGCCGGCCCATTGGCCAGGGCATGACTGCTCTGCTCCCTCAGGAAGTTCAAAAGAAACGGTACAAACTCTTGCCTCTGCAGTCTTTCTATCACCAGGGCCTTACACTGGGAGCTCTCTTCACCCTGCTACCAAAACACACACAATAAATAAAGCGCATGCACACGCAGGACCCTAAACACACTCAAACAGGGTTCACCTTTCTTAAAACAAATGTACCAAACAAACGGAACATTTTTGTGGCCCCATCTCTGAAAAGATTCGCTAACCAGGCGTTCTGCTGTACCTCCGTGCTACCTTTGACTCCTCACGCCACAAATTATGAAAAGCGCTACCTTACAAATAAGATAGTGTCATGTCACTTTGGTGTGTGTGTGTGTGTATATATATATATATATATATATAGAGAGAGAGAGACGATGAGAAAATCGTCATTCCCGTACTTTCAAAAAAGTAACCTATACTAGTTTAATTCAGCGAGGCAGCATTGTATCCGAATACTCATTCGTACTGTAGGTTAAAAGGGAGAAACACCAGAAAACAGAACATTAAATACTTCAGTTAGTAGCAAGTTATACGTGTGTTGCAACTATTTATTCGATATATTCGAAGTCGTGGTATTCTGTTTTCAAAGCATGACGCTATTTTATTAATTAGCTGTTATGCCCACAACTTGTTAAGACGAAAGCTAAATAGATAACCTACAAACCTAACCAGCTCCAAGCTAGCTAACCAGGCTTTAGCAAGCTCTCAAACTGGACATAGCAATCTATAGCGCAGAAGTGCATGTCGTTTACATACATGTCACGTCCTATTTTTCTCGCAGTACTATCAGCGAGACGCAGCTGACCGTGCCCGGCGACCCTGCGGCTCCCTTACTGACCTGACCGTGCCTGAGCCACCGCACGGCCTTCTCCGCCTCCACCTTCTTTTGTAGCAGCGATTCCAAAAGAGCCGCCATTCTGTACTGAGCACGCGCCGCCCGGCTCCGCCGCCGTGACTGGGGCTGACAGGGCCGGAGCCGCGGTCGGGAACGCGCACGCTATACGCTGCCGCAATGCTCTCGGCAGCGCGCTTCACTATCGATGCGTTTGGACTCCCTATATGCGAGTTACAGCTTACGTAAAATAATGGATGCAATATTAAAACGCTTGGCCGCGATTATAAACGCGATCAATTTAATTAAGCACAGATAATTTGTAATACAGAATCAAGTGCACGACACTGTCCACTGCTCGTTTTCTCCTACTCTTGCTCCTAGGTCCCAAATTACTGTATATGACCATTCCATAATGTGCAGCATACTGTATGTTTTTCCGTGGAAATGTTTACGTAACTGTTAAATTAAAAACCCGGATATTATATTAGGCCAACATTAACACGTCCTTAGGTTTCATGTACATACTATAGGAAAGATTGTTAGTAGGGTTTCCCATCGCAATAGATTTTCTGAAATAAATGCATTTAATTCCTCGTGTATTAGCAGCGACTAACATCCATCCCATTCACATGGTTTCTAGCTAAAGATCTTCGGATGAGTGTTTCTGGTTAAAAACGCCAGATTTTCTGAAATAAATGCATTGCATTCCTCGTGTATTAGCAACTACTAACATCCATCCTATTCACACAGTTTCTAGCTAAAGATCTTCGGGTGAGTGTTTCTGGTTAAAAACGCCAGGCAAAAATTTAATGGAGCATTTTCCTGATAAAGACAGCAGCCATGCGTCGGTGAAAGAGAAGCGATCACACGATAAGCTACTTCTTAGAAAGAATATAAGATAACTAGGTCACCAGACAGTTTTGGGATATTAATAAAAATAGCGATGGTCTATTTCGTGCTGAATTAATGTACTAAATTAAGAATACAAAGAGTAAATGTAGACGATTTTGTCAGCATGCGGAATGAATATTTTTATTTATAACCAGTTTATAAAAATAAAATACAAAATAATTTGAAAACAAACAAAACCACTGTACAAGGCATTGATATGATACAGATGAAAAATAAACATAAATAATTACAGTTATGTACACTGTAGTTCCTCAGCTTGTTACATTCCTACCTTATAGCTGTACAGTTACATTTTATCATTGTAACATTGTAACAGGACTCAAAACAATACTACCATTATAGGAAATTAATCAAATTAATACAGGTCTAACTAATACAGGCAGTAGGTATACTGATGGATCATTAGTAAATATTACATTAAAAGGTACAATTGTTATCAATAGAATAATACAAGAGGTATTTTCTCCCAAAATGGGCCTGGAACATGGACCATTATTATGGTCTCCAGTGAAGATGTGTAGGAAGCAGACTACACTGTGGCTATAGACCTGCTGTTTAGAGCACAAATAACCAAAGTGCTCAGAATCATACCAATTGTGAATGGGACTGAATGGAATTTGGCTAAACACACACAATGGAAATTGACCACCAGGCTTTCAGATTTCAAAAATACATTTTTCAGTGGGTCTTCATTTTCTCAGTGACACACATACAGTACAGTCCTGTCTTCTCATTAAGGGATTACGGCTACAAAATCTAAGGCTGCCAAGAACACGATTCGAGAGAAAAATTAGAGGAAATGTAACCTTTATAAATACAAAGAATCCTAAAACGGGATGACATTGTAACTCCCAGCTATTACACAGACGGTGGGATACTTTTATGATCAGAATGAAACACATAATCGAGTTTCTGTTTAATTAATAACAATAATCAAGTTGTTATGCAAAAGTATGCAACTGACTGACAACACAGTGCTGAAATATTTAATAGATAAAATATCATTTGCTCTAAATTCCCCTTTTCTGCACCAAGACATTTCCTTTCCTTTCAGCACTGTGTTGTACTATGATTACTCTATTTAGTTATTCATAAATATAAAACACATTCCAATTCACAAGTCTATCAAACTGTGTACATGTTGAGGTTGGACTACAGGTGACAGAAAACTACCAGTATTTTACTCTTTACTGTCACCACAATCTCCGAAAACCTGGAGTTGTTGGTATAGTTGCAGAGAACAACCATGTCACAGTGCTCATTGAAGTAGTACATTTCACTCCAAATTTCCAGGAAAAGTTCTTTGAACACAGTAACCAAAAGATCTAAGAAGCATTTTCATCTCTCTGGGACTATATGTTCTCTGTAAATGTGTCACTACATAGTTTAATGCTAAGTAAAGCAGCAAACTGCATAATGGACTACAAAACCCAATATCCATTACAGTACACACATCCTCAGCGCAAACTCCAGTCCTCAAAAACCACAGAGGTCTGCTGGTTTTAAGTCACCTCTTGAAGTCTTAAAGTCCAGCTCATTCCAATAGATATAATACAATCTAACTTCTACGTTACAAAGAATTATATTCAGTTCATGTAAGTTTCACACAGTATTGGATTAATGCTAATAAAATGATCATTCTTGCGTTGTATTTTTAAGGTATGAAGGTATCCCAAGTGTTTACCATACATGAATTCGGTTAGTGCAAAATCTATCGCCATTTTAAGCAGAGAGTACAAGCCCTGGAGGAGTTTTGCTTTGATGCACACCACAGGAAAATCTAAAAGTGACGGCTAAAAGTGGGAAAAAGTACAGAGTGAGATGTACAGCAAGAAAGTGGAGGAAGAGTAGTGGGAGATACTAATCAATCACGTGATTGGAAGAATTGACCAATCAGAAAGTAAAAGTAACTATGTTACTTAAAATAAGTGTCTACATATAAACGAATGTTTTCCTAACTTACACTCCAAATGGATGAAGCATATGACGACTGGCATGTTGTATTATTTTTCTTTATGCGTAGTGCATGCAAAGAGTAGGAGTAACTAGCAGAATATATATTACAGTATCTTACATGTACAGGGTACAGGTTTATGGGTAGGTGGACATTTCTCTGAAAACTATGATTCTGTTAATGAATTGTCTCGATGTGACTAAATTAAAAAGGAAGAAAAAGCAAAAACGCCTCTTTATAGTGCAAGTACCACAGAATCGCATCTGAGCAGGTAAGAGACCTGTGACACTCAAATCCTGCACCATTCGCAATGCAAACCAAACTGCAGCTCTCTTAGAAGAAGCAGATTTCCACCCTGTTTTAACTTAATATTTATCCGAAAATCAATAATATGGCCGTCAAAATTCTGGTTTTAGCCTTTCCTTGAAATACATGGCATGTTGTACTATCAGTCTTTACGAAAATGCTACTTTGAAAATGAGTGTTTTCCATTTGAGCCCAAACTCATTATAAACGTGATGTTTCTTAAGTAAACTCTTACAGTAGCTTCTTGATGGCTTCAAGTGTAAATTACACATTTACAGTAAAAGATAAAAAAGTAGTAATTCCAAAAGGAAGTCAGTATTCAAATGTCTTCTGGTCTTTTTAAATTAGGGACAAAGAGAACCAAAAAAAGTTTAGCTCAGGAAAGAAAACCAGCTACAAATAAATAGGTTTACTCTGTGTTGACAGTGATCATTTTAATTGAAAGCAATATAACAAGTCTGAGGCTCCAACCATCCTTCTATTTTCTGAAACCGCTTAATCTCAACTGTGGTCGCGGGGGGGACCGGAACCTATCCTGGGAACAATGGGCGCAGGCAGGAACCAACCCTGGGCAGGCACCAGCACACCGCGGATCTGAGACTCCAAATGATTTGGATTCCACTTTTCCCCTGTCCTAGACAGAAGTCCCACATGTAAATAAAATTCTGCATAAAATATTTTAAGGAACTTTTATTTTGATACCTATGAATCATTACATGGAATACATTGTGTCTGATATGTAAGGCCTCTAAACCGCACAGCACTCAGAGTGAAGCCCCATTATGTCTTATATGGCAGCAGCATAGAGCCCAGTTCTGTCCTAGTGGGCAAAATAAGCCCCAAATACCTTCATTCTTTTTGCACAGGTCACAGATGACACTGTCCTCAGAACATAAAGGTGATGCCCAGTGTCCAAATGCCTACATAAATAAGCAAAGAGCAGGGATTCAATAAACAAGGTGTTTAAGGTGGATTTCCTCCCCTGGTCACTCATGTCCATACACTCACTGCCTGACAAACACATCAGCGGACTACCTGAATGTGATGAACGCTACCAGTACAGCATGCAGTCAGTAAATACCTAAATGTTTTTATACATTTAACAATGCATTATACATACAGTTCAATAAATACATATTCACTTGCATCCTACGGTAGAACTGAGGTCTGAGCTAAGTCAGATTTCTATGCCTATCTATATTCAGTGAGTATGGTAGTGTACCATGTGAGTATGGTAGTGTACCATGTGAGTATGGTAGTAAGCCCAGACGCCCTGACCATGTTCAGGCCCTATTAGGGGGAACTTCACTCTGAGTCACTTAGGAGAGGCTACCCAATAAACCAACAGATCAGGTGGCATGTGGCTCAGAAGGTTAAAATGCGGTGCCTATAATCTCAAGGTCATTAGTCCAAATTCCAGAGCTGACAAACTGGATTTCACTTTTGGGCCCCGGAGAGAGGTCCTTAACACCCAAATTGCTTCAGAGCCTGTCTGACCCTGCTATCTCAAACAGGCATGTCACTTACAAAATAGTGTGTGTATAATAAATAAAATGTGGTTTAGGAAGCCAGGATATACAGCTTTGTTTGCAACAGAAAATTTTTTGGTAACACTTTACTTAAAGCATCATAATGCATTATAAATACATCATAATACCTTGTAATGCATTATAATGGTTAGCATAAGATATTATAATGCATCATGAAGATATAGTGGATTACACATTCCTTGGACAGTAGAACCATTATGAATCAGCTGGGCTAAACAGGTGAGGAGGATGAGAGCTTCACAGAGCGTATAATAAACATGGCTATAATGTGTTATGCCTTTTTATAAATAGTTATAGCCATGTCTATAATACTTTATGACTGCATTATAATGCGTAATGAAGGTATCTAAAATGCATTATACATGAGTGCTTTAAGTAAAATGTTACCAAACTTTCACTCAAGCATGGTTTTAAATAAAACCATGTAGGAGATGGAGGAATCCCAGAAAACAAAGGAATGTCAAAGGAGATATCAACAGAACAGGAAGAGCAGAGTCATTATTTGTGATGTGAAGAGAAAAGTGAGAAAACCTTTAAAATGTTCTGATAACATCCATCAAGACTGGCTTCAATAAAAGCCATGGTCCCCCCCCCCAACACAGACACCAGCATTATTGTTCCCATCCTCCGCTTCAATGGCACTGAGGTGGGGGCACTATCTGCTGAGCTTGCTGGGGCACTTGCCCTCACGGCTGCAGCCTTTGCCCCGGGGGTTGTAGCAGGACCCTGAGCGCCCCTGCCTGCCACAGCAGCCCTCCTGAGGATAGGCCCGGCGTAGCGGGGGGGACCCCGAGAAGCTGGGCGGCGAACGGCTACGGCTCAAGCAGCTGCCGGGCCCGCCCCCCATCCCACCCCCCCGCAGCTCGTGTCGGGAGGGGGAGGAGCTGGAGGAGCGCTGGAGCGAGAAGGAGCCGCGCGGCGAGGCACTGGCGCTGCGCTGGGGAGCGCACGGCCCGCCGTAGGGGCCGCGGAAGCCACCGTGTGGTGACGAGCGGCCGAAGCACGATCCTCGGACAGGAGAACCATTATGCATCAGCTGGGCCAGACAGGTGAGGAGATCAGAATCACTGGTGCTACCGGCACGGATGCGGTACCGGCGGAGCCTGGAGGAGAGACGGCAGAAGGAGAGAAGCGAAATGCCAATTACCTGTGGCCAAGGGTGCGAGAAATCCTGGGTCCTAGGAAAGCGTGTCATATTGGACCCCCAACTAAAGCTATCTGAATATGTTCCAAAACATCTAGGACCGTGTAACTCAGGGGGGCTCCGAACTGTCCTAACTTCCACCCCCGCTATGGTGCTCCGGCTTGGGGCCCGAGCAGAGTCACACACACACTGAGGCACAATAACAAAAGGGCAGGTTGTTTCCCTCATGTAAAAGTACAGGCCGCCGTCGACTTACGACCTATAGAACTTACGACTGATCGATTTCACGAGCGTTTTGAGACGGCAAACCCGAGGCCATCACTGCAGCGCGTCTGGCAGGGCGTGTGCCGCTCAGCGTCACTGCATGACAATCCCTGCCCTGACTGCTGGCAGCAACCAACTCGGAAAACGGCGACAAAGAGGTAAAAAAAAAAAAACACCAAACAACATAACCCAAAGATGTCAATTTATTATGCAGTATGCAATACTTATCAATTTTGAGTATTTAAACAAAGGGCCGATTTACAGCCAAATTGTGTCCTGTCAGTCGGAAATGATGGAGGTCATAGGTCGACGACGACGCGTTAAACTAAGACTAGCATAAGAGCCCATAGGCCAAAGCTCCTAACATCAGGGGTCTTGCTGCAAGCAGAACAGCCAGTTGAACAGCCCCGATCCACTGGCATTGTGGAGGAAGTGAAATGGCCACCAGTTTTCTTGGAAGGGGCCTCAGCAGTAAAGCCCCAGTGAGGACAGAGCCGGCTTTGCCAAACACGGATGAAGTGAGACGAGGGGTATTTTTTAACAATAATACCACGGGAAAATAGTGGTAAAATGAACCAGGAACAAAACTGACTTAAGTTTCCCTTTTCTGACACAAAGGATCGCCTCCACTTTATCTGCACCCAAAAAATAGCACTTCTCTAGCTCCTGTAGTGCAACACCAGCACAAATCACCATCAAACTGAGTCACTAACCCACCATGTGAGAGGGACAAGGAAGAGCACTGAGCACAGTTTAAATTACTTTATGTTCTGCTCTAAGTGAGCAGAAAATTAGAGACTTCTTGGTGCAAACTGCCATCTATAAATATATTCAAATTAAAATGAAATCTACAGAGAAATTAAGAGTGATGAAATTATATACTAAAAAAAACCCCAAAATATTCAAATTGCTGCACAGACACTAGCTATCATATTTATCAGTATCGTGGCACGGTGGCTTAACATGACCTCAGACCGCCTCGAACAGTGTGATAATGTGTGACCTAACCAGCTCTGACTGACACAATCAGCTGTCGCAGACATTTCACTCATGTCATGTGACAGTGTCTGGCTACTTGCAGTGCATTTGGAGAGTAAGTGCGACGAGCAGACTCACCTGCCATCGACAACAGATCGGCTGGGGGGCTTCCCTGGGGGGGGGCGGGGGAAGAACTGGGCAGAAAAACGCTCGGGCACCGGCAAGGGGGCCACAGGCCGTGGGATCTTGCTTTTGCGGGACAGCGGGCTGGATGAGGAGGAGAGGGAAGGGGCCTCGTCTCCCTGGCGGTCAGAGCGGGAGCCCAGGTAAGACTCGTCGTCTTGGGAACGGTCAGATGTGGAGGACAGTGGATCCCGTGGCAACGTGGCCACAGGGGGGCGCTTGTCGGAGGAAAGGGATGGAGAGGGTGAAGGTGAGGAAGGCGTGGTGCCCTGGTGGTGGGCCCTCTTCTGTAGGAGCTTCTCCTTGGCAGAGCCAGGGGGGGGGGATTCCAGGAGGCTGCCAGGCTCCAGGATGGGAATGCGACTCAGCCGCCGGGCAGGGTCTCTGCGTGCCGTCAGCGGCAGGGGAGACAGCTTCTGCCCAGGGTTCTCCACTCCGCCTCGGTCCACCTCCTCCAGCGTTTGTGGATTAGGCTCCATGGAACGGTCCGGATACCCAGAGTCACTCTCGGGGTCCTTCAGCTCTGGAAACGGACCGGCGCCTTCGCCTGGTGCCACCACTGGGGGCGACAGATGGCCGTTGGCAAAGACGGGGCTGCGTGGCGACTGTGGAGACCGGGGAGATCGGGGGGAGCGAGGAGATCGGGGGGAGCGGGGAGATCGGGGGGAGGAGGCCAGGCTCAGCACAGGACTGCCCGCCTTCTGGAAAGCGTCTCCATTCAACAGCTTGTCCCCCAGGGGGTCGCTGGGGCTCCCAGGCTGGGTGGGTGGGCGCTCCTGTGGGGAGTGCAGGTCAGCTGTGCTGTCTAGGGGCTGGAGGTCAGTGTCTCGTTTGTCCAGCAGGAGGCACTGTGGTACACTGTCGGAGGCGGACTGTGAGGACAGCACAGAGGGACGCGGTGCCGTCAGCTGTAGGAGGAGGAGGAAGGAGAATGAAAAGCAGCCATAAATGATTGCTTGCATTCTCTGTCAGGGGTAAGGGGTTTGAGAAATAAAGCGCTCCTCAGCGCTCCTGGACCTTCGGACCACTGAAGCACATGGTGAAGAGCAAGTGTAAGACACTCCAACGGCGAGACACAGCATCACCTTTAACGCCGTTTACAAAACCAGAGCAAAGAATACCCAGACGATCACGTACAGACCCATGACTAGGGACAGACAGAATTAGTAACTAATGGCCAGACACTCCCAATAAATATGAAATGTAGAGAAAAGATTAAAGGAAAGACCAATGAGAGAATAGAATCTCAAGCAGGCAGAAAACCACACCAGAGAAGAAGACCAGGAGAATAGAAACAGGAGGGAAACCAGAGGGGCAATCAATATATGAGAGCCATGATTCCCATAACCACAACCGCAGGCGTTATACACAGGCATGTGTGCGGGGGCCCGTGCTCCGATCCTACACAAGCCTGAGGGAGAAACACCATTAACAGGGCAGCATGCTCAGCGTGTCGAAGAGGCTTGCATGTCTCCTGCAGCGGTTCAAAAGCACAGTGAAATGGGTGGTGGGGGGGGAACAGGAGGGCAGGTTACTGGGTGGCGGTGGTGGAGGGGGTGTTCACCTGCTGCAGCTGAGCCCGAGTGATGCGAATGACAGAGGGGAGCTTGGCGCTGGCCACGGCCGGCGGTAAGGCGGGCAGCCTCCGACGGCCGGGGGGGGAGCGCTGCTGCTCAGCTGACAGGCTGCGCCGCAGGCTGCCGGCACGCTGGTGCAGAGGGTCCGACAGGGTGGTCAGGAGGGTGTGTGGGCTGGGGGAGCGGAGGAACAGGGGGCTGGAGGTCCGGGCGACCAGCTCCTCGGGGAGGGACCGGGGAGAGGTGGGGAGCTGTGGCGGGAAGGGGGGGGCGGGGAAAAGCGGTGGGAAGATAGCAGCACACATTTAGGCTCTTGATGGGATGACTGGAAGGGGGCGTGCCGCATGAAAGTGGACGTGTGCAGGAGGTGGACCACAATGCTTTAGCGGTCCCCTCCCCCCCAAATTAGGCAAAAGCTAAAATTTCCTAACAACATAATCGTAAATCGCCCACCCTGCTGGGTTTTACGCCCAAGCTACAGGAGGCAAACTCTCCTGAAGCCAGTTAGGGACTGTGCCAGGATCTGGATCCGCCGCATATTCAGCAGGAGCTGTGAGCGACGTGAATATTCAGGTGCTCTGCACGTCCCTGGAAAGGACGGAGTCATCGCATTCATCTCCCTCATCGCACCTCAAGGAACAGGACGGAATGTTTCAGCTGATGGAGAGTGTAATTCAGAACTCAGGGTTGGTCTGTGCTGACTTACTATAGGCCTACAGTGTCCCAAATTTTGCCAGGACTGTATCTAACACGCATCTGACATGTCTAATGTATTTTTTATCTCTTAATGTAGAAGTAATGTGTGGTCTCACCCCTGCAATATCACCTAAACTAGGATGTGAAATCTTATTGCATGAATCTGCTAATTTATTGCTTATAATTGTTAATATACTGATGCATAGAAGTATGTTTCAGGAGGCCTCAAAGGTGCGGAAAGATCATCCTCGACAGTCGCTGCAGCTAGGTAGGCAGACTGAGGAAAGCCTAGATAATTGCTTGTCGCTAAGGATGTGATTTTGAGAATGTCACGATAAAAGCAAGGTGATGGTTTGTTGAAAAGCGAATGCTCAAGCAATGTTAAATAAAGAGATTTAGCAGAGCCATCAGCAATACAAGCTGAATTAAAGGCATTTCTCATAGTCTAGAGTATGCAGCTGTCATTGCTGTTTAAACAGAAATGAATCAGTGAAGCCCATCTGCTTTTACTACTGTTAACAAGTCATAATGCTGTTATTATACTTTAGTGTTATTATTAACACTATTCAGTTGATATGCATTTTACAAATAAATATGCATATGTAAATAAGATCAGAAAACGTAAATATGATGAATAACCTTTTTAAGCATATGATGTGTTGTTTTTTGGACATCTGATGAATTTTTAAAAAGAAGAACACGGTTGGATTTGATAAGGGGATTGGTAAGGAGTCCGAAGAACATGAAAAATGCCTTTTAAAATCAGCAACAAAAAAAAAGCTGAGAAATCGCAGCAACAAAGTATGAAGTAATAAAGCATATAGCTTAAAACGTTAAAAAAAAACTCTCTGTTCAGGGAATCGGTGGCAGCAATATCCAACAATAGTAACATTCCACCACCGCTGAGTTTGGTCACATACTGTACTTAAATACCACAGATGCCCCAGATTTATGAAGAATCCACCCGAGGGTCCAAGAACCCAACCTGACTGAATTTTCTGGAACTAGAGACCTTGGCTAGCAAAGATGCCACCTTTTCTAGCACTAAGATCATCACTGACACTTTTAATTCAAAGGCTGTCCAAATAATACAGACGTCAATAAATTGCTACTGTACCCAGATATCCCCATAACACCTAAAGATATTATGACTTTTAACAAGCAGTACTGACCAGACCTGTATTAATGTTCTGTACTCGCTATACCACTTGGAGTGTATGAGTAACTACACATCACTCTACTCAAAGGCTTCGAGAAGCATGTACGTAACCTGCATCCACTCCACTGTGTACTTTACAGATCTCGCCGCAGAACTCCAAACAGGCCCACTAAATCTGGTCGCTCCGGTCATAGGTGGCCCTTACCTGGGTGAGTACGCCCTCAGCCATGGCCTCCGCTGGGCTAGTGGGGGTCACAGCAGGCAGGTTCCCGGGGGGCATCATGCCCAGGTCCAGCCTCTCCACCTTGGCTCCGCCTCTAGAGGTACTTATGGGTACTGGGACAGAGCCAGTGCTACCCCTACCCCCGCTCGACGTGTCTTTGCCTGGTTGTAATATTTCCGGCTCCTCCTCTGAAGGGCTGCTGGAGACCCTGATGCCATTGGGGTGGCCGGTCCCACTGGACCCGAAATCCTGGAGGTCCCGTCCGCACTCGATCACCACCCACTCGCGGGAATCGACGTCCTGCTGGCCCGAGCTCAGATTCACAGCCAGGAAGCCGCTGCTGACCGCTCCCTCTCCCTGCTCCAGTGAGCCCAGCGAGCCGGGCTTGGGAGAGCCGCCCCCCGACACCAGCTCCTCATCGTAATGCCACACGTGTTCCCCGCGCGTGCTGGGAACGGTCAGACCCAACCCAGCCTGGCCGTCTCTATCCTGCGGCTTCCCTAAACTGCCCGGGTGACAGAAGCAGAGATAGAACCAGGTGGAACGTAAAGCAAGAAGTAAAGTAAGCAGTAAAGCAAGCATCGGAGTTAACATACAGGAAAGCTGCTTTTTATGTGGCTGCCAAACGCTCTGATCAGGTGAAATTCAACTTTTTCAACCTTTAAGTTAAAATAATGTAAAAATAATGAAGAACATGCTGATATAGCTTGTTGAGACTAAATGCCCTTCTGCTGAGTAACTTCTACCATAAAGAGTTGGTTTTTTTACATTAATAATAGATCTTACATTAATAAATCAGGGGTAAGATACTTAATATTTATGAATTACATTACTATATTCAGATCATCCTAAGGGTGCATTTCCTAGAAGCATTTAGATTCAAAATAAAGATGGTTTTTGTAATTATTGATAATTTATTAAACATAGCAGTTTTCTTCTGAACCCACTCGAGCCTTTTAAGAGCAGTAGATAATGTTGTGGGTTAGGAATGCAGGCTTTTAATATTACGGTAGGGTGAAGTTCGAGACTTAAGGCCTTCTTACTGTAACATATGAAATTATTTAGGAATAATTCATAGTGGAATTAAAGACTAATGTGGACAACCGTGAGCTAAATCTGCTCAAATCTAAAAAGGTAAAAAGCAGCAAAAAAAAGACAGACATAATTAATACTCATTGCCTTAACAGAAAGGGGCGCTGACTGGGACTGACCATGTCTCCAGGAAGCGGTCGGTGCTGGGCTTGGGTTCCAGCGTCAGCATCCTCTCCAGCTCGAAGCTGTGGATATTACGCAGTTTTCTAAGCAGTGGCGCGTCCAGATCCGACGGCACCACCTCAGACCTGACTCGCACGGGAGAAGCCAGGCTGGGCCCAGCATATGGGCTCTGGTTGCCTTGGTTCTGGCTATGCTCTTCTTCCGTCGCTGCCTAGGGGAGAAAAGCAAAGGAGGTCAGAGGTGAAATCAGTGGTTCCCAGACCTTGTCTGTCTGCCAGGTCCCCCACTGCAGGCAAGATTTTTCATCTTCTTTTTATTTGTTGATGAAAGTATCAGTACATTTCACCATAATATAATTGTATATTATAATCTCATTTCTGTCTTTTCTCAATGAATTTTCGTCGTAGTCATCGCCAGTGAAATGAACGATGATTCAGCTGTCGGGATTAGCACCCACTGGGGTAATTTCACGGCCCCCAGGTCTGGAAATCTCTGGGTTAAACAATGCCTATGATGGGAAGGAGGCAGCATGTTCCAAACAGAAAGCTTTTGCTAATTATGCTACTCATATTTGCATTTTACAATGTCATGTCCCAAAGTGACAGGGAATGTCGTTGACGCAAAAGTCAATGTCGAGTCATTGTATTCCTCTTGGTCATGGATGTAACGTGTTGTACCTTCCAGACGATGGGACGGATCCGGTTGCGGTTCCGGTCCCGTTCCTCCCATACGTCGGTCTCCTGGGGGCACAGAGGCAGCCCTGACAAGCCCACCTGCTTGTCAGGTGGACAGTTGTTGTCCCCATCGCTCAGCTGCTCATCTTGCAGAACCTCATCTGTGTTCTCCCTCTGCAGGTCTCCTGGGACTAAGGATGCATTTGCCATCCTGCACAGGGACGAAACATCACCATTACTTTAGCATCAAAAATTTGCAGGTCACATAATGGTTTGGGGCTCAGTCTTGCTTCTAATTCGTGGTTGCACTTTTGTAGAGAAGCTAATCTGATGTGGAATAATTGCTTCTGTCTGGTGCCTATAATCTCTCACATAAAGTATCAATTGGGCCTAACAGACAACATAGGTATAGTTCATTTATGATAAATTGCATGCTAGTACAATCATGGAGATTGTTTGTAATAGGGTGATAAATTATATTTTATTTTCAGTTTTGAAAACTATGTCCAAAGTCTTATGATGTGATTTGTTGAGAAATGCAAATCTCGACATATCTAAAAATCTTCTGGTAAGCTTAGCAGAGCAGGAGGAAACCCCAAGGCTGTTGGGCACTGGGGTCCTGATGAGATCATACCCCATGTGCGCTGGCGTGAGCCTGGTGTGGTGCTGCGGTGTGGTTGCCGTGGTGTTAATGGTCAGGGTCCCATCCGACGTGCTCCTCTCCCAGTCATATGGGTCGTTCTCTACCACATTGTAGGTCTTCATGCTGTTCTCAAACACTGACATCAATAGCTGCAACAAACCAGTTACAATCAGTTAAGAGAGTCCCAGACCGGTTCACAAATACAGCACTAACAGAAAACAGCGATGCTGGTGCCCTTTGGGTGGAACTTGCAATTGTTCATAGCGGTTTGCATGAGAAAAATGATTATGGGATATAAGCATCAACTAAACCTTTTACCTGATAGTCAGGTTTAGTGAAGTAGTCTAGGCTACAGATATGGTCCAGGAAAACACCGAACTCCGAAGGCAGATGTTTCAGCATGAGCCGATGGTCGTAGGTCTCTTTGAGCTTGCCAACTTGCTCCTGAGGGAGTAACAGAATCAGGGATTTACACCCACACACGCACACGGAACACCTTAATTAACGTCTCGAGACAGCCATCATCATTATTAGGTGTGTCCTCAGAACTTACTTTGTCCTTGATCTTCCTCCAAGGCAGCTGGCCGACTATGAACTCTACTAACATGTAGAAGAGGGACCAGAGATCGTCATGCCGACCCATTTCCTGGAGAGATAAGCCCCACCGCCAAGAACATGTCAGCACGGAGCAGGTGAAAACAGCTGAAAAATAAGTTTAAGAAGCAGCAGCATGGAAGCAGGAGCGTGGCAGAGGGAATGAGAGCATGAATGTACCCTGTTCTGGTGAGCGTTGATGGATGCATAGCGCACAGTCCCCCGGAAGCCAGCCACAGGGCGAGGCTACAAGGGAACAAAATACAGACCAGGTCAGCAAGGAAGATAATTACAATTACAGTTACAATTATCTAAACATGCAATTGAAAGTATGGTCGAGCAAATCCTGGAGCATTTGATGGGTAAGTGTCTAGCTTAAGAGCCCAACTGCGAAATCACTCTACTGACTATGGGATTTGAATTGGTGACTGGCCCAGCGCCCAAACCCGCTGTCCAGTAACAGCTCTACACACGCGACACAAACCATCCACATCGGTTTATCCCAACCCGGTGCTCAGGGACCCCAGGCGATCTACATGTTCGCTCCCTCCCAGTCTCAGGTAGGGAGCCAAATGTGGAGTGTCTGGGGATCTCGAGGGTCAGGTCTGAGAAACATTGATCTACAACCACGAGAGAAGTGAAAGCTGGGACACTGACCGGCCGAACTTCTTGACAGGAGTTGGTGAACTGACGTGCCAGACCAAAGTCCAGCATGTAGCAGGTCCGGCACGTGCTGGGGAAGCGGCCCATGGCGAAGTTGGACTGGGGGAGGAAGACCAACAGGTGAATGCACCAGAGCCGTGATCCTGCACATCCACCCCATGCGTGGGCTTCACGCCCCGTCTCTCACCGGCTTGATGTCTCTGTGCAGAAAGCCCACCGAGTGGATGCTCTCGATGGCCTCCAGGATCTGGCGACCCAGCCGCAGCGTGGTGCTGACCGTGAAGGTGCCGCGGGCCATGCTACGCCGTAGGTCCGCCAGGTTCCGACCCTATGGATGGACGGCAGCTCACTTAGACTGGAGACTCAGCCACACAAGGGGGGGCCCATGTGGGGGCGCCGGCGGACAGAGCCGGGCCAGAGGGCCATACCTGCAGCTCCATCACCACGTAGTTGAAGCGGTCGTTGCGGCCACAGCCCACAAAGCGGCACACGTGGTCCTTTCCTGGGGAAGAGAATCGGGGCACCCATTGTCAACGAATATGCTTCTTCCAGAGCCCACAGCAACACCCCCCCCTCATCCGGCAAAGAGCCCCCCTGCTTGTCGCCCAGCAGATTTACAGGCCGTATTTACAGCTGCCCACCTCCTCGGGGACCCAGAGGGCAGCCAGCCAGTCTCCACGCCAATCCCTATGGGCACCATGAAAGGGCCCCCCTCACTCACTCTGCCCTCATAATTCTCGGTCGCCAAGAGAATGTAAAGCAGGAAGCATAAATAAAAAAGCCATACACTATAAAATGAACTATAAAACATTTATAAAACTAAAAAATAAGCCATAAAATGGGAAATGAAGCAGAAAGGGAGGTAAGGAGCTCATCATCAGGAGCTCAAATCAGTCCCTAAATCAGTCCCTAAATCAGGCCTTAAATCAGTCCCTAAATCAGGCCTTAAATCAGTCCCTAAATCAGGCCCATTCAAATGAGAAACTGAAGGGATAGCAGAGAGTTTTCTCCAAGGTCCAATCTGGCTGATGCTACAAGCCCACAGAGTGACATTGTAGAAAATATATGGGATATGTACAGAAGTCTGTCACATGTTACTCCATCTTAGGTGGTCGGGCTATTCAGCTCAGGCAAACAAATTACCGCCTGCTTAACTCCCCCCCTGCGTCCAGTGACCGGTCACTGCGAGGCTCCCCACGCCAGCACACAACAATAACTACTCAGCTCTAATAAGGCAGATATTTTAAACAGAGATCTATGCCCCCCCAGGCATGAGCCACACATCCACGTTGTGCCATTTCCTGTGAATGATGTCATCTAGTGCACCTAGCAATCAGGACATTCAAACCATTAAGGCGTGTAAGCAATCAAAAAATGTATTTAACTTCCTAGATCATAAAAGCTTCTGCATAAATGAGTATGTATACACATGCCTTTATCTGTGTAGCCTTGTCACCTTTACTAAGGGCCAACTTTGCATAGATCTTATTGATCACAAAACGAGGAATTTCTCTCTTACCCAGTGCTCCCAATCCAGTCCTCAGGGACCCACAGACAGTCCACGTTTTTGCTCCCTCCCAGCTCCCTGCCAGACTGTGAGTCCCAGAGGACTGGATTTAGAAATACTACCCTTAATCACATTTGTGCACCTGCTAGAAAACAATTTATATTGTAGGAATATTGTATATGGCTGTTTATGCGCTTTTCTCCTTAAACACTAAATGCGGGGTAGAAGCCAGAACTCTGCTTGCTGACTAAACAGCGCATTTACCAGAGTTTCACATGAAACCTATTTAAAGCGTAGGATTATTGAGAACCTGCACTTGGCAGCCAGTTTATTAAGTAGACAGGCTGGTTTACACAAGCAGCTGGCTCCTCCGTACAGAAAACGCACAGAGGGAGTCAAAAGGTCCAGTTACTGTTTGGCTAAGCATTAGAAGAGCTCAGATGCTCGATCTAAGCGATATTCAATGTGGCGTGACTGTCGGCGGCAGATGCGGTGGTTCCTTCCTGTCAAAAATAGCCACCTCCGTGGGATTCTTACATGCCGGCGTGCCTAGAGGTCACACGGAATAAAAACATCTTCTTAATAAGAGAAATTAACGGAAAATGGTCCTATTCAGCTGGACCCTATCAGTTACCTTGGAATTCTGGCCACAAAATGTCACCTTGCCCCCCGCCCTAATTTTATGTATAATTTCACATGTAATCGGTTCAGAGAAATAACCAATCATTTATCTTTCTGCCCTCAAAACATTTTTGTGCAAATAAGTCCCATGAGCTATAATTTTCCATTTCATTCTACATATTCGAGGGCCTCTGTCATGTGCTAGATGTGTTGGACACCCCAGAAACACGGCCACTTAGAGCACGTGCACGTTTGCCGTCTTCCACTGTGCTTTTATACCAGCAAGAAGTAGGTTACTGCAATGCCACATCCTCTGACAGAGGGGACAAAGTGAAGGAGACGAGCCGCTTCGGCCAAATCCTCCTGCCACAGAGACCCAGGGTTAGTCGAGGACAGGGACTCGCCACCTTCAGCCCGCGGCCTTCAGGAAGTGAGAGGACCACGGCCCCTGTTAGCAGCAAACCCGAGCCCAGCGTATTGATTTTTCCACAGCCAGTTAAGGAGCAGAAGGGGAAGAGGGGGAAGGGAGATGGGGGAGTGAGTAAATGCAAAAAAAAGGAAAGAAAAATGATTCCCCCACTGGAAATCTCCTAATGGGTTTTGTTGAGTCTCTGCCCAGAACAGGAGATCAGGAAGGAGGATCCCAGCAGCTCCATGTCCCCTCCTTGGGTTCATGTTTACCAGCCTCTCCGTCCCGCCGGCCCCATTTTAACATGAGAGCTTTGCCCGTCACAGAAGCTGCAAGTCTTTGTGAGAGTCTGTGCACTGTTTCAGTGTAGGGTACTTTACATTTTAAAATCTGATGACAAATTACAGAAATTTTACATAATAGAATATTCACAGCAAATAGTGGTGTATTCTATAATGACATAATTACTAAATTACTGAAACCCACAAACTTTGTAATGGATTAAGGGGTTGGAAGATAGACAAAAATCATTTAACCGTTACTTCAATGCAATTTGTTTTATAATAGGTTGTCTGTTTATTCATTCTGTACTTTTCCCATTTTCTAATAGCTTTTCCTTAAAGGTCTTGAGCATAAGCTGCATGGTGGTTAAGTGAGAAACACGGCCACCTGACACCTGCAGGGTTATGGGTTCACATCCCAACAGTGGTGGACACTTCAGGTCCGGAAAGTAAAAATCCAGACCAACCATCCAGTTGAGTACTTTGTGACTGTGACTCTTTATACCCCACTGGTTGGTTGAAACAAAATCTTGGATTTTTACTTTCTGGGCCTAAAGCATCCACCACTGTTGGGATATGAACCCATAACCCTGCAGGTGTCAGATGGCCGTGTTACTCACAGAACCACCATGGTTAGATGACAATGTCCACCTCTACATTCTAGTTTGCCTGTGGTCTCATATTTTACTGGGTACTCCACTTGTCCTACGATCCAAAAACATGCAGTTAGCTGAACTGGCATCTCCAAATGACCCATAGTGTTCGAGAGGGTGTGTCTTGCAATGGACTGGCATCCTGTCCAGGGTGTACCCGCTTTGTGCCCTGCAAATGCCTGGCATCCTGTCCAGGGTGTACCCGCTTTGTGCCCTGCAAATCGACTGGCATCCTGTCCAGGGTGTACCCGCTTTGTGCCCTGCAATGGACTGGAATCCTGTCCAGGGTGTACCCACTTTGTGCCCTGCAAATGCCTGGCATCCTGTCCAGGGTGTACCCACTTTGTGCCCTGCAAATCGACTGGCATCCAGTCCAGGGTGTACCCACTTTGTGCCCTGCAATGGACTGGCATCCTGTCCAGGGTGTACCCACTTTGTGCCCTGCAAATGCCTGGCATCCTGTCTAGGGTGTACCCGCTTTGTGCCCTGCAAATCCACTGGCATCCTGTCCAGGGTGTACCCACTTTGTGCCCTGCAAATGCCTGGCATCCTGTCTAGGGTGTACCCGCTTTGTGCCCTGCAAATCCACTGGCATCCTGTCCAGGGTGTACCCCATCCCTGTGCTGACAGTGACTTCCCTGCAACCCAGCTGAATAAGTGGTTAGAAGATGGATGGATCAGTGTTTACTATGTAATAAAACAAAGTGTTATTGTAGGTATTTATTGCGCTACTCCAGAGCAGAATAATCAGCGAATGATCGTGACAGAGCGCGGGAACCACCTTGCAGTTTCTTCAGCACAGCCACCTCCATCTTCAGAACCTGCTTGGGCTGCTGGGCGGACTCAACCTTCAGCGCCACGTTGACTCGCGTCAGCAAGTCCAGGGCTTCGTAGATCTCCCCAAAGCCACCACCCCCAATCTTCTTCAGCTGAAAAATAAAGAGCAGGTTTGGGACCTGTCTAGATCTGTACAGTCAGGGCATTTAGATTGTGAATAATTCTTCACGGAACTGTTCCACTGCCAGAAAAAAAACAAACAAAATAAAAATCAATTATTATGTTTGTTATAAGAAACACTCACTCCTCGACCGGTTTTGCTACAGAGAAGCAGTGTTTTGTCTAATATTAACAATAGCTGGAGTTGCACAATATGTTTCCCCATGGGAGGGGAAGACAGCGACCTCACACGGCACTCTGTCAGCAGCGAAAGAGGCGGGGTCGAGGATTGCCGCAAATAGCGTGCTGCAGTCTAAATTAAGAGCCCGCAGAGGCATGCTGAAAGCCGTGGAGGGTGCCACTGCAATGTCACCCTCGGCACTGTAGTGGAACAGCTCCGTGACACAGTTCAGTCAGAGGCAAGATTTTTTTTACTCCCAGCACAATGCAAGTACGGCCTCCGTGGATACTGCCTTTGTCCTAAAGAGCCCCTATTAAGCTGGTTTTAGATACTATTCCAGAGGTATTCAAGACGATTGTCAATAAAGATCGTATCCGGATATAATACAAAATGCAATTGTGCAATTACATGAAACCTACCCAAGCATCTTGATTATATTAAAATCCCAAACACCACTGAAACCAGTTTTTTTTTCCATGCTGAACATTAAATTACTGAACAGTAATTCATGCAATACATGGTACCAACTGAATACCTCTCTTCAGGAACAAAGCTGATGGCCAATGGCACTAAAATGATTTATCTGTTAACATTTCTGCAAATGTCATTAGAAATAAGTCAGAAGATACTAGAAGATACTTTATAAAGATACTTTATCTTTTTTTGTCGGCTTCAGATATTTTATGCATCATACACTGACGTGAAATACTGTTCTCATTGGTCACAGTGCAAGGGAGAATTATTGAATAAAATATAAACAATGAGACACATGAACATAAGATAAACATGACACTAAGGCATGGATATTAAAGCAGATAAAGAGGTACAGTTAACCACCTGACTGATGGGCAAAGACAGTGCAGAATGTGCAGTGAAGAGCATGCAAGGCCAGAGAGCCGACTGAAAATTGGGAAACGCTCCGCAAAGGATTATGGGAAAGAGCCAGACTAGACGCAGGTTCCAGGAACTTACCACTTTCCATCGCTCCTTGACCACTACAGCCACAGTGAGAATATCCGCCTGCTCCACCCCTCCATTCATTCTGCCACCCTGGAGTCCACTGAGTGCTTCCTCTAGGATGTCCAAAGCAGGGCAGGGCCAGGCATGAAGGCCCTTTTATAGTCACTTCCAAAGACAAAGAGACAGAGAGAGATATGAAACTTTATAAACAGCCAAACACTGAACTACTAATACCTGATATTTTCTTTCATCATTACAGACGTAGTGCAACATACAGGAAGCATTTGACCAGCTTCTGACCCATCTATGCCAATAATTAGGCATGGGCCCATCCACATTACTTTCAATTCTGATGCAATTCCAGTACAAGAGCTTTTTTTACTTTAATGCCACTTTTCAGTGCTGCTACGATCCCGATAGCTGAGTGGAGGTGTCGGCCGATAAGAGTACCAATCTAATACCAGAGCTCTTTCTTTAAAAAAAAAAAATTGCGCAAAACAGCCCAAGCTGGCAACTCCCAAGTCATCCATTGCCTTTTTCATATTGCTTATGTTGTCTTGCATTTGCGTGCGCTATGATTAGCGGGATTTCCCACTGAACATTACTGCCACCTCTAAAAACTTTGTTTTTGCAAAGATTGCAAATCAATGTGCTAGTAGTCGTTGTTAAAAGCAGAACAATCTTTTTGTTTTATTATAGCACAATATTATTCAAGGATAGTTCAAGTATTGCAATGTAATACTGTGATGTTATATTGTGCAGCCCCACTAAATGATGAAAATAAATCATTGTTACTGAGTTTAACAGATTAAATGTTTATTGCTACCTGGACCAAAACAAACAGACACCAAGCGAACTGCCATGTGATAAAGAGTACACATCTTGCTTTGCATATCATGGAAACTGGAAAACTCCTAAACAGTGGCAATGAAGCTTGTATCACCTCTGGTCAATTTCAATCCTCAAAACAGCAAAATATCAGATTATAATACAATCATGTACAGCAATGTCTGCCTCTCACAGGTATAGTGTGGTATCTGTGAGTCATGCATATTTATATTTCAAGGACTACGTAAGATACTGCAAGCAGGTTAGGATCAATTTATGGGTCACCTGAAAATATTCTCATTTTAAATCAGCTGCCACTATAAATAATCAATGCAAAATTCTATCCCAGTAGGCTACAGTAAAATCCAATATCACCAGCCCACCTTTCCAGAAAGCTAACATTTTTTTTTCTGAAAATATATTTGCATCCATCCTCTAACAAGTAATAAATAGGGTCTCCATGAACCATAAATGAATACATTTATCAAGTTCATTCAATCTGGCTAAAAAGATGAGAATGCGTCCAATGTACTTTTAGCACAGAGATCAGAAAAATGTAATAAGTTGGCAAAGTCTTCATATATAATTGATTTTTGTTGCATCTTCTGCGATCTTTATCACAGGGCAAGATAATTTGATTTACTGTGAGACGCGTAATCCATTTATGACCCTTGAATTTACAAAGCAATCAATACAATATAAACAACAGGTGAATTATTCATATGAGCAACAGTTACCTGCCTTAAACAGCTTGAGAAAAAAGGCACAGTCATCCTGATTCACACACTGTCATGGCAATTTGGAAGGATCAGGTCAAACAATTGGAATAAAACAACGACAACAAAACCAGTTCAGTAACACCTGCTTTTGAAGCACCTTAACACACAAGCGTCAAAGCGTGGACAGACGCAACGGATTGAAGGACTGACGCAGAGCCTGTGAGATTTTAGTGTCAGCCCACTGCAGCTGCTGCACCTGTCGCGGTGTCTGGCCAAGCCGCTCTCCTTTCAGCTCTCCGCACTGCCAGGGAACACTAGAGCCCCGCGGGACACGGTGTCAAGGCACACCAGCCGCACCCCAGGACATAACCTTGCTACAGCTTAGTAATGAAAGTCTATCCCCAGCAGGTCCCCATTCAGAAGAGACGAGCATATTTTGTTTGTTCAGATTCAACCAGCTAATATTACCTTTAAACTTATTTCAAACAACAAAAGGTATAAAAAAAAAGTCAACAGCTCATGAAAGCAATTCCACATAAACCAGTTAATTTATATAACTTGTTAAATACATATATATGACTGTGACAACTAATCAATAATTATTATCGATAATGATAATAATCAGTAAAAAAATAGATGACGACAAATTGTCATCGGTTGGTAACATTTTTGCAGTTTGCTGCGGAAATCACCACCGAGCAATGTTACTGCTGGCGTACTAAGCTTACTTTATAGTTTGCCGTATGCAATTATGGTCCCACCCATGGTTGGGCTCATGGACTCTTCAATCCATATTACACTTGTCTGTGGGCACACAGGGTCCTTCCGAAGATGTACAGCAGAGGCCAGATGTATTGCAACAAACAGTGCAGTAAAATCAGTCAACTTTTATGAACAGTTTTAAAGTTGTTACTAAGTTACTAAATTTCGTACTTATGCACAACACCGGGGAAACAGAACAAATAGATTCACGCGTAAAAAAGTAACTATGTCCAACTGTAACTTGGTTAAAAGTTTTGCCATTTTTGTTTACCCTGTCGGGGTTGAAACTGAAGACATGGCTAAGTGGAAAGTCAGTAGAATTGCCAAGGTAATAGTGATCCCATTAGGATGAGCAGGTAAACTATTTTCAAACAAATGATCAGAAACTTATTCTTAATACTACAACAGGCATTAGACTGCTTTCCCTGCTCTGCACACTTGCTTATATATATTAGTAGTAAAATCTTTATACATAGTAATTGGTGCATAGCTAATCAGGGTTACAGTGATATAGAACTAATTCTACAACTGGTAGGCTAAAGGTGTACAGACCATTCATGGTTGCCAATACACTTGAATTGCATGTCTTAGAATTGTGAGGGGAAATAACAGTGAGTTGTTAGTAACCAATGAATACAATCAGAGCACATGTTTACCGGTGCTGAAATTTTAGCCTACAACATGGGCGGCACGCAACAACACCCATTGTGGTGCTGCATAGGCACAAATCACCTAAAAATCTCATGAAAAGACTACATATAAGGAAGAAATCAGACCATAAGTTACATTCCCTCAAGGACTCAAACTGTTTCTCTAATAATATCAGCAGTGAAAACTAACAGCTTCAGTACTGCTCCTGTTATATTGCCATTCTTTGCACAGATGCACTGGTTTGTAATAGGTGTGCAGGGTAACAGGGTTCTGTCCCTAAGTACTGTATGTCCTGTGTTGTTGTATAGCACTGACATCACTGCTGTCTTGTGTCATTCCACAGACGTCAAGAGTTTTAAGGGGGCAGATATTCAATGCTATCGAAAAATCAGATAGAATAATCAGGTTTTTCCTTATCCCAATAAAATACAGAGTAATCAGCAATACCGTCATCTTGTTTTATTTTCTTGTAAAATCCAATTTAGGTTACTTTGCATTGTTAATATAGATTGGTGTAGTACAAGACCTCCATATTTGGAAACATTTTATTTATTTGTTTCCCATTGGCACCAGAATGTTTCAGGAAGCATTACATCACACAGCATAGAAGGTCTTATACAACTTGAAAATGAACATGAACATGACACACACACAGGACAACGCTGCAGACTTCGCGGAACCCATCTGCCTCTACTCAAGGAATTTCTTTTTCCTCATATCCCATTGGTATAATGTATCTTATGTATATTTGTTTCATACTTTATGTTTCCATGTTTCACTGCACTCTGCCTTTGACATTGTATCTCATGTTTGATATCTGTCAACTGTGCTCAGACAGAACATGCAGAGTAAGATTTCCACTTATAAGAGGTAACTGAATGTTTTACTGTGCATATGACAATAAACTTCCTAAGGAAAAGATTATTTGCATGGATCAATTTCTTAATGTATTCTTAATATATGAATGCATTTCTTAATGTATGATGATCTCACCAACATAAGGACATAAACACCAAGAATGGATTGGCTTTGCAAGACTGAGAGGGACTTCAGATTAGCACTATCAAACCATGACCAAACAATGACTCAACAGCCAAGTACAGAGAATTTTTGGGTGGGTGGGGAAGGTACGACTGAAAGACTGCCAAAGCATTTTGAGTCCATTAATCAGAATCCATATTCATGAATAATGATTTGTCCATGGCACGTTTTGTGCTCGCGATCTACACTTATGAATGTGTGTTGGAAAATGACAGTTGGTACTAAAGCTTTAGTCTGTGGCTGCATGATGCTAATTGGTGTAAGATTCCTCAAGTATACTTTTTACAGCACGAAATCCACAAGCACAAAAATATCAACTCGAAAATGCTCTACTTGTGAAATTTGTAGAACATTCAGCGCACAGGGATCTATGCAAGCATCTGGAAGACCACAGGTTTGAATCCTGTAGCACTTGTCCCCAACTGCTTCATAAGCACAGCATGCTAGCTGACCCAGCTCTCTCTTAACAGCTAGACTTAAATTTAGCACCAGAACATCTGTACTTATACTTCATTAATACTTAACACACTTAAACCTTTATGATACATGTCAGCAGTCACTATTATATTCCTCTAAGATCTAAAAAGTGCCAATAAGCAGCTGGTTATTATGCAAACCTGGTTCCTTCCCGAGTTCCTCCATGCCATGTTTGTCCCCATACCTACCTCCTCTGAAACACATCTCAGCTGCTGACAAATGGACACTCCTTCTAAAGAAATACCTTTGCATTTTTAAAAATTCTCTAGAGGATTCTAGCCCATCCTGTAGGACAAAGCCGTCAGATTATTTAAAAATAACAACTTGTGACCACCAGTTAGCAGCGTGACAAAACGCACTGATGTATGTGAGCTAAAGGTCATTCTTTGGGTTCCTCACTGTGTAACTAAATCCAAATGAAAAAAGTTTACGCTATATTAGCCATGCAGGTAAAGAAAGAAATGAGGTGGAATTTATTAAGTCTGTGGTATAATTCAATAAGGTGCATTTGATTTCATATTGATCGATTTAGTATTCATCAAATATATATTCATCAATATGGTTAAATGAACTGGGACAATCCTGAAATGGATGTAAACAAACACTGGTGGCTGATTTAAATTTGAAGCTAGAGAAGGGCTATTCGAGTACAATAACTACAGTATATGCTGGTTATACAGTGTTTCAAGTTTGCAGGTAGATTGTGGGAATTTTTCAGTATCATATTGTCTGTAAAGCATGAAGCCAACAATCACTGCATATACAGTGTATCTCAACACTGAATGAGACAATATTTTATTAGGAGACATGATTACCATAGCAGGACATACTTTCGGTCTACACCTGGCATAAACAGAAAAATGCCAAAAATACAAAGCTATTTTCTCTCAGATAAAGAAAAAAATGTGAAGTTAGAAGCATTCCTATTACTAAAATCAATTATAAGAATCCATTAAAATGTTTTGAAAGTATCTGAAAGGATTTATTTGCTTCCCATACCTATATACAGAGAAATACTAAGTAATATACTTTCGAGAACATCCTATTTATTGTTTACCTGACTTCCCGGAAGTGAGATGTAACTTGACTACACAAGGCAGTCACAGTGACAGTAGTAAGAATTTACATCTTTGGCCTGAGATCTGCAGCCATCCGCTTCACATTGCCGGTCTTAACCCGTTAATTTAATAAATGTACCCAATGCTGTCCTCTCCCAGAGTACTACAGATGACTAATGTTTACATTTTGTACAGCAGGGCAGTGTTGCCACTGTTATTTTTAATCATACTTCTATCACATAATCTGTATAGGATGAGGGGACATTTTCATAAATAATACTAAACACTTATCAACATAACACACACACACACACACCGGGGGGGGGGGGGCGGGGGGGGGGGGGGGGGGGGGGGCGGGGGGGGGGGGGGAGCGGGGGCGGGAGGATGCGGAAGGAGGGAGGAAGAGGG
>JABFDZ020000030.1:11457843-11476039 GCA_019775955.2 Pollimyrus isidori | reverse complement strand
CCCAGGCAGAGACTCGAACCCAGGTCCCAGAGGTGTGAGGCAACAGTGCTAACCACTGCACCACCCCACCCAAGAAATATTTAGTGATCTAATTGACATTGACTGGGAAATCCACCCATTTTCCAAGCTACTTATGTAGTACTGGGCCACGGTGAGTGCTTAGTCTAAAAATAAGAGCATTTTTATTGAATGTTTAACTGGATCTGATGCTCACCAAACTGGCCCAGAGAAAACATAGAATGAATGTTGCATTTATAATTCAGGCAGCGTGGAGCACATAGCAGGAGTCCAACCTGGATGAGACTCATCCATTGTTACCATTGCAGTTAGAAACTTGGGCCCCTGGAGGAAGCCACCAAAATACAGAGAGGGCATGCAAGGGTGGAATTTAAGCCCTAAACCCTGGAAATATGAAATAGCAGTGCTACCAGGGAGACGCCATGCCACCCTTAGCCTTAAAACAAAAACATTGATTCAGTGCCGTCTGTCATGTAATGACTGCACAAAATAAGACACAGGAAATTGTCCAGAAAAATCAATCAATCAAGTATAAAATGAATTTAGTACATTTATTAGTTTGTTGGTTAGAATGGATGAGTGGGCTGCTTATTAGCATAACAAATTAAACAGAATTAGGTGGAATATGATGTCATGTATGCATGTAAGTGACCTTTAGAGGCACTAGAGAGAAAGCAATTATATGATTGGTGGCAAAAAATACAATAAACAAAAAAGGAGACCATTGCAACAGAGAGACAATGACAGTTTAAAATTAGCGTTTAAAACACTTCACTGTTGACGTGAACCTGTTACTGTTAATACACTGCAGCAGAAAAAACGGCAAACATTGTTTAGTTAATATAACGGATAATAGAAGGTATCAAACCAATAAAGAGGTAAAACATTTTACAGAAATGCAAATACCACAGAAACATATAGCATATTTTAATATAAATGGAAAATAATATAAAAACTAAATTTGTGTGTAATCGCTGGAGTACTTCGGTGTAACGGAAACTGACAGACGTGTAACATTCTTATAACATTCATTCCTCCGAGTGTCATGAAACATCGAACATTCCGGGGAGAAAGGAGAGCGCGTGCGTGTTTCAAGTTACATTTCTTTAAACGTAAGTGAAGCGGAAATACGATTCATTCTGGCCGGAAGCCGGAAGCTCCGGCTGCTGACGCTGTACCTCTGCCTGGGCAGTAGGGCAAGATCAAACGCAAACCATGGTCGACTTTGCTTGATCGAATGGCGCCGGTAACTGGCAGTGGCGCTTCATGGTCTCGTCCTTTTTTCTCCTCTCGTTTCTTGGGCAAGATGCTGCGGCTTTTTGGCGCTTTTGTTATGGCGGGGCTGGTGTTCGCTTATCTGACTTCCTGGGTTTTGGAAAGCTATAATACTGCATGGCATCCCAAACGAAGCGTCGGGAAATCAAACTCTAGTGCCGGGGAAGGAGGCTGGAACAACGCCCCACCGTATCCCGGCGGGCAGCTGGATAATATATTTTGGTTTGTGCAAGTGAGCGCTTTATTTCAAATTATGAGTTGCTGTCGTTAGACATGTCGTTTTACTACTTTCACTCTGGCGTTTGAATTGGTTTCAAAACAGTGAGCAGACGAACAGGATTTTTTTGATCAGGTGGCAGTAACCCTCCTGGCTTTAAGTAGTTTTTATTTACCATGCACAATACCAGGTTTGCCAATACGCATCTGCCGTGACACGCTCTCGCAAGAAATCTTACGGCAAACGTATATTATTCCATTATAAACCTCAAATTAGCTTCACCAAAACCGTTGGGGGTAGTATGCAAATCATAGTTTATTTTCAAGGTAATAAAACTCTTACATGTAAATGCTCGTACAGACTTGTCTCAAATTTAAAATCTCACGCCAGCCAGCTGATCAAAGTTGAGAACCCTGCGGTACTCAGGTGTACCAGTTTACTGGACGTGTATAGCATTCATTTACTGTTTTTCACTGTTTATGTACTAGTGTCAATAAAGATCTATCTTATCTTTTTATATTGAATATATTTTAATATATTAAATTGTTGAAATTCAATATTATAGGTCTCGGACATTCACATCAGTCGCTTCCGTGACCCAAGGCGTGTTCCAGATTTCAAAAAGTTCTGCACGGATACAATTGGTGTCATAAAACCAGCCCTGGTTCTGGTTACAGGTAGTTTAAAACTTTCTACACATTTGTTTTGCGAGTTTATGTAGGGATACAAGTTTCTGTTGATTGAAGTCAGCACTGTGAAGTATTTGGGTTTATGTAAAAATGTAGCGGGATGGAAGGACAATTCTTAATACACAAGAAATGGAAACAAAATAAATGGGAAATATGAGTATTTAATTATGCTCTATAGAACAAATATGAATTGAGTCATCTCAAAGAGCTTTGGGTGTACCACTACCAGTTTTCAATTGTGAATGGTGCACCTTCTTCTCTGTATCCAAGGCAACCGTATCAGGTATGGTGTCATTGAGTCCTCCCTCCCGGCCAGATGACTCACTCTGATTGGTGTCTTTGTGTATGCATGCTTCAGGAGATCTGACAGATGCTAAAACAGAGAGCAAGATGGGCTCCTTACAGCATGAAGTGGAGTGGCAGGCCTATCATAATGTCCTTAAGAGTTCACGTGTGCTGGAGCACACAAAGTGGATTGACATCCGTGGGAACCATGGTGACCATCTCCCTTCTTGTCTCTTCCCCCCCACTGCTGACACCCAGTATATTATCAGTAAATTGAATGTAATGTGTCTCCAGTCATGGTGACATGGAGTCAATACGGGAAGATCCACTGTATTATCAATAAGAGTATGAGGTGATAGGAAACAAGAGTAAAACCAAAAATATCCTTGGGAATATCAGAGGGTGTTCCTCAGGTGGCGCGCTACTCAGATACATGACCACTTTTTTATTTAGAAGTGCCCATCAAACATGAAAACATTTTAAATGATTGAACCACTTGGGATGGTGGGTTTCAGACTGGGTGTGATATGAAGTTACAGATTATATGAGTTCATTGCTAGGGTACAGTCTGGGATCATTGTTAATTCCTCCATGGAATTACTATAGCTGTTTAACCTGACACCCATTTTCTTTCTCTGCTCACACACCGCATATGCATTCCAATGTTACTGGAAGACCTACCATAGGGTTTTGAGCTAATGTAAAAAAATGGAGCAATCCATGCTTCAGTGAATCTCAGTGAAAAAATTGCTGTATATGCCTGTGCAATAAGGAAAACTTTCATTACTAAGACTTTTTTTCTTAACGTTATATCTGTTTTTTGCCAGACTCATTCAATATAATTTCACTGGACAGTGTAAACAATTACTACAGGTCAGTGTAAACTCCTGTTCCGTTTTTATTAGATTGTAGTCCTTTACTATGTATGGTTCTCTGCCATAGTGTGTGTTGGTTCTGTTTCTGATCTCAGGAAGTACTCTGCCACTCGACAGGCAGGTTCCTTCCACTATGTTCATAGGACACTCTTTGGAAATTATTCATTCATCTGTGCAGATGCAACGCTCACCCCAGGCCCTAAGCGCCCTTACAACTTCTTTGGCATTCTTGATCAGGTAGGCTGTTCTTCTGGACTCTTGAGCAACAAGTCAGAGAAGCTTGTTAGATACTTTGTAGAATTCATTTAAACTTTGTATTTTGTGACTAATAATTAGAAACCCAATCAAAAAGAAGTATGTGAATCACAACAATTGTACTAAAATGTTTCTCAGGCTCAGATGGATACATTAGCCATGCTCAAACTAGAGAGCCAGGACAGTAACCAGACCATCTGGTTTGGACACTACACCACATCCACCATAATCTCCTCCTCTCCCGGAATCCGAGAGCTAATGAGGTGAAGTTCTTTTTCAGCTACTCGCATCTTCATTTATTTTGATTTAACCTTTGGGGGCAATTTGAAGCTTCACAGTGCTCTGTTGGGTGGATAATTATCGAAAAATGATGCATGTTTTGTCTTTGCACAGTTCAGCAGTGGCCTACTTATGTGGACATCTGCACACCCTGGGAGGTCTGATGCCTGTCCTGCACAGCCGACACCATCAAGGGACCCTGGAATTGGAGCTGGGAGACTGGATGGATAACCGCAGGTGAGGGCAGGTCAGAGAAAATGCGCAGACATATGGGTTTCTATCATGCCTCATTTGCATCCCGTCCTTAGGTACCGACTACTTGCATTTGACCACGACCTGCTGAGTTTCTCTGACTTGACCTTTGAGCAGTGGCCCATTGCAGTCATCACCAACCCCAAGGAGGCTCTCTACCGACATCCTGTTGTGGAGCCATTGGGCCGGATGCAGCATTCTACACATATCAGGTGCCTTTCTTTAGCTTCCATCTATTAACCCCATAATGTCCACAAATCGGCTATCCGCTTGCCGCGTTCCTTTGGGTGAGACTGCACGTAGTCCCTCCTCACCAAAACTCACCATCTGCCGCACGCTTGATGCAAAGACTCTGCTCCACGGGCATTTACCTGCTTTTATCTCCCCTGCTGTAACTGTCAGAGTTCTAGCATTTTCTGAGGCTCAGATCACTGCAGTACATATCAGTGTGGATGGACATGCTCTGGGAGAGGGTTACTCAGTTGGGGGCCCCCTGTATGTCCTACCCTGGAACCCCTCTTTGTATAGCATTGGACTGCATTCCATCATGGTCAAAATTGAGGTAACATTTTTACCATACATACCTATGAAGTCACGCAGCAAATAAATGGATTTGGATGATTAAAATTATGGCGTGAATCTCTCCCTGTCCTACTCACAGGATTCAGCTGGCCGGGTTGTGGCATATGAGCAGAAGTTCACACTAGAAGACAGCTTCTCTCTAAGCTTTGGCTTCCTACAATCCTTTATCCTGCTGACTGACCACTACATATTGGTACCGCCTCACGCCATATGTTATCAATTTAACTCACTGAGCAGAAACATTAATGCACGTAGCCTGGGCAGTTTATTAACATTGACTGGATCTGTGTACGCCGCAATTAATTTACGCATAATGGTCCTCACCGAAGTGTTGCTTTTGCTATAGTTTAGCCTGGGGAATTGTCTGCCTTCATATTCTGTGCCTTTTCTTTTATCCCGTTGCACCCTGACTAAGTACGCCTCGATTTGTGTACAGGCGCGAGTCACCTTCGTTTTGATGGTCTTGCTGAATGTTGGTGTACTGCTGACTTTCAGGTTCCTGCAGCCTCCAACCATGAGAGGTGAGGACTTCAAGTGTCATTGACAATGCTGTTCTTTCTATTCAGTTAAAGAATATCGCCAGTGCTTTTTTTGTTAGCAAATTAACTTTAGGAATTGACTGAACAAGTTGAATTAAATAGTATTATATAATGAACGATAATCTTTTTCATGTCTGTATTTTCCTGCAGTTTCATCAGGGATCATCTCTCAGACATGTCTTTCCATGCACCTTATCAGTAAAACAAACATCTTCTATTATTCCCTGCTACTTTTCAATTTGTACACCGCTTTAGGTGAGTAAGGACTGCATTTGAGTAAAAGGCTGCATTAACATTTGTGGTGGTTTGCTTTGAACGTCCATGTGATTGTTTGTGTACAGGTCCCTGGTTTGTTGGAGAGGTGATTGATGGACGTAGAGGTGCCTGCTTCGCTTTTGGCGTGTTTGTTAATGGGCATTTCCTGAAGGGCAGTTTAACATACGTTGTTGGAATTCTGCAGGTAAGTGTTTGGGTTAAGGAGGTAAACTCTGTATGTGTCAAAATAACGTAGGTTAGTTGTTTTTATTTTAGAAATAAATCCCATAAGCCAGGGGATTCATTTCATATCAGACATCTTTTCCCAGCCCTCCTTGGTCTGAATCCTACATATTTTGCTTATAAATGCTTTGTTTAAAGCACTGAGCTTTCAGGTGTTAGTCAGAGGTTGGATACCTCAGATCCCAAAAGTATAACACGATCGTCTGTGTTTTATCTGCCAACGTGTTGGAAATACGCGAATCATGTCAATTTCAAGACGCCGGTTCCATTTAAATCTCTGAGAGGGGTCTAACTCACCTGCACACCAGGCCTTAGCATCACACACACACTCTCCACTTGCTTATCGCAAGCGACAGAAGACACAAACAGCTGGAAAATCATCCCGCTTCATTCTCTTTCCTAGGTTGTTTTCTTCAACATGCCTCTGACTTGCTACCTCTGCTGGAGTCTCTACTTGCGTTCCCGTGGCAACTGCTTCCGCTCACACTTCAGGCGAGTGGATCCTATTAGAACTGTGCCCATACATATGGTGATGCTGGGCCTGCTGATATGGCAGACCTATTCATGCTACTTCCTGCTGGAGACCTATGGACTTCAGGCTTTCTTCCTATCGCCCGTCAGATGCTGGGCCCTTGGGCTGGGCCTCCTGCTGATATACCACGCCTGGCGCGGGCCCAGCCCTCGCGCCTCTGCACTGACTGTGAGGCTCTCATAGCACCACCATACCGAAATCCGACACTCGGCAAGGTTCCCTTCCTTTTTCCCCCCTAGAATATGCTGATTTGACTGATTTTCTTTATTTTAATTAATGGTTTATTTGGGGCAAGATCTTTTATTTTTAACCACTGCTTAAAAGGTATTTACATCTAATGAAAGACCAGAAATATTAAATCACATTTTGGAGGTACAGTATCCCCAACAGGCATGGTTCGGTTAATAGTCATTACAAATCACCAGTATTTATGAGACACATTTCACCTGCCACATGTACATACTCTGTTGAGTATGTCATGCTGCATATCATCACAATATTCCTTTAGATTTTTTCCTTCCTTTTTGATGTTTTCCGCAGATACTGCAAATCTTTCATTCAAGTTCTGCAAGTATTTTTGGCAGGTCTAGTGTACTCCAGATATCAGGATGATCAGGATTCTTTTGTACCTTTGCGTTTTTTTTGTAATTACAATCATAAACATTTGGTGTATTTTTTCCAGTTGTAGCAATATGGCTCACATAAGGCACTATAGGGTATTGTGTTTGCACATGTGTGTAACTAGATGGGTTATTAACATGTATTTTGGCTTCCAAGTGTGGATGCTTATCCTCCCAATCATAAAACACATGGAACACTATTGGAATATATCTGTCAGCAGCTGAACAATCTGTAGACGAAGCACATTTTACTCGTTCTGAGTTGTTTGTGAGGCTTGAGGTCCAGAATGGAGCCAGGGAGGGCTGAGCTGTAAGTGATTTCCAACGTGTCAAAGCTCATGATTTAAGGAAAACAGAACAAGGCACCTGTTCACACTCTGTCGAGGGTTTTGCCATGAAGGTTATCTAATGTTGTTGCTTTGTAAATAGGGAAAATAGGATTTCTGATGTTAAATGTGTCAGGGAACGAAAAAAAAATTCAAAAAATACATTGTGTGAAGATTTATAGGTGGACTGAAGGTTTCTCAAAAACAAAATAGGATTTCATACTAGTCACTAAAGAATGGAACAGGTTTCCACTTAATAGCAGCTTCTCAGTCATCACTGTACATACTGGTGTTTGTGTGTTTGAAATTTCATTATCACGATTATGCTACTGACATTTATGAAATTCCACCATATGTACTTGTGGAAATGTTTTGATTTCTAATGATGATGAACCCTGGTATTTAATATTGCAAGATGTTTGTTGGTCTGTTTACGTCCTGCCAACGAACACATTGTTTCTCAGGAATGTGCCATGGTTTGAGCATATATTTTAACTTATTTTACAGTCCCCTTAGATACTCTGAATTGACAGTTAACATAGTTGTGAAAGATATACATTAGTTACAATTAGTCATGTTTTCAGCAAAATGTTAAGCTATAAGTGCAATCTTGAAACAAAGTGTACTTCTGATCGTATGGTCAATGTTGATGGATCCTTCCATCAGTTTTTGTTGTCCACATTATATATCGTTTAAAGAAGGATGTTTATAGGCACTAGCTAATTACTACTACTAACAGAGTAAAAACACAAAGGACACACAGCTGTAAATGACAATGAGGGAGGGGCTATACGGTGACTTGTACGCAGATGTGTGCCTTTGGATGACTGCAGCAGCTCAAAGGTCAGTGCTTCGCTCGTGTTTGTCCCCTTATGGTTGGCTGCAGTTAAGCCTCCTAGTGATTAATCCACAAGCAAAGGATTTGTGTCATTTCTGTGGATTTTAAAGGTGGTCAGTAGGAATTTTGTTTACATTATGCCATTGGAAGCAAGTTTGATATTTTTAAACTGTATGACATTGTCCTATTATATGTGAAATTGGGGAGATATGTATTAAAATGATTTTTTAGCGCTGTGAATCGTTTTTTAAATTGAGAATTGCTTCTTGCTTGCTCCATAGTGGGTTACTCAAATATTCGTGTTAAGTGATATTTCCATTTTACATTCAGGATATTGAATGATAAAGTTTAGCATTGTGTTATGCATGTCTACAGATTCATGATGCAGAGTATTTCTCACAAAATCAATATCAACAAACTTCTTCCCTGTCGACCATTTTCACTCGTACTGTGTGCTGGACAAAAATGTCCATTCAATCCGATATCTTGACGATCTGCTTCCCAATATTTCCACCACTCATCATTGAATGGAATGCAACTGTGGGGGAAAAAGAAGAAATGATTTCCATTGTGTGAAATGATTACACTTCTTACAGTGTTACACAGGCTTACCTCCCATGTTCTCTATCCCAAGAACAACAGTTTCCAAAACCTGTATGAGAAGAAACATTTTATTAAACAAAAAAAAATACACGATTTTTAAAGCAGCTTAATCGGTCTATCCAGAATTACAATGTTACGTTTAAATCTGTATTACTATCCATTAATAATATGTTAATAATAACATTAATATTATATTCCTTAAACTCACAGTATGTTAGAACACTCTACATTTGCCCAGAATAGCAAGCCCAGTTTTATTTAGAATCATGTTTATAACTGTGTCAATTTAGTCACATTAATATTTCTGAAAAGTGTTCTTACTTTAATCTGCCCGTCCTTCACCCACTGACATAGCTGCAGAAGACCAGCCTCGAATTTGTCCATGTAGTTAATTACTGTGAACCTTTCTCTGTATTCACAAAAAAATGGAAAATGGTGTATAGAACTGATGTACAGAACATACTGTTTCACCGTACTTTGTGGGCAATAGATGACTGTTACATTTCAAACTTTGTGTAAGACAGGGGTAGCCAGTCTTATCCGCAAAGGGCCGGTGTGTATGCGGGTTTTCCCTGCAACTCCCTAATTAGATTACTAATTACAGGACTAATTGGCTGAAAGAGTCCTCACACCTGGGTCTGAACAGCTGACCTACAGGCTATCCCAAAAACCTGCATACACACCGGCCCTTTGCGGATAAGATTGGGTACCCCTGGTATAAGAGGATTTAAGGCAAATACCTGGTAATATTTTTGCGGCAGAGTATTTCCTGCGTTGTTGCATCAAGTGGAGGAGGATATGGGACATCTTTGTTGTACTGTGAGATTTGGCCACACAGGATCACATGACCATTCTGGTTCATCTAAAGGCGCACAAATGTTTTTTGGGCATGAGCTTCAACTGATGTACCTACGCTCATTCTGGCTTAACAGGTAAAGTGATACGGGGCAAATACCTGCGCTATAACAACATCACTGATGGAACCGCCAACATTGTCGAAGTACACATCCACCCCATCGGGACAGTGCTCCTTCAGTGCAGCAGATATATCTGCAGAGCGGTAGTTCACTGCGCCGGAGAAGCCAAGCTCTGAAGTGAGTGCCTGGCATTTCTTGTCCGATCCACAGATCCCCACCACCTTGCTGCAGCCATCCAGACGAGCAATCTGGGATTCGGCACACCGTATGCACACACACACACACACAAACACAGGACTTTAAGCTATAGTGGCATGCAAAAGTTTGGCCGCCCATGGTCAAAATCTGTTACTGTGAATAAGCAAGTAATATGACCTGATTTCCAAAAGTAGTAAAATTAAAGATGACATTTTTGTAATATTTTAAGCAAGATTACTTTATTTCTGTCTTTTGTAATTTCAATATAACAAAGGACTGTTGTCTGAAGCAAAATTTGGGGCAGCCTGCATGATCAGTACTCAGTACCACCCCAGTGGCACATACCACAAGCTCAAAGTTTTTTGCAGCCCATCCAGCAAATCTTCTTTGGGGGGAATTTTCGCCTACTGTTCCTCGCAAATGTCTTCTAATCCTGCGAGATTTTTTTTGTCTTGCAGGCACTGCTCTCTCGAGGTCCATCTACAGACTTGTGGTGATGTTGAGGGCAGAGGACTATGAGTGCCAGGCCTAAACAATCAGCTTGCGCCGTTGAGGTTCTCCATTGTGGATTTGCCTTTCCAGCAATCCCATGAGCAATTCTCACTGAAAGTTTTCTTGGGTTTCCAGACCTTGTCTTGACCTCCACCTTTCCTGTTAACTGCGGTTTCTTAATTATATTACAAACTGAGGAAACGGCTACTTGGCAACGCCTTGCTATCTTTTAATATCCTGCTTTGTGAGCATGAGTTATTTTAATTTCCAGAGTGCTAGGTGGCTGCTCAGAGGAGCTGCTGATGGCTGAGACTATAGTAGGGAAGTCAGAGTAATTAACCAGGCCTTCAAATGTGCATCACCTGCCCTTTTCTAATGATGACTGTGAACAAGTCATAGCCCTAACAAGCTAATTAAGGTCTGAAACTTGGGCAGCCCAAACTTGTGCACAATGCGCCCCCCACCACCACCCTAAAATTGTGCAAAACAGAAACAATACGCTAAAGTCACTTACAGCGTAGAAAAGAATGTTTCAACTTTGAACTTCATGTATTTTGGAGATCAGTTCATCTTCTACTCACTTCAGTATTTGCAATAACAGAAATTTTGACTAGCGGTGCCCAAGCTTTTGCACAGCTGTGTATAGACAGCAATGAGGTGTCACCATAAAACACGGGTTTTAATGTCCTCTGTAAGGACTAACAGGCGTGAAATGCCGCACCTGCCCAGCAAGGCTTCCACAGGCCCCCGCAGCCCCACTGACGACCATCGTCTGATTGGACCCGGGTGTAACGTGGCCCATCTCCCTTAACCCTAGTAGTGCTGTCAGACCAGGCATGCCCACCGCACCCAGGAAGTATGACAGGCGACCATCCACCAGCTCTGGATCCAGCTGCAAAAGGACAAGAGTTCACTGCCCCATCGTCATTGTTGGGACACATCAGCTTGCCTTAAAGCCGTGTAACACTGCGACTTCCTAATACGATTGGTGGGTTTGTGTTAAACAAATGGAAAAGTATTACTAAATGTATTCATTAACTGCAAAGTTTAACCACCCCTTTTTACGAGGTGCCCCGTTTTAACAATGCTCACTCTACCCATTCTTCTGAAGTTTGCAAATAAATAGAATTTTAAAAAACAAACGAGATGTTAACATGTTCACAGACTTGGAGGAAAATCAGTTCAGACATGCGTACCTTCTGAAGCTTGTTGCCGTCCAGGATACCATAGGTTTGCCAGGGCCAGTTGAAAGACGTCACGGTGTCGCCCTTCGAGATGGCATCACATCTGCTGGATTCCACCACCCCTACACCACCACCATCTAGACCTCCTGATACCATCCATGGCGAGAGATAATCTGCACCCGTGTCCTCATTCATACGACACCGCTGTAATTCAGATTTACATAAAAGAAATTATCTGGGAAGTCTGGCTTTCCCTACTGAGACTGCTGCCCCCGCGACCCAACCTCGGATAAGTGGGAGAAAATGGATGGATCGATGGAAATTATGTCAAGAAATTTCACATTCAATCACATTCTTAGCAATTCACTGTTATGACTGATGATCATCCTTATCTAATGGGTTTCTAGGTTAAGTAGTTTTGCCTGTGAATAGTGCTATACTATGCAGATTTTCAATGCAGTGGTGAGTTCTGTTGATTAACTTTTTAAATCATTTATCCCAAGGACGTAGCCATGGAGTTAACATTCAGGGGACCAAGATTTATTCTAATCCTTGGGGTTTATTCTGTTCAGGGTCACAGAGGCCAGGAACCTCTCCCAGGCAGTGCAGGGCAGGAGGCAAAGTACACCCTGATGGGATGTAGCCTAAAGCAGGGCACACATTACGGGTAATCCAGAAATGCCATTTAACCTAACTGCCCGTCTCTAGAATGAGGGAGGTGGGATTCGAACTGATACAGCACTACATATCTGGTGCCCAAATAAAATAAATAAAGCGCAAACCTATAAAAAATAATGAAGAGCAGCGGTATGTTTTCAATTTAATGTGTCGCCAAGGTTTAACGAAACAAGAAGCAAAACGGCCTCATCCAGTCTTGATGGCAGAATGTACACCATTTAGTTCCGCCGTCACAGCGTATTAAACTTACCTAGACCAACCCTGCTGACTCAAACGGGCCTAAAGTTTAGCTGTCCGTCAAGGTCAGACCATACTAACCAGTACATGCTTATAAAAGGCTACCCGACTCACCATGTAAGGGTCGACAGAAAGATAAAGTGTACGGACAAACACTTCTCCCGCTTCTACATCAGTCGGGAGAGTAATTTCCTCAACACGGAAATTCTCAGGAACGGCTTCTCCATTTTTCCCTGTGAAGCACATTATATTAGGTGTAATATTTATATTATATTACATTCACGCGCTGCTGTAAACAGAAATGGCTACAAACGCATATCTATACGTACCAGGTCGCGAATTTAAAACCACCCTCCGTACAAGTGACATTTTAGCGACCGACGATTACGCAAAAGACTGGGAATACTGGAACCGGCACTTGTTTCCTTTTATGCTTTATAATTAACGCAGAAAGCAAGCTCGACAAGCAACTGAGTATCCTCCTTGCTTTGCGTTACTTATTCTCACTGCCGATGTGAAGCAAAGTGGGTTTTCTTTCTGCGTATTTTCAAACCACAGAAAAACATTAGAGCGCCGCCTACAGAGTCCGCAGTCCTGCGTGTAAGAGCAGCGAAAGCCAGAGGAGAACTTAACAGTAGTCATTTTGTTAGTGGAACAGCTAATTAAAAGGTAGCCTCAGTGGATGTCACTGTTATCGCAGTTTATTCTCCTCGGCATTATGCATTGTCGGAAATAAAATGGAGACGGATGACTGCATGCCGAAGGTGCACCTCGCGCGTGACCTTGCTCTGAAATATTCATCTCATTACCAATATAATGGTAAGAGAAATTTGACAGATGCGTCCCTTAAAATTGTTGTTCACGCAAATGTTTAGATTAAAGCGGTAAGATTGCAAGAAGCGTTTCTGGGGTTTATGACGACTGCAGACGTGTGGTTTGATCAGTTAAAAAACCAGGAAAGAAATTCCAGTGAAACGTGTTTCGAAAAAAAATCAGATATTGTATATGACAAGTTGCCTTTGTTTTACTGGATATCACGGCTGCACTGTGGCATTTTTGTGGATTTCATACGGGAGATTTCTAGGTGGCGTTACTTTGGTTACAGTTTCTACATGGAAACACAACGTTCAAAGTCTTGCAGATCCTCACTTATAGTTTGCGATACAAAATAGGAAGTGACGCCTCGAAAAGAGGAAAAAACTTTTCTCCGCGCAGAAAGAGAAAATATTCATGGGAGAGAAGCTTCTGCTGTCTGCACAGGTATGGTATATCGCAGCTGTACAGTCATTTGCTTGTTCCTCCGTCGTTTCTTCGAAAGTGTTTTTGGCAGTTTTTTTCCGAGATTTCTGTTAGCGGTTACTGAAGCATAGTGTATCCATCGCCAGATTAGCTACCTTATTGACACCAACAGCTGGTTGTTTTTGCAAAACGTGGTGGTACGCAGTTCTCGGGGGTAGGATGTCATAGCCCAGCAGATCTCAGAAATCAATCTGTTGTCGTGTGTGCAAGCCCCTTCCCCCCCCCCGATGGCCTGTATGATGTCGGACGATTCTGTCACTAGTGGGCATTTTTGTTTTCTTGAAACGTGTTTTGTGTGGTTAGTACACCTTCTGATACAGATAGCCCTTCTACAGAGGCGAACAGACGTCGAAAAGATTGCCGACAGAATATAGGCAGCCTAGCTGTATAGCGATGTACTGTAAACGCGACATTATTCAGCAGTCATAATGACACTTCTGCAGAATAGACCGCGGAAATACTGAGATATGTGGCGTCTCTCCGAGCACGATCTTCTGCGCAGGGAACATTCGTCGACGTATCAACAGGTCTCCCGAAGACTTTTATAAAGGCAATTTGCAATGGCGTCTCCTCTTTATCGATTTCTTTGCCTTCTGGAGTTTGTTAACTTGGTATTCTTGTCTTTTTAATTTGTGATATTTTGCAGACTATACAGCCTATTGTGAATATAGTGGGACTGCGAGGGATATTAGGACATTGTAGACGTGTTTGCATACGATTTGCCGTTTTTGATGCCCTTTAATATCCTGTAAAATATATTACAAACTGTTTTTGAATTATTTTCAGAATCGCAATAGGAATTCTTCGTCGAAACATGTTAAGTTTATGAAGTACATGTAGTATACGTGCAGACATTTTACTGGAAGTTCTGGAAATTATATGCATGGATGTACATGCATTACAGTGAAAGGGAAGCCTACGGGGAAAATTAATTTCACTAAATATGCAAGACTGTTATTATATATTTTTCATTGATGTGTTTCGTTGTTATATAACGCTTGGACATTTCTAGGCTCAGACATCGATTTTTCTGAATTTGTAATTAGATTCACGTAAAATCACTATATGGTATCAAATCTATCACTTCTTTCCTTTTTTCCATATTCTTCACTAAGCCCAGCACAAGCATGCCTGCATGTACTCAGTGCAGCAGTCCTGCAACATGCCCAGAGATGGCTGATGGAAGGCGGGGGGCGCACATGCTCCACGTGTGTTGTTTGTAGATGCATGTATTACATCATTAAACTCCCATCTGTAACAGGAAGTTCATTTGAGACCCATAATGTCTCCGCATTAGAAAATTGAATACCAGATTCTCAATAGCAGTCAACACTTCCATAGATAATAATAATCTATTTGACGATGGTAATACCTTCACCGTTTTGTCTCATTTCCGTATCAGTTTAATTGTACCTTCGCGTGTCTCTGCTTGATAATGGCAACGGAATATTGGGGGGATCATCCTGTCAAATGTGGAGTCACTTATGTAACACCTGTTAATATTAAATATTAAAATGTTTTGATCGATGATCACAGGTTCTTTTAAGTTACTGTTCACTATTTGAGCCTGTTGTGGTTCTTGTGTCCAACCTTCAGCTTGTCTGTTATAAAGTTCTGCGAACTTCCTGGGAACCTTGGTCAGCCTATCTGTAGGAGTAATGTTGGAGTATTACAGCGTGACATCGCCTGTGAGACGAGCTTCTTATGAAGAAGCTGTCAAGTAACCTATTGTTCTGATCTGTATTCGCTCATTTTAATCATGTTTGTTTAGACGGTATTGATGGATCTTATATTTACTATTTATTTAAATATACTTTATGCAGATTGATTACGGTATAATATGCTAGCTAGATACTTCTGTAAACTTCTCGTATAAAAATGTCACAATCCTATCTGTATTATTACTATTCATATGTCATCATCATCAAACTAGCACCTCGTCCAGTACAATTCAGGCTGTATTATTCAGATCAACATTGTGGTTTTTCACTTGGGTTCTTTTCAAGAATTGCAGCTTGATTGAAATAAGCCTTTGGTTTTGAAAGTAATAATGCTTTAAAAAGCTGTTTCTGATACTATGCAAGTGTAACTCGTGGTGGGGTTTTATCATATAGAATTTAAATTACCGGGATGAATCGCAGGAAGAAACAAACAACCAAATGATTTCACATTCAGTTTTTGAACGGCTGTAGCTGGTGGAATTTTCTCGCTGGAAGGCAATAGGGACTCATGCTAATTCGGAGTAACTGCACATGGAAGGGAAGAGCCTTATATGGACATGGAAGTAGGCGTGGTGAAGGGACTGGGCCGGATCACAAGACCTCAGTTGAAACAAAAAATAGGGCTCCCGTGTGAGCAGTTACCGTGGAAAACGGTAGTCGATTATGTGTGAGCAAAGTGTGACTCGGTGTATACGTTTATTGCGACTTAAAGAGTAGTAATATGCATTAGGGGAACAACTTAATGCGTATTTTAAAATTGTTTCTCAGCTTCAATTGCCTGTTTCCAGTTATTTCTGCGCAGTATGTATTTCTATTCACTTGAGGGGAAAATAATACTGTGAGGTCAGATCAGCATGACTCAACCTTTGAGGTGCATGCAGTCATTGCCCTTCTGTGCTGAGAGGAGCGTACTAGGGACTTAAAGAGGAGCACTGCAATGAAGGTAAGTCCGTTTGACCGTCGTAACTGTAAAAATGTGCTGATGTTGATATGCCCGGTACAAGTAGAAGACGAATAATGCAAAGTTTGATACACCCGCCTGGATAGTCAGTGTTGGATATACGGTTTCATAATATTCGTTGTACTTGTTTACACTACCACATGCTACAGTTGAAGATTTTTGTGCTAAACCAGCAAGTTGGACCTATTTAAGTATGTGACGTAGTTCCACAGATGAGGAATCCGCACGCTCTCTACACCTCTTCGATGTTTTATTTTGCAGCTTGCTCGTCCACAGAATGGGTTCCTTGTTGCTGTACTGTTTATATTGCCGTATGATGGGGTATTAGTGATCGGATAATCCCCTTTCTGCAACAAAGGAGTTCTGGTAAATAGCGCTGAGCAGACTGGCAATGCTGTGTTTTGGTGGGGTGGGGGGCAGCACTCGATGTGATGTCGTGTGCAGCGTGTTGTTCTCTTCGGGAGGCACGGTATCATGTCAAATGCGATGTACTTCCCAGCGATGATGTCACCAGTTTGCGTTGTATCCTGGTTAATAAGGATATGTTCAGGATTAGCTAATTATTCTTGACGTTTTAAGATGTCGCTGCGTTTGGCAGTTGGTTAAAACTATAGCTTTTGCAACTTTTTGTATCCTATGCCTGGTTAACATTGAATCATTCGGCAATATCTTTTACTGTTACGTGGTGACAGGGCTTCTAAATGAGCACTTGTATTGTAGTTTACAGTCGTTTTCCGTAACGAAAGAGCACATTCAACTTCTCATACCGGCGTTTAGCACAGCGAAGGTGTGCTGAGTAGGGGGTTTATCTGCATTTACAACCTTTCAGCCTGATTTGATGTCTTAGTGTTCAATCTCATTACTGTTAATAGCTGTTGTAAATAGCATTGCGTTAAGCCCTTTTTAAAATTCCTTCAGTGTGATCACTACGACAAACACTATATCAACAACGATATAAAGTATGGCTGTTTTATTCAGTAGATTAGAATCATCCGGTAATATTTTAAACATTTAGGGTTTGTGTGTAGAGTTGTAATTTGGCGTAAACTTGCATGAGGGACAAGAAGACTGGTGTTGCAGAGAAAAGTGTGAATTACATTGCAGTTATATGTGTTAGTGATTTTGGTTTTAGGAAATTTCAGACTAAGTAACACACGCTGCTATTAGTGTGTCATTACTTTGCAGATTCACTTTATTGTATATAATGTTCATTTTTGATTTTACGGAAATGCATTTAAGTATTGCCACATATTTATACCAAGGTGGTGGTTGGTTTCTGCTTTACCCAAAGTGGCTATAGGTTTAAATTCATCCATCCATCCATCCAGCCGTAATTGCATGTGCAGTGCAGCATAGCAGTGTTAGATGTAACTGTATTTTAATTTGGCCCTTTTCATGAAAATAAATGCCAAGCATACATTTATTATGATATTTTAATTGTAATCCTGGTGTAGGTGGTGGTTGTTATGGTTTAGTCTACTTGCATTATACAACAGACGTGAAATGGAAATTATCACGAGTTGCCTGAGTACCATCGATTAAATTATTAAGCTACTGAGACTATTTAAAATAAAAAAAATATTGATTACTGATAATTGGCTCCTTTGTAGCTTTGGACCATGGCAGCGATGCCTACCTTCATGAACAGAGAATGGTAGAGTGCCGAGATAAATGCCATCTAAAGTGATGTCTGGTTGCCATGGAGATGTTCCAACCTCTATCTTGGCGTGTATAAAACTGTTACGGGGTGTAAATTGAAGCAGGACTCACAACAGTGCCTCTATTGGAAAATACAGAAAATATTCTGGGGGGGGGCCGTGGGGGGG
>JABFDZ020000030.1:11446054-11457743 GCA_019775955.2 Pollimyrus isidori | reverse complement strand
CCCCCCCCCCCCCCCCCCCCCCCCCCCCCCCGCCACTGCCATCCTATTAACTCTGACCTTATTTTGATTACTCCACCGTCGCTCAAACAGACAAGAATTGTGCTGTCAGGGGTATGATATTGCAAGTTTTTGTAGAATTTTTAAATTTTGCCTTTAGACTTGTGAAAGTCAAAACCGTTAATTGCTTCTTATCAAAATTGTTCAAAATCATTCTGATCAAAATCAGAGTATTTATTGGTTATTTTATGTGGTGATATTTATGTAGTACTAAGCTGCTTTTATAGAATACCTTAGAGAACAATTCACTTGGTACACCATGTTCTACTTATTTTGCCTGTTTTCCCTGTATCATCTTCCATTCTGTGTTTATTGGTGGTGTAACATTATGACTTGTGCAACTTGTGGTTTTCTGATTGTCAGTGTAGTCAGCTTTTCAGCTTATTTGAAAACTCTTTTGTTTTCCTGTTAAGTTTTAAAGGTTTTGTCATAAACCACAAACCTTTAAATATTAGTGATATAATTTTGCGACTTTCAAATGCATTAGACCCAAAGTATCAAGTATGAGAATATCACCGTATAAGGGAAACTGGTGATTGGTCGTGTATGCGTTCAGCTGCTTCCTACATTTTTAGGCCTTCTGCTAATGTTTAGCAAATCACAAAAAGTTAGCAATAGTTTTGGCTGTATGTGATAGAGTTCTACAGGTATTCAACTGGTTTGAGTAAAGGTGGGATTAAAGTGTCAGTTTTCTTTGAAATGAGACACATTTTTCCTAATCTCTAATGTCAGCTGGCTGCCGCATGTTATATGCCTAAATGCGCTCTCTTTATGCTGCACGCCCCTAAGTCTCAGTGATTAGTCATTCATTAAAAGTAAAAGGAGCAGTTTACATACTGGGGTTTCACAATGGGACTGTGTCCACGCTTCTGACTAACCCTTTCACGCCTGGTCTCTCCCTTTCAGGGTGTTACTCATGACTGAAAGGCACAAGGGGACCGTCAGACATCTCAATCCGCCGCTTCCACCCTGGAAGAGCAGGGGGGTGTGATTCCCCCATCTTCCGGCCCTCTCCGCTGTGTTTGCCTCTGCTGTGCGGTGTGGAGCTCGGAGGCGGCTCCCTTTTGTCACTCCGCCGCTAAACAAACACGGACACAAACGTATGCGAACACATGGACTCGTCGGTGTTAGCTTTTTGACCGGGTTTTGAAGCCACCCTGTGCTCTTCCTCCTCACCCTCACCCCTCCCGACAAACTTGGGATTACCCATTGTTAGTGGATGATTTAGCCATGAGCTTGCCGCCTCAGCCGAAGGCCAACCCCAGAAGGACAGGGAAGCGCATCACGTTCTTTAATGACCAGAGTCTGGCCAAGAAGGACTCCGTGCACCCAGCTGCTGAAGCCTCTTTCTATGACTTGGAAAATCCTTCCATGGAATCGATGCACAGTGACGTTCCAGGTCAGGCTTCCCATTCTGAGGGGTCACATGTGTACAACTCTGTCATCTTTAGCCCCGATAAGGGCGAGCAAAGACGAGGACATTACCAGCAGACTGTCCCGGTAAAATGGACGCAGCCGGACCCGTCTAGACAGCCGGGTTGGACTCAGGAGGCGCCTGTCAGCTCCTGGAGTCAGAACATTGCCTCATATTTAGGAGGCATCAACATGAATGAATCCCGCATGCAGCCTGCATACCCCAAGTCGACGCTTGAAGAGCCTCTGCAGCAGCAGAGAAGAGCCCCAGAGAAGCAGCTGGCCGACGCCCTGAACGCCTACAGGGATTCTGCCAGACCCCTGGGTGTGGAATGGGAGCAGCAGCAGCAGCAGGCGGTGGCTTCTCTCCAGCACGCCGCTGTGCAGCAGGGCCACGCCGCGGTCCTGCAGAGCCAGCCGCTCGTCTCCCGCGCCGCCACCGGCTCTGTGCTGCAGCCCTTCCAGGTGGCGTTCGGGCAGCCCAAGCAGCCGCTCGCCCACGGCTTTTACCAGGTGTTCCAGGACAATAGAACGCTGCCCAACCTGAACTACAGCGGGCAGCAAAAGTTCCAAAATCAGTTTCAGCAGCAGGACCTGCTGCAGAATCAGCAGCTACAGCAGCAGCAGCAGCAAATTCCGCACAAGCAGCAAGAAATGCAAGACGACAAGCGGTTCCTCAGTTATTTCCCCGGCACACACACAAACCCACCCCCTCAGCAGCCCTCGCAAGCTCTAGGCTCCCACACTGTGGCGCACGAACCTGCCTCCCAGCCTCCTGCAGAGCGTCTGGCTTCTGATGTCCAGAAGTTCTCATCCGACCCCCAGCGGCCCTCCGAGGAGCCCCAGCCCGCCCCCCGCAGGTCCCGTCGCCTCTCCAAGGAGGGCGCCCCCCCAGCCGCCGCCATGCCCGGCAGTCGCCCAGCTCACGGGACCCAAGCATCCCTCAATGGTGATGCAGAAGGAGTGAAAGTGCTTCTGGAAGAGGACGTGCAGGCCGCAGCGGTGGGAGTGATTAAGAGCACGCACAGAAAGAGACGGGTTTCCCAGGAGGTCAACTTACAGACTCTGGCTCAGAAGGCGTCAGAGATGGAGTCCTTACCTTCACATAGCATGACGGTAACCTTATTGGCTTATGTAATATTTATGAAAAAGTGATGCAAGCAAGGGGTTTATTTTGAGGAGTACCTGTAGTTGGAATGGTTCATGCGTAGCACTATATAGTTTTAAATGCCATCAAGTACTGCTAAAGCCCAGTTACTCGTCTCGGAACCTGTTGCTTCACTCAATACGCAGCCAGGAGACATGCAGAGCTCAGAATGCCCCAGTAACGCAATCCGAAACTCGGCAGCCTTCCTTTTTGCAGTGTGTGCTTGTGGCGGAGGGGAATGGAGGTGTCGCTGCTAGGATTCTGCTTTGTTACTCTGAGAGAGAGGAAGTGAGGATGTACAGATAAAGGCATATTTCGCTTGCAGTGGGATGAACATTGATGCACATATTGGCCTTAAAAGGCGGTGATTGTGAAATCGAAGGCATGCAGACGCTCTGTCTTAAGCATAGATGCCACCCGAGGCTGGATTTTAAGGTACTTTCTTCACCTAGCTATGAAATTGATTGGCGGTGTCATGCCAGCGTGAGAACGGCATTGTTTCGAAATAACGCCACAGTGCTGGTACTTCGCAAAGCAAAACTAACCCAGCAATGAGGGCAGCAAAGGGCGCACTAAGCACATTTTTATGCAATACGCCGGCTTTGTTTCCTCTTGCATTAAAACCTTGACACAATTGGGGAACAGAATACTAGTAACATTCACCAAACATGCACTTCCTCCAATCAAACACTGTTCTTGGTGCAGCTCGGTGCAGCACAGGTGCTGGCTTCTGTGCACGCCCGTGGGACGGCATTGTCCTTCCTCGCAGAACCTGAAACTCCCTCTGCTCCTGCACCGATGCAAATTTTCAATTCATTCAGTCTGTATACAGGGGAAATCCAAAGATTTTTAAATGCTTCGGACTCTGTAAAATGTATACAGACCACTTCTTGTCTCAAATTAGTTATTAGGTCATGTTGTAGGAGACCCCAGAAGACTGCATGACATTAACCGCTTAAATCATATTTTATAGAATATTTTGACCGAAGTGGTGTTAAGTCATTCTATAGAAGCAGCTTGTTCTACATCCGTCTGAAGTGGCTTCCTGTCACACTTTAATTACATTTTCTTTGCTTGCAACACCAATTATAGCTTTCTTAGGTATCTCTAAGATGGTGATCCTTCAGTTCACTCCATTTTCAGAACTTCCACAGGGCATAATGGCTTTTTTCATGTCAAATTGGTAACTTGTTATATTTTTCTCAGGAAATGGGAGCGACTATTGTGCATATTTGAGAAAGCAGGATCTTTCAGATGGAATATTTTGTGTAGGAACTTTATTGATCCCAGTGGCAGGGAGATTTCTTTATCTGCAGATAATAACACTAAGTTATATAAATAAACACAAGTGGCACACTAGTAGGTACATATCAAACATAAACAATAAATAACTCGAGTACTTACGAAAGGATGTCATTTTTACAAATAAATCGGAATATGGTGTATACCATTGTTCCTCAACCCAGTCCCCAGAGACCCACAGAGAGTCTATGCTTTTGTTTGCTGTTGATTCCCAGCTAATCGGGAACAATGAATACCTGGTACAAGTGTGTGAGAGCTGGGAGTAAAAATGTGTGCTGTCTGGGGATCTTGGGGCACTTGGTTGATAAACGCTGGTGCGTACAGTACAAAGTAAGATTGCAAAAATAGGATCAGGAAATGTTACTGCATGAAGAGCAGTTGTGTCGCTTGTCTACATCAGGGCTGCCAGAGGCTGCTCTTGCTGAGAAAGTTTACATGAATTCCAGAATTTCCTAGCAAAGCCTTTGCTTTGACGCCAGAGTGCATTTGAGCCGGCGGTGACTCCACAAGTTTGCCTAAAACCTGATGATCCATGTTACCTCAGCATGATCCGAGAATGTTGCGGAGAGCATCTCGCGATCTTCTGAATGCTCCCACGAGGGTTCCGTGGGGTCGGGGTTGGGGTCAGGTGACTGTGCCGCAAAGACCACGACACTCAGTGACTCCTTGTTCTTCCAAAGCTTAGCTCATGCTTCTCTTTTCCACATTCCGCGATTTCCGGTTGGGGACAGTTGTGCACATGGCAGCTCGTCTTCACACTACGTTTGGTTGCAGATGTGGATGGTCGCCGGCTGTATTTGCATACAGCAGTCATATTCCACCAGACCAGTAGAGGGCAGATGTATTGCAACAAATACAAATATGAGCAGTGTAGTGAAACGGGTAAATGTTTATGAACTGTCATTTGTCAAGTCTTGGGCAGTATTGCAGTAATAAGGCATATTACAGCATTTTGAAATCTTTACAACAAAATTAGCTGAAACCCAAGTAACCCCCCCCCCCCCCCAAAGAAATTTTAAGACCAAGATTTCAAAATGCTGCAATAAGGGTGCTTTATTTAAAATATTGTATAATTCGCTGTAATGTCTGGACAGTATGAAAATTTAGATATGCAGATACCTCCTACCCTCCTCATTTCGCTGTCAGCACCATAACTACAAAAACAGCAACTATTTGTTTACTCTTTTGCCGTTGACCGCTGATCTGTGAATGTTCGCGCTGCCGCCTACTGGAAATACCTAATCGATGATCTGGCGCATGTGTGGTCAAAGCACAAGGAAGCGAAAGATTTCCACTTGATGTAAAAATCTGCGCTGCACACGCAGCCGACTGCAGTGCTTCACCACCAACCCTTGGTGACAAAATCTACGTCACGCCCCCTCATCCCCGAGCGAAAGCACACGCAGAAAAGTGAAGTATGGATTGACCTTCAGTCCTTCGAAGCTTCGCGGTGTGTCTGTGCTGGATGTCGTGCTGCAGTATAAATCTGTGAATCCTCCACGAAGATCCACGCTAGCAGGTATAGTGTAGCTCGGAAGTACGGCGTAGTACTTTTCCTTTTTCTAGGTGTAGTCTATTCAGTGCAGGGGTCCAACTTCAGAGTATCAAAATACCCCCAGATACAAATATTTTGTATATTTTTGATCAACTGTGATGTCTGTCTCTGTTTTATTCATCTCCTTACATAAACTCTTCTGTTACTGCCATTAATCTCAAACTTGATCTCATCAGTAAATTTTGACTTCTTTCTTTCCGGTAATCCCCTTTATGATGGTATGTCTTCGGCGATGAAGGCCAAAACTGTTATTTCCGGGATTAAACGGAAAAATCTCGGATTTTCAATGTGTTCTACGACTTTTGGACCCTACCTAATTTGCCAGTCTGTTGAAGGCTTTCTTGTACAGCAGTACTTACTGTTCAATAGCTGCTTGTCAGACCTGCTTTTTAAGGACTGTTGTGACATCCTACAGTTCACTTGTAGGTAAAACTTATTCGGAGGTAAAAGGCCACATGCTTTTCATCTGTCAGCAGGAGCAGGAGAAGGTCTGGAACTCCGGCACGGCTCCGCAAGGCCGCGACAGAAGGATTGCAGAGGACGAGTGGGCAAACGCCAAGCGCTCACGTGAGGAGGGCATGCTGCCCTTGGTGCTGCCCGTATCTGTGCCAGTACGTCGAGCCGATCAGGAGCCAGCGAGAGCGCCAAGTGGCTGGACCCAGCGCCCGCTACACGAGCCAGTCCAATGCGAGCGCAAGCCATCTGTCATCGTCACCCGCCGGCGCTCCCTGAGGAGCTCGCTGTCCGAGAGCACTGGCCAGGTGCGCTGCCCTCGCCGCCGTCAGCTCATATCACACTTAGCATGGACTTCCACTCTTCTACTTGCCACATTTCTGTAATACAAGCAAGTACCTTTCATTAAACACACTTCCCTTCCTCCCACCAGGTGTCTAGATGTGTGATTCAATTACGCAGTCTTGTGATTGTTGCAGCAGAATCAGTTAAATGTTAACTGATTTTGTAGCTGCTATTCTCAGAATTTGTTATGCACGAGTCCTATGTGCTTTTTTTTGTGTGGAAAATGTACATAAATCGACTAAATTGCATTCAGGAAATATTTAAAGCTAATACCAATTCAAAGAGACATGTAATAATTTCCTTTGTGGTTCTTTTGTGTATAGCGCATCAACGATCATATTATGGCTGCATAATAAGCTTAGTATTTCTAATAATTCTGAATTCAACAGCAGCATTTGAAATTATGAAATCACGTTACATTAACAGAAAAATTGTTTCATTTCCAATGTGCCCACTGATTGCTTTATGTAGATTTAATTTCCATGTCCATCTGTGCTCTTCACAATGCCTCAACTTTGTACAGAACAGCAAAGCTTCAAATGCACATGATGTGTCCATTTTACAGAATGCAAACGATGCATCAGCTTAATACGGAAGTTTCATGGCTATTTGAGAAACAAAGTCCAAGTCCTCCTATATTTCTGCATGCTTGTGTTCTGCCACAGTGTTGCATGATGTAAAGGTCTGCCTCCACTTTCGAACAAAGCATTTGGGAATTGCTTTACGTGATATTTAGCAGTAGTTTCATTGGCGAATGAAGAATGTTTGCTGTGCGCATCTACCCCACAGCCTAGCTAAAAACACACCAAGGTGCACTGCACTGGTGTCACAGAACGTGTCATGGTGCAGTATAAAGCTGAGCAATGAAGCAAAAGCGCACTAACGCAGTGTTCCTCAGGGACCTACAGTCGGTCCATGTTTTTGCTCCCCACCAGCTCCCTGCTGGAGCTGAAAGGTCGACTGTCTGTGGCTCCCTGAGGGCCAGAGAAACGTCGCAGCGATGCACTCGGATTTCTTTTTAGCGGCGCAAATGTTTTTGTGATGTGCGCCGTGTTGCACGGATACCATTTCATAACTGGTTCACATTTGATTCTTGTACAGAATGGTGAAGGGGAAGGAGAGAAAGAGGAGGATGGAAAAGCAGCCAAGGCGAGACGGCGACCGCGACCCGAGCCGCTCTTCATCCCCTCTCCAAAGACCGGCACCTTCATCGCTCCGTCTGTGTACTCCAACATCACGCCCTACCAGAGCCACCTACGCTCTCCTGTGCGCCTGGCAGACAACCCCATCGCCCTGCCCCCCTACACACCGCCCCCCATCCTCAGTCCCGTGCGGGAAGGCTCCGGCCTCTACTTCTCCACGTTCATGTCCTCCGGCGTCGCAAGCGCCCCGGGCCTGCCCCCCCCACTGCCGGGCTTGGGCCCCCCGGCCACCCCAAAGTCTGCCTCACGCAGCCTGCTCCGCTCCAGTGAGTGTCTGTCATCTCTCTTCAAAAGCTACGGAACCATTTTGTGTTTCTCTTTTATACCAGACGACCGTGACAATCGACATTCATTCATTCATTCATGTTAACATATCACTTTTTCCAGAATGAATTTGGCGTGCAAAACACAGGAAAAAATGCTCCTGTTTCTTCTTTCCAGGCAGTTGTGATATCACACCCCCGCTCCTGTGTGCGGTGAACGAGGCCACCCCAGTCAGCATTGAGCCGTGAGTACTGTTCCCGCCCTGATGCAATTTTTTTTTTGAGTCATACAGCATCATAGTTCTTGCAATATTCTGATCATGTGGTCAGTTTATTGATTAATTTCTATAGCATCTATTACTAATAAAGAATGGGTTGTATTCTGTTAATGTATTCCCTATATTCACCTTACAATCTGCATCTGTCAAGCAAGCTTCAGACCGTAGTTCCTCTTCTTGCAAGTTCACTCATTCAGATCGCCGGTTAGCTGAGACACAGTTTGTGGGGTAATTTGTTTCATTCTTCTGCTGGGGTAAAAGTACTCATGCTTTCCTGGTGGCATCACTGCTTCTCAGGGCTTTCTTCTGCTTTTTTAGCCTGCGGTGAGAGTCACTTCACATCAGAGCGTTGTAGTATGTGGAATGGCAACTTGGAAGCAGTGTGATTAATTCACTACCATCCACATTGTTCAGGAAACAAAAAGCTGGTTTTCTCTCATGATTTAAGTTTCCGTGCCGAATAAGTTATTTAATACTGGATCCCCTGAACATATCTGCCATTCCCAATGACTTGACGTACTAAAATTTTCTTGCCCTGTTTCGGAAAATTCGCACAAAGACGCTTGGTGTTAAGACGCACACAAATCAAAAATATTTTTTTGCAATGGAAATTTGTATATTAAGAATTTGATAGCAGTGCAGTTAGTGATGTCAACATGGAAGAGCAGCTCCTTCCCACAAGTCAGTGTGCTTGGTGTTGGTTACCTGACTCATGATAGTAGCAGCCAGGGTGAGAAGGTCACTTTCTATTTGTGTCCAGTACATCTCGCCATGGTAGCCTGGAATATTCAGTAAAGTGGGCCAGTAATTGGTCCGTAAATACGATTGGAGCAGCGGGCGTATTTTGTAATAAATAACTTTGGATTAATCATGCATGCGATGTTGGAAACCTGTGTTTCTGAGTTTGGCATATGTTTAAACATGAAACATTACCAGAGTGCAGTATAGAACAAAACTGACCTATCAACACTATTAGACATAACACATCACGCAAGACATTATAAGCTAAATAAACTATGTATGGGACATGAAATACAATAAATAGTTAAGCTGTTGCACTGAAGATGGTGAATGATATTGATATTGCCCAAGAATGATGTCACTGGAAGTATATGTAAGCATTGTGGTATTGTATCTCATACAAGGTGCAGTAAATACAATAGAACGTGCAGGTAATACAGTTAAAGTAGTATTAGCACTTTATTGATGCTGAAGGAAATTCCAGGGTACTAACATTTGCAGTGTAGTATTAAAGTGACTGTAGTGGCAAGTGATAAACTAGATATGAAACCTTCTTTTTTTAAAAAAAAAAACAATTCACCACTGATTTGCAAACTTATGTAGTTGATTTAAATGTTTACTGAAATAATGCACTGGAAAATGTACAGTTTTCCACATATGAAGATCTATCAGATCATAATGCTACACTGTGAAGGCCGATCCACTGGCTTTTCTGTTTTGATTTCGTCTTATTTGCTGTAATCCTTGGTGATGAGATTTTTCAGTTTTTGAAAACGTCTGCGTCTGGGGAGTTTAAATAAAGGTATTTGCAGTTTAAACGGTGAGTAGGAAACAGCAGAATCTGTAGCATCATTTCTGGTGATATATTGGAGAAATGGATCCAAGTGAATAAAAAAAAATTCAAGTTATTTTAAATTAGCTTAACTCAGTGTCATCCCTCCTAGTGCAGAGCTGTTACAAAGGTGACACAACTATTAATAATGGGACTGTATGTATCGATGAACACCGTTTATTTTAATCTGACTAACTGCGCAGTACGGCACCTGTGAAGTTGGCATCTTGTCTGAAAGATTTTGGTCTTAGTGGTTTCTCATTGCTTGGGAGTGGGTGGGGGGTACATCCTGAGGTTATGATTGTCATATGCTTGGTATGAGTAAAATATTTTCCCCCACCAACTAGTCATCTAACCAACTGTTAAGTTTATTCTTGGTTTGGCCTGTTTGTGTTTTGCCATTGTAAACAGTGATATTTTGTCGGCATTTACGTTTTGTTTTGTCATGTATAAATTGTTTTTAGATGAAGTTCAATTTTCAGTTTCAGGATGGTAAATTATGCAGAATATGATACCATTTCAGCATATATGCCTGTAATTTTTAGCCTTTTTCAGGTGCGACGTGTTTTCACCCATTTCGCTTATGTAGCATCGGGTGCTCATAACAAACAGAATCCTAAAACAAATATAAAACTCTTCTCTCCCCGGTTCAGACGGATAAACATTGGAAATCGGCACCAGGCAGAGGTGCCAGAATTGCGAGTTGGTGCAGCAGCTCATCAGGATGAGCATCGGGCAGAACTTGTGTGGGCGCCCCTGCACGAGCTGGAGTCCGCCCACCCGGCACGGGGTAATGGCACCTCTCACAACATGCTTTAGTGTCTTGCTGCTTTATATAGCATTAGCGCTACCAGCATGCCATACAGGGACTTGTCTTGTGTTCCAAAGCCCCAGACGATTGTATCAGTTCTGCATTGTTACACGATACCTATGTGTTATCGGCTGGAAGTCATATTTCTTAAACATTTATCAGCACCCACTCCTAGAACTTCAGCCAAGATCGTTTCTCTCTCCATTTGGTTCTGTGGACGCATCAGTATCCGCCAACCCTCACTGTATCAGGGTCCTAAGAAACTAGTGTTTAATCTCCATTGTCTGTGACATTTATCCATGAACCGTTTACATTTCTCCTGCCTTTCTCCGTTCCGCACTCTAGTGGATGACCTGATGCACCTGGCCTGCTCCAGCATCTTCCCTGGGGGAGGAACAAACCAGGAGCTGGCTCTGCACTGTCTGTATGAGTGCAAGGGGGACATTCTGGTGAGTGGGCTGCTAATTCACACTGATCACGCTTGAATGACTTTCCCTGCCGCATCTGGACGTCATATAGATGTTGGGGACTCTGTTAGTTCAGCCCTGCGCTCCATCCATCCATCCATGCATGCATTTTGCGTGTTCAGGGTCACTGGGGTCCAGAGCCTACCCAGGAAGCTGTGGGCACGACGGTATAAGTATCCCCAGCGTTGTGAATGCAAATAAACTCAGAGCTGCGCTTGCAGGCTTCGCGTCTGTGACCCTGTTTATCCAAGCATCACATGAAGCTGCGTGTTAAACGCGCCGTTAATCTTACGGCACGGTGCCTTGTGAATATCAGTATATATATTAAATGGAGTGCCGCTGCGTTTTAAGAGGATTACGTTGTTTAAGGAGGCCTGCAGGTAAACGTTCAGGCTTTGTGCAGCTGATGATTCCTGCAGTGCTGGTTCTCAGATTTCAGTCAAGTGAACCTGAAGTGTAGAGAGAGCCTCTCATTTTAAACCATGCTTGCCCACTGAAACTGCTCCCCACCCCGTTGAGGAACAAGCCGCTCCCTCCCACCCAAAAGTTGTCAAGGAGACCGGCGGCACGCAGCTTCTCTCCCACCACACCGATGAAGCGCTGTGTCTTTGTCGAATCGTGCACCGTTGGGGTCACACGGCTGCTTTCCGCTCACTGCTGCGGACAGTGGTCAGCATCTCAGTCCCGGCATGGATCCCTCTCTGTAGATGCCGTTAGTGCGTAATGTGCACAGAGGGGAAAAGAAACCGAAAGAGACGCCATTGAGTTCTGCTTGTAATAACTGATGTGTCTGGACTTCACAATGATTAGTAATGTAGTGCAG
>JABFDZ020000030.1:11415493-11429052 GCA_019775955.2 Pollimyrus isidori | reverse complement strand
CTGCGATGGGCTGGCCCCCCATCCAGGGTTGTTCCCTGCCTCGTGCCTGTTGCTTCCGGGATAGGCTCCGGACCCCCGCGACCCGGTCGGATAAGCGGTTTGGAAAATGGATGGATGGATGTTAACATTAAAGTAGGCAGACATATATCACAAATGAGAGGAAGGGGTGACGTGTTTCACCAACCTTTAGGACCAAAGAGTGCGGAGTAGCAAGGGTTATTGCAGTATGGCTTCCCGTCATGCTGGGAAAGAAAACCTCATTAAATACAGTTAATCAAAAGATGTACAACTTCCACACTGTAGATTTAAAAATTCTCAAAGTTTGAATTTTTTCTGTATTTAATTATTAATTACTTTGGATCACTTACTAATAATTATATATAGCTACAATGTACAAGGAGAGTTGCTGTTACAGAAAGTCTGAATGTTTTTGATATTTCACTTTTTTCACAAACAAAACTTTTTTGCCCCCCTAAATTCCCAGTGCATATTTGACGTTATTTTGCATAACTCCACGTTTCTACCTCTGCGTGCATGCCGGCCGATAGCGTCTTATTGCACTTCTCACACTTCAGACATGGCCGATGCCAATCCTTTCCCAGTGAGCTCACCCTCTCCGCTGCAGGAGAACACAAAAAAGATTAGATAATGCGTGACAAAGAAAGATCAAATTCTGTCAAGAATCTAGTTATAAAATGCAGAGGTGGACATTTCAGGTCCAGAGAGTAAAAGTCCAGACCAAGCTTTAGTTTCGACCAATCAGTTGAATATGAAGAGTCATAGTCACTTAGTATTGGATTGGCTGGTTGAAACCAGAAACATTTCTAGCTACTGAAATGAACAAGTCAAGTTTACCCTTTTTATTTTTTTGAAGGAATTGGGTACTGGGGCTAAAATAATCTCGAATATAGACCTGAGTGATCAGACCTAACAACGGCCATGGATGAAACAAAGTCTTGGTCGGGATTGTTACTTTGTGCATCTGAAATGGTCACCTCTCATAAAATGTAGCAATGCTTTTAAAATCCGTCACATCCGTGCACAGGTACATTAGTTCCAATATAGCACTGAGTTCATTATCTAATAATTGTGTATGTAATGGATTGCATATGCCTTGTTCAGCAAACAGTGAAACCCTCTGATAAGTTGCCCAAATATAATGATTAGTATTTTCCTGGTATTTGCTAAATGTATAACCCCCTTTATCCAATTATCCTTTCAGTGAAATCATGGGGGGATTTCAATAATTTACTTTGAGGTAGAGAGCAGCATTAATTGGCGATTTCTTATATGACAAACTGGGTTTGTTTTCTTCAGAAGAATCCGTGACATGCAGTACGGTGCAACCGAGACTGAGGAACGCACAAAGTTGCCCACATTAAAATTATGGGATGTTAATAATGCAGTAAGATCCGTAGCATACAATTTTAAATAATTTACATATGATTCGTAACAAAACGACGGACTTTATTACGGCAATTATCAGCTATAGAATGTTCAAAATATATTCTGAATGTGAATTGAAGGTAATTGAAAACAGGAAAACTGCTAACACAGTATTATGTAACGATAACACTAAGCGGAACAGTATTGTTTGGCAAATAGTATTTTACGAAAACCTTCAGTTACACTCGGCTATATTGCACCACTAGTTTTTAGAGACTTTCCTTTGAGCCACTGTACGTGACAACGCTACAACTAAATAGCATGCATATTAAATGCAGTTTGTTCAAAATTATTTCAGTTCATATAGAAGACATATAGGCTTATTTTTAATATAAGATTGATGCATAGAATCAATTGCAAGTGCCATTTAACTTCTCTCTGCATATCAGTACAGCCAGTGAAACTCTTATATTAAAGTCATAAAAGTCGCGTGTCATCGTACTGAGACATCCGGTTCTATGTAAAAACGTTACATTTCAGTGAATAAGTTTCAACCTTAAATACATTGTTTGTGTCGGTTAATTCATTTCAAATTTAAATTTGACTGCATGCTATTTGCTTAAAATACACATATAATAAAATAAACACATGAATCTGCGACCGAAGCTGGGACATCAGTCCTAAAGCACTACAAGTAGATGCCTTTTCATCTTAAATGCAAACATTCCAGGAAACACTTTCTTGAAAACAACCACAATGCACTTAGACAAACATAAAAGCACAGTAGACATATCAATAAACCATATATCAACTTTGTTACGATTATTGCAATTAATATGTGAATCAAAAAGTAAAATATAGGTATCAGATACATAATATGGCTTACCAAAGTAGACCTCCTTGGTGCATTTAGGACACTTGGGCATACTGGCTGTATTATGTAAAAGACTATTCAGAAGTTATTGTTTGATGAGATGGACTAACGTGCGACAGAGCACCTGCTTCCCAAGAGCCACGCCTGGGTCTGTGTGAGTGCTACGCCCAAGTCTGTCCATTTATACCGCCGGAAAAATGGAAGATGCGCGAAATAAAAAAGGCGGAAATGGCTCATACGACTGCGTATGTCCGTAAGCGTTACCAGATCGAAATAGAAAGTTTAAAAGAGTAAGCAAATAATAGGAAGCTGTACGCTTGAAGCGGATCACGCGAATCTGTTCTCTGAAACGTGAATTTTCAGTAACTTTAACTTCAATTTAAAGCCACATTTTATGCTTAAACATTAAGGCAAGCCTTCTCGTGCTTTCTCGTGATCTAAGGGTGAAAACACCTGTCAGAAATTAAATGAATATCACAGATGTTCCCTGAACATACCCGTGAGTCGGGATGCCACTGTCAATTGTGGAGCTACATTTCAGGGAATGGGGAACATGTACAGCACTCAGGAATATCTACAGGGAAATGCTTCTTAACTGGCTTTTATGATAGAGTTGGTGGAAGAAAACTTACTGAAAATAAAAAGCTTGCTTGGAGTTAGCAAAAAAGCACCAGATTAACTTTGCAGAAAAAAGGATTCGAGTGTTTGGACTGGTCCTCTTCAACAGAGCCTATAAAGTTTTTAACGTTTAAAGGTAAAATGAGCAAAATAGAGGAAAACTCTACGAAGGAGCATTCAGTCTTCGAATGACTTATGTGATCTGAGACATGTGAAAAACGTGGCATAAGAGGCATGAACCAAACCAATTTAATATTTAATTTAATGTGTAATTCAGGAAATATTTACGTGATTTGTAAGTGCTGTATGGTTCCATGGGTGAATGTTTAGTTGTATACGCTACGGTATTAAATTCAAATATTATTCAATATCACTAGTTAACATTTCCCAAAGTACCAGTCTTAACAGCGTTCTTGGGTTAGAAGTTCTAGCTATTATTGGCTCATTTGGAAATATATTGTTCCCGCCCAGAGGGCTGTGTCCTATTGAGTAATCATTGCGTCAGGAGTGTGCCAAGCCTGGAAGTAGAACAGTCCAGTTACAAACTATAGTGATACCTGCACTAGCAAGACGTCATTTATACAATGGAATTCTCTGGTTTTCATATATTCCATCTGCGTATCTATGAGAGGGTTTTTGGAGCATGTGGTCAGTCAGCATGAAGTGCACTTTTAACGGATTTGCTCACCAGCCTAACTATCATATGATCGCTCTGCTGGCCATAGGATTCAAACACACAACCTTTCACACATTCACAGCACCGCATCTCAATAAGGGGACTATCGAATTCAAGGAGAGAGTTGCTAAAGGCCACTTTGTTGTATCAGCACAGATTTAACTGCTAGATGATACTGACTTGGCCATGCATGCTCTGGTAAGGGTCTATTAGTGTATGTGTGTCAATATTTGCATCACGTAATTTGCATGGTCTTTTGTGCTCATGCGTGACTCATGAGCTACTACTGATAACTGGCATCCAGACCATTGCCTTGTTGGTCAGAGTCATTACCAAGGCAACCAAATAATGTTATTATTTTTTTTTTTTTGGGGGGGGGTTCATGCATATGGTGTTAATGACAGTTAAGGCTTCTGATCATATATGCATATTGATCTAGTAGTTAATCTAGTAGCCTTGAAGTCACACACATTTGCGAGTGATAAAAGTTCACTCAAGGTTCATTTTGATATGTTTATTTGAAGTGAATTATCAAAATAATAATCAAAATAGGTTTATCTTAGGTTTCGTTGGTTAAGTTAGGTTTTCTACAAAAAAAAGGTGGAAGGGAGAGCTAATAGACCTAATCTGTTGACAGACGAGAATTCTTTGTCTGTGAAATTGGAATGAGTTTCTTTTACATAGAATTTAAATCTTACCTTGCACTTCTCCCATCAGAGGCACTGCCAGACTTAGTAAGTAAAGACATTTTCAGGATCCCAAAGTTTGGTGGAACGTAGTGTGCACAGCAAACCATCGCTGGCAGAAGAATAAAGCAGGGAGAAAGAAAACAAATAGCTTAATTACATAATTATGCTGTGGTAACAGGCCTCGGCAAGTCATGACCTCGGTTCATTTATGAAAAGTGTAGTATGAGGAAAATGGAGCGAAGATTATGGCAGAGTCGTCCTGGCCTTGGCCTAAGGGGCACTGCCTGTGCGAGGTATGGTGAGGGGTGTGGATGTCTCAGGGTGGGGCAAAGTCAGATCACGGGTACAAACTGTCGGTTAACCTTCTTATTATTCCTGGGCCTTGAAAAGAATTGGATTTTATTTTGTGAACCAACACCCCCCCCCAACACACACACACAGGCCTAATTTTTTGTGATCTGGAATTTGGAAAAACAGGGTGTAAGGTGGGATTCTGCTTGCCTCGTATACTAGTTCACTACAACATATAGCAATATATTTTTCTTCATATTCCACTACTGGTTTCTATAATACAGTATGCTTTCGAATTTGTAAAGTTACTTTCATAGAATTATTATTAGTGTGGTGTATGTGTATACACACAAAAGACAAAAGGGGGAGGTAATATTTTAAAGTGAAAACTGTTAATTGGTTGACCTCTGACCTGTTTTGGTAATTGGTTAAAATGGGGTTATATATGTTTGCCCGCCAACAGAACAAGGGGAGAAGAATAACGGTGCCGGAAGAGAGAGTCTTAGTTATATGGTTATCTGTCTTAGCTGTGCAAAAACTAATAAAGGAAATCTGTTTTGTTCAAACTTATGGCTCTGGGATTTAATTCTCATTACGGGTAAGCAAGACACAACAATTAGCAGCAAAGATATTCTGATCTGATCATACCTCAAAATAACAAGAAAGGAAGGAAAAGGAAGTTTGATTGTGTCTCTGGTGCAAATATTAAAATATCACAGGGCTTATATCTACGTCCCATGAGTGCCTGGATTCATAAACCTATGCCGATTGGCTGACTTTCCTTAACTCCTTAAACGTCAAGTAATCCAAGGACAAGATGTAGGCAAGTTTTTTTGTTAGCTTGCCTACATCTTCAATATTGAGAGACTATAAGTGACATAACTTACTTAAAATGGAATTGGAAATGCTTTAAAATTTCCTGTTTGCTAGCTTGTGTCTTAATAACATAACACCAACAAAATGGTGATTTATTTCAGAGAAGCGTTATTCCTATTATTTTACACTGTGATGCAACAGAGCTCACAAGATTGCATTCACTTGTTGTTTTACACCTCAACACGCTTGCAGAGAGGAAGATATTAAGACACAAGATCAGCGCCTTCCACCCCATGCTTCTACAGTGAGCATATAGAAAATGGTGAGCATGTTGAGGGGAAAACCCAGGGTTGACTTGCAGAAATAGACAGACAAGCAAAGTTAAGTGTATTTCTTTGCTACTGTGAACAAAACCGGACAGTGGTGATCGAGTTGAATTAAAATGAAGAATTTAGCATTTATGTTGGAAGCCAAAGGGGCATTGAGACTACAGCTTAAAAAACAGAAAGGGGGAAGTGAAAAAAATAGGTGCTTTGAAAGACACCATTTCCAGTGGTTTATGTCGGTTAATCTTAGCAAAGAAAGCGATGTAAAGATAACTAAGTAATTAACAAAGTGTTAATTTCAGGCAAGATGTTGGAATTAGATGCAGTTTAAATAAAAATGTAGAGTTGCCAATAAAATGATACACAGAAATAACATTGCCATGGTGACGGGCCTGTCAATGTTATCGTGCTTTGGCTACCTGTCGCATAGCAACACGAGAGTAAACAAATAACAGTCATGTACATCGGAAGACTGTCTTGATTTCCTGTCACTTGACAGCGTGAGCAGCTGTGTGAGGAGTGGCGAGTGCCAGATGAACGAGAAACAGAAAATGGTTCCAGTGTTTCTAACTAAAGACAAACAACCATCTACCTAAAAGCCACATCTATAGCTGGCAAACAAATGAGCAGGGAGGGGAAAATAAAGAAGAAACATCACATACTGGTTTCAGATGTGCTTTTGAAGTCAATGAAGCCTCTATTCAGTTGTGCTACAATGGCGATTCTTGTAAGAAATTCACAAAAAAAAACGTTCTGAAAAAACGTTTTTAAAACAGCATATTAGCTGAAATTATCATTACTATTTTTAGGTAGCATTTTGAGCTGAAGTAAAATGCATTTGTAATGGAGACCCATTGTTGCACTTTTATAGAATAGTACTCAATGCAGACGAGTCCCGGGCTGGACTGTTAAAGAGACACGGATTATAATATTAATGTAGCGGTCAAGAGCTACCGGGGGAGGAGGTGAAGAATCGTCCATGTGGATATCTGTATAAAAGAAAATCTGCAGTAAGTGTAAGTTATACTGTTAGTTTGACTCTGGCTACTTGGAGTCATTTCCTTCAGTTCATACTGAGTGATGAGAAAAGCCCCACAGCTCTCCGTTGCTGCTCTACAGGCTTTGCACGCTCGTCTGTTTTGTTCTATGTCGATGTTCATGCATAGGCTTGGCAATCTAAAAAACAGAGGTTTGGAGATATGGAATAGTTTGCTTTCTTCTGTGAAGCTTAATATTTCTAAGAAAGAAAAATTTCTGCTGGTCCCACTCACCTCAGCCCTCGAGTCCTTCTCACATCCCTCCTGTGCAGCAGTAGTGACACCAGGTCCCAGCAGTGTGGACCACGAGTGCGTGGGCTTGGTTTCAACAATTAAAGCGATCAAATCAGCCCCCACCCCGCCTGGGGTCCTAAATGCACACACACACACACACACACACACACACACACACACATGCATACACACTTCAGAATAGTTATTCATTGAGTACTCAAAAATATTAATTGAGCATTATACCAGACTTGCAACCCCATCAAAATAATTGGACAGCAGATCTGTCAAAAATTTGTTTACTCAAAAAATACAGTACCCATCAAAAGTTGGAACATTCCAAGTAACCTACAAAGGAGAGTGATAGAGCGTCGCATCACATGACCTGATCACCTGACCTAAACACAGTAGGACTGGCCCTGGAGGAGTCTGACCAGAGATGAAGAGAAAGCAGCCAATGAGAGCTCAGCATATATGTGGCTCCTCCTTCAGGACAGCTGGAAAAGCAGCCAATGAGAGCTCAGCATATATGTGGCTCCTCCTTCAGGACAGAAAAGCATCCCAGGAGGCCACCTCATGTGACTGGCGTAGAGGAGATAGCAGGGTCAGCCAGTGCCTGGAGTAATTGGGGTTAAGGGCCTCAAGCGATTTGAAGCGGCAAACTTTAAGTCCCAACCCACAGAGTTGCACCCCCCCCCCCCCAAACAAATAAATTTTGTTTAATATGTTTCTCATCAGTGCATAATTCCATATACTTTATTTAATGGTGTTGATGTCTTTATAATAATATTACAATGAATATACCCTTCTGTGGGTAGGCTTGTCCAAACCTTTGACTAGTACTATTAGTTTAAAAAATATTTATCATAAAAACAAGAATGAAAGAAAACAGGCTAAATATAAAATAAAAAATATTCAGGAAAAGCAAAAAGGAATCAAGGCACAACAGCTGTACAACTTGTTGCCAGCAAAGTGAAAGTTGAATGCGAAAGTGATTAAAGCTTGCACTGTGGTCAGTGCACACAAGCACCAAACATATTCAACTGTGCTTGCAGTCAACAAATCTAACTGTATTGGTAATCACTCACTGCACTGTTGTCTCAAGTGGCTGCATGCTCCCAATCTCCAATGAGAGTCACAAACCTTGTGCCAACCTGCACATTAGAGTATGTCTCAATACTTCAGCCCTACCATTAACCATCAGCCCTACCATTAACCATCAGCCCTACCATTAACCATCAGCCCTACCATTAACTTTAAAGAGGACAGCAATGACCTGATGAGACAGATAAAAAAGGAAATGAAACTCTACTGGCAGCACCCTTGATTTCTCACAATAAATGTCAGCAAAGGTAAATAAGTCTGGAGATCACTAATAACATTAGTTGGACAATGTGGGACTGACAAAATATTGGTGGGGACCCATCCCTACCGTCCATATCTATACCCAAATCTACACCTTTGATGGACAAGATGCCCTGGCCTGTGGCTGTTTTATGCTTATGTCTGAGAATCTAGTTCTAAAACTTAGCTTCAGTTATTCTTAGAGTCCCAGTCTTGACACATGTAAAGCCTGTAAATAACAGAGGTCCATAGTCTTCAGCCATCTGATCAGCTGTGTTCAGCAGTTTTGTTTATCTGAAGTGAATCAACATGGTTGAGGTCTTCCTCCCATTGGATATTTTTCAGGTTTATGAATAGGTATATTTATTTCACTAAAGGGTCTTTGAATGAGGTATGACTGATCAAGCCCTCAAACATGTAAAGCTCCTTATTAGAGTCACAAGTGACATTGACAAGAGCACCTTGCTATCTTTTGATCAGTGCTATCTTACATTCACCAATGGCATAGAGCTACTCTGTGAGGGCTTTTCGCCGTGTATTATTATGTATGACTCTGTTGAACAGCCCACTGATGTGTTCCATTCAGAAACGGCAGTAGGGATTTTTTCCAAATGTGTCATCCCAGTCTGAATCTCCTTTCCAAATGGTGTTTCATTCAGCCAGTAACCATGTTACATAACCACACGACTCCATTGTGCTCACACAGACCAATGAAACTGCTTTTTAAATTAAGATGAGATGATGAATGTAAGACCAACTACAGCCATGTAAATAACATAAACACGTGAATGGACAGCAAAGTGTTCGAAGAACTGATCTGCAATTAATCCTGAAGAAAAATCTAATGCTTCAACAGATTCAAGTAGCAAGTTGGAAAATTCAGAAAAGCTATTTAAGGGCCTAACTGTCATGCCTAGTCGTCAGATCCTCCTGTGCTCCGCCCCCTCATTAAGCTCGTGTGGAATCCCAACGTTTACCAGTTGTTTTCAATTCTGTATAATTGAGTCTCCGTGCTTGAGTCTATGTTCAAATATGTTTCCCCAGTCCTGTCAGTGACGTCTCCACCTTATTGGGCTTCGTTTTGCCTTTTGCCTAATAAACCTCTTGTTTCTGGATCCCCGTCTCCCTGCTCACCCGACGGACTATGGCAGTGTGACACGCAGAAGGATCCGACTATCCGGCGTGACACTAACCTGCTGTGCTTCTGTAAAATGTATTTTTTATGGATAAATGTGGATTAAAATTCAGTCAACGACAAAATGGGCTACTACTGGTCTTAACCATAAGGAGTGGTGCAGTAAGTATCTGGGACAGGGTTTGAGTCTCCACCATGACTCTATGTGTGTGGAGCGTGCATGTTCTCATGCTCTCTCTCTGTTGCTATGGCTTTTCCCCCACAGTCCAAAAACATGTTGAGGTTGATTGGAGTTGCCCATCTGTGTGACTGTGTCCTGCAGTGGGTTATTCCCTGCCTTGCGGTAGGCTCCAGACCCCCCGTGACCCTGAATAGGACATGTGGTTACAGAAAATGAATGGATGCCATATCCACACACCAGAACTGTAAATTCTGAAACGTACACTTGCACCTTAATATCTGAATGTTTAAGTTATAAAGATAATATTGCTGTAAATCTTGTCTGAGATCTGCTGAAGATGAACCTTGAGCGGTAGCAAGACCCAAAATAATTCATCTACATCTGATTTAGCTAGCCAAGTAACACTGGAGGAACAGACTGTCAAAGATGTCGAGCATTCTTTAAGTGAAAGGCCAGATGAAATGATGATTTTCTTCTGCTTTATGATTTTAAACCTGTAGCTCCCTGATTGAGGATTTTTCATGGTTTTTGGGTGACTCCCATGTGCTTTTCTTGTTATCTTTGCGTTTTGGGTTGGATTTAGTTACTGATGATTTTCTGCCTTTGCACTACAGATTTGAATCACAGTTTGGATTTGTTAGCCTTATTGGCCACTACCTGGTTTTTGAGCCTTTGCTGATGAAATAAACTTAATTTTCCAATGTTAAAGTCCGTTACGCATTAGCACCAAATTTAAATAACAACAAGGGTAGCACAATTCATAAAGCATGGTCAGTATCACTTTGCATTTGTAGACATTTGTAAGATCTGCATTTCTTAAACAAATCTTGAAATAATGTAATTACCAGTATACCAGGTAACAATCTTAACAGGTCCTTTTCAGAGCACCAGCTATTAACGCATCAGCATGTGGCTCAGCCAGTTACACCATTGCCTCTGATTCTAAAATTTGCTGGTTCAAATCTTTAGCTTGGCATTGAGCCCCTTAGCGTCCTTAGACCCCCAATTTCTCCAGGACCAGTCTGACCCAGTTTAAATAAATAAGTAACAAAGAAAATAAACAAACGTCCATTGCTTTTGATTAAAGCATCTGCTTAATATGCAAATGAAGATTTTAATACCTACTCATATTTTTTTTTTACTTTTTGTCATTAAAGGCTTCTGAATTCTGCCCTGTGATGGACTGGCATCCAAATGCAGAGCAGTGACTGTGATCAGCTCCAGCCCTCCTGCAGTCCTGACTAGGATATACGCCTACTGGAGAGATCGATGGGCTTCTGCAGCTCACACAGCACAAATCCAGCTTTTACGTTAATCAGATTCCTCAAGAATTCAGCCATAAAGCTGCATAAAGCACGCAGAGAGACGCAAGGCGGAAAGTGAAGCAGGGCCAGGAAGGTGAAGCAGGGCAGGAAGGTGAAGCAGGGCAGGAAGGTGAAGCAGGGCCAGGAAGGTGAAGCAGGGCAGGAAGGTGAAGCAGGGCCAGGAAGGTGAAGCAGGGCAGGAAGGTGACTGTAATTAAGGTCAAGCAGAGGCATGTTGGATTTCTGCATGACCGTTCACCGCTACATTTAAAGCAAAAGGAAACTACAGAACTAAAAACTCTTTGCTGTTGGTGGTCTGTGGCTTGTCCATAAACATAGCGATTAGGCGCAGCAGAGCGCTGGGAAAAATCAGCGTAACACATAAAAAACAGTGAATTAGAGCACTCTAATGAGGAATGCCAATGTGAGACACAACTTTTAGGTCTAGTTCCTATGCGCCTCCCAGTTTTTACTATAATTTCCATCTTTCTACGCTAATTTATGCTAATTTTATGATTAATATATTTTTCAACTTTTAAAACTGAAAAAATAGATTTTTGCAAATATATTAAAACGTATTAGATGGGAATAAGAAAATGCACAGCAGAGCAGGAATGATTCCATCTTATGTCAAATCAAGTACAAACCCTGTAACTGCTGCTAAATTGTTGTTTTGATTGATCAATTAGAGTTAGTTACACCCAAACACAAATTGCTGTATTAATCCCATATTAGTGCTGCAAGCAGAGCAAGAGCAAAGCTTTCTGAATAAACTTTCATTTCACAGACAAGGCATTCTCCTACATTTTTGTGCTCACAGTCCTGGGTTTCAGTGGGTAAATTGTACAAAATGTTCCTCAAATAATAATAACAAACAACATTCAGAAGGAAGAGTTTTATTTTTCATAATCCTCTGCTTTATTTTTGTTTATTTTTTACCTAAAATGTTAAATCCAGCTAGCTCCTCAAATTATATGCCATAATTAAAAAAATATTTTTCAGCTAAAGTTTTGTATGGAAATTTACTAGAATAAAAGTGGTCTGGAAATTCTGCATTTCCATGGAAACAGTGTCCCAAAACACAAGCAAACATCGATTTGCTCTCCAGACAAAAAGAGCTAAGAAAATGTTTTGCCAAGTGAGAGTGGAATGCAGAAGGCTCCCGGCAGTGGGCTGATATGGGAATGCGTTCAGGCCGCCGAAGAACTTATCTCTGGGAATGTCTGTGGTGACCTTGAGAGCGTAGCTTGCTGACCAGAGACGTTTAGAATTTGTTTTCATTTCCCTTTCATGCATTTGCGGCACGTCGGGAAGTTTGAGAAACAGGAAAGAAAATCAAACTGCCCTGAACCAGGAAACAAATTTTGGCAAGATCTACAAAGGACTCCAGCAAATGAGAAATGCAAAAATCGATTTGTTATGGTTAACACTCATTAGAGTAATGATGCAGGATGACATATTTTGGGTTCTGTAGCAAACGTACAAAGCTAGATCATCTCTTAACAGCACACATTTAATACAAGTATAAATCAGAGAACTACAACATGAATTATACAACAAGAAAACATATCATAATGTAAATTCATTATCCTAAGATTAGAAATATTTTGGTCAATATGATATAAATGGCAAAGTATGTTCTTTACACGACATACTCATGTTCCCCTGCCCTTGTGTGATGTTTCTTCTGCGCCATGGTTGAGATGGAATGCAGAAAAACAGCATTATTCAAGTGACCCAGCATAACGCTTTACCCTTCGGGATAGAGTGGGTGTTTATGGGATTTATAACAAACCAGGATATGTTTCAGGCCACAGCTTGAGCCCTTTGTCAGAATGATGTTACGTTTCCTCATCTCATTAATAATATGAACAACAGGCGTGTTTTGGTTTATATTTGTAGTTTGTGTCCAGTATGAGATTCCTTGGCACTGGCATACGGGGCTGCCAAGGTGACCACAATGTATTATGTGTTTAATTACACTGCAACCCTACACTTCATTAAATTTTGTACTGCCCAGATGTCCAGATACCATGGCGCTGTTTCAACAAGATATTGAAGCCGCCTGCACCGGGTTATACTGTGCATATGAATTCTGTTTGTACTTGTTACATTAATATGAAGCACACGCCGAATAATGTAATCTAAATTAAATGTGATTGGTTCAGTTTGGGGGTGGTGTGGTAGCCCAGTGGTTGGGCCGCTGCCTCATCCTGGGATATTTCCCCCTTTGTGCCTGTTGCTTTTGGGATAGTCTCTGGACCTGCACAACCCTACATAGGACAAGTGAGTACAAGGAATGGATGGGCAGTTGTGATTGTCATAAACAGATGTATGGAAAGTGAATCGGTGCAGGTCACACAAAACTGCAATGGGCAGCCAACATCGGAAGTGTTTCACAAGCATGTCCTCATCCCGTCGAGCAACCTGGAGGACCTGGGACTAACGGGCTTTAATAACAGATGAGGATAACAGCGTGGATCTGGCTGCTTTTATTGGGAATGCGTAGTGGGTAGCAGGGAGGATGTTTGCTTTACTGCTGGAGCGATAGAACCCAGCCATGCTAAGCAGTTGACTCCCATTAAAAATCTGAGTCATTATCATTTTTTTTACTTCTTTTTTTTGGCGGCATAACCTGAATAACTGGAGAG
>JABFDZ020000030.1:11388779-11415327 GCA_019775955.2 Pollimyrus isidori | reverse complement strand
CACACAGCCTCTCCACAGGTAACACCTCCAAATATCTACATGTTCCTCATAAAATGCTAGCGTATAAAACGGGGTGGCCATTCATTATTTGTACATCCATTAAATGACTTAATCTACAGAGCAAGTTCTGATATGCTATGTGTCAGAATGTGCTGGCCAGTATGTGTTTCTGGTCATTCAATTCCCCCCTCACTTCCTGTAGATCCCAGCCCTTACGTGTCATATTGTTTTGTAGCTCTACAGGTTGGGCAGTTCTGGTTTTGAGGCGGGCTTGAGACCACCAGTCACACCAGTTTAGTTTATTAATGTTTCCTAGTGTTTATTATTTTGGGTATTTTCCTATTTTTCCCCCTTCTGCTATGTATTATTGCTCCTATGCATTATGGTCATAGACTCTCTGGTCTTACCCTGGTGTTCGCTATGTATACTTACTGTAGGTCTTTAGTGTTCGCTTGGTCCCTTAGTTCTGCGTTCATTTAGTGTTGCTGCTTCCACCTGTTTCTCGTTGTTCCTGTACCTCCCTCGATTGGTTAATTGATTGAGTTTCTCCTGTCCCTTGCTTTACCCTAGTTTCTGTGTGTATTTAAGTACTTGCTTCCTCTCTGATCTTTGGTCTGTCATTGTTTGAGTCTGTGCCAGTGTGTGTTAGAAGTTCAGTCTGTTTCATAGTCCTGCTTCCTGTGTTGCTCGGTTTCCTGTTATTTTATTATTAATTATTATAATGCTTTCTTTAGTTGATTCTTATATCTCCTGTTAGTTTGTGACCCCTTGAAGTCCCTTTAATTTTATGCATTTCCTTTGTGTGTTCTGTTTTTCTTGGAACCGCAAATAGAATCTCACATTTTTCCTGCCTGCACTGTGCCATGAGAGCAGCATGCCTTCACTTTTGAACTTGTAGTGGGTTTTTAATGGAAAAATCACAGAAGTAAAGTGAGTAAATAATAGCAACATACATAATCACCACTGGGAATATATTCTTTTAGAGTACCAGAATAATTAGTAAATTGGTGAATTATTACTCCTAATTCTAATTTATTAAAAATGTTACGTTCTAGTAGATTTACACTTTCAAATTTAAGCTACTTTCATGTTCAAATATTTCCTTTTTATGACAGTTGACATTCTAAACCGAAAAATGTGCACATTCAACATTAACACATTGCCATTCAGAATGGTAGTTATGTTACTCCAATGCAATTGAGTGATTTCTTCAGATTAAAACAAAGCGCTATAGTCTGCTGTGGATGTGACGCATTTGCTTTTTATAATTTAAGTGTGTCGATCCATAACCACCTATCCAGTAAAATCGGAGTCAAAAAGAACATTTTATTCTGAGAATATTATGACTAGAACAAGCTGTTGATATTAAAGGAATAATGATTGAGTTTAAAAATGTCGCGTATTTTGGCTTCAAGCTGCACTTCTGCACAAGCTGTATGACCTGAAGCAATGATCTAGATATAAAAGCAGGAATAATATAAGGTTATGAGTCATCCTGGTAAACAGCATCAACTAAACAATTATACAATTATTACAGCCATCCCAAGATGTTGAAGCCCTGTATACATCCTTCAGTAACATCTCCTGACTTCCAGCTTGGTTTTTCCAGTCTAATTAAAACCAGATGCCATTATAAATGTTTTCCGGTTAATTGTTTTATTTGTTGAAGAAAAAAAAATAGAATGCGATTGCAGTAATTTAGAAGTTCAACTAAAATCTGGAATTAATTTCCTTTTCCTGCAGAGAAGTATTTGAGTCTATCCACAGATGCAGCAGTTGTTTGTAGTCTTTCTCCTCATAGTTTGCAGGGAGTAAGTGTCAAACATGGACACGACTGAGCCATTTGTTAAATTTTGGGAAATATTTTTCCCATATGGAGAATAGTAAGAATAATAAAGTAAAAATATAAGGTAACAGTTTATCTTCACCTTAACTGCACCATCCTAATGCCCTTATAATGCATTCATAGAACATTCATTCCACCTTCACAATGCAATTCCTAGAACATTCATTCCACCTTCATAATACATTCATTCCACCTTCATAATACATTCATAGAACATTCATTCCACCTTCACAATGCAATTCCTAGAACATTCATTCCACCTTCATAATACATTCATTCCACCTTCATAATGCATTCCTAGAACATTCATTCCACCTTCATAACGCATTCCTAGAACATTCATAAGCCCCTTAACAGCCTAACATACTTTAACAGCTTCAATATACATTAATAACAAACATTTAAAATTATAATCGTATAATTGAAAATTGTTGTTAATGTATAATAAAATACATTATCATTATGGTGTATTATAATGATGTATATTATTATTTGTTATATATAGGAAGCAGTATGGATACCTGGTCATAGTGTGTGATCTTGCAATTGTTCCTTCAATGTTTCAGTCCTTTTATGAATGGAATTTTTCATCAGATAATGAACTGGTTTCTGAACATGTATATTGATGACATAGTTGTTTTGTTCTGTTGATCAAGTCAACTGTATGCGTCTCATGTAATGTTCAGATTGCTGATGCTTGGTGGTCCCAGTCCCACACAGATGCTGGTCTACATCGCCATAGACCACTGTTTCCCAACCTGGTCCCTGAGGACCCGCAGACAGTACACAGGGAGCTGGGAGGGAGCCAGACCGTCTCTGCTACCGACCAGTGTTTCTGCAGCCAGTTGTTAGCTTTTACGACGTACCTCAGGATATCACTCTGGGATTGCATACGGGTATGGAAGGCATTCCGCATGCAGCCAGGGCCTACATTCAGCCTGCCTTCTGGCCATTACACAGTTTAGTGGGCAGACGGAAAGGTCGAATGAGGAGATTTAGCAGATCTAAAGTAATACTGCAGTATAACTCAAGTGGACCAGTACCACAGTATGTACACATCACTCTTGTGTGCACATCTATGAAGCTGAGAGCTTTCCAGTGTGTGCTAGATGGACCTCCATGCTCCCCTGGGAGACGGCCCACATTAGAATATTGTCCAGGTGCGGACGAGGGCTGTAGGCCATCGCCATTGATCCACTCAGAGAATGTTCCTTGATGTGAATCATCTAGTTGTATCTTCTATCCTTCAAACTATGTTTCAAATACATCAGGCCCTTTAAGACCGTTAAACCTATCAATCTTGTTACCTGCCAGCTGTTGCTACCTCCTACGTACTGGGTATTGCTCACCTTCCACACGTCCTTGTTGAAACCTGTCTTTTACAGCCCAGTAAACCTGCCGTTGAACCCCCCCCATCTGCCCCGTGAACAGGATTACGCCATCCAGTGCAGGTATGCCCTTCTGGATTCTCATTGATAAAGGAGACAGCTGCAATATTCAGTTGACTAGGCGTTATACACACCTTATTCCACGTCATTGGGTTCATCGTAGATGTAATCTCAGGATATGATGTCCTGCTCTTGGGGGAAAGGGTTACTGTCACATTTGCTTCAAACATTTCCAGTGACTACACCCAACTAGACCATGAATCACCTAAATACTTGAGATGCTTATGTGACCGAATATAATTTCCCTATGTATGTTATCTTGTTTCTTATGAATTGTATCCAGGAGACCAAATTTATTTGACTAGTGAGGTTTATCTGACTAGATGAAATCCTGCATTGTTCAGTTGCTGGACACCCCCTGAAACGTATTTATGACGCTGGGCTGGGGTGCCGCCAAGTCACTGCTAACATGCCATCCTACAAAAACATTTGATTTGAGAGAACTTGTGGAACTTGTTGTAGAACCGTATGATGGAGGATGACTTAGGAACTTTGTGGTGAGAGGTAGGTGTAACAAAAATGGAAAAGATGGACAAAAACAGGGCCTAGCCCAATGGTCTGTGAAGAAACAAAAGATGAAACAGAACAACATGAGGTCCTAGAAGAGGCTTCAAAGGGGTGACAGCTCAGGTATTATTGTCTGAGCATTTTTGAGGAAAAAAAGAAACTCCCATGATTGATAAGAAGGCAGAAGTAAAGCAAATGAATGTGCTCATTGTCCGACTGGAAAATATTTGACATATTTTAATTCCCTTCTTCAGCCAGTTATGCAATCAGATTGATATAAATGTTCACTATTCTCCGAGGGAGTTGTGTAGACATACCTGATCACTATGGGCTCGCTTCACGGTGAAAACACTTTTTTGCAGTTCTGATGGAAATATGAAAAGTGGGGTACATAAAATCTATGATATGTGCTTCACCCAGAACATGACGTACAAATTTCTATAGTTTGATCTTGTCTTGTTTTTCCATGTCAGCTCTGTATGTTATTCCAGAATAAAACAACACTGCTCCCCTCAACAATTATCTCTGCGTGCCGACACAGGTGGTTGAAATCCTAACTTGTGCTTTTAAGTTTGACAGTTCAAATATTCCTTCTGACATGTGCAACTGATTTAATAGGTGAGATAGACAAGTGCTAAATACAGTCATTCATGTAATCAAAGGACTAGTCTGCCTGATTGTAAAAGCAGATGAGCTCAACAGAAGGGTTGGACTGAGAACTTTTGCCTGTTGTCAAGGCAGTGTAACATATACTGCTATTTTATTACACAAGCATGACCCACCTAAAACCACCATGTTACCTTGAAGTGCTGACAATATACTGACAATATAGCCTGCTTGAAATACTATATCAATTCAATAGCATTTTCTATAGCATGTTTCACGACAACCAAATGCACTTGACAAGAGTGTGACCATCCATTTATATTAAAAATATATAAAAATATAAATATATATCCATTTTTATTAAAAAAATGGTGCATATATCAGGGATTATAACTTGTCTGTATTTCCATCCATGGTATGAACAATTTATCACTCTAATTTGCATTAGCATGTGAAAGTCATAATGTTCTGTGATGGACAGACGTCCCCTATATTGTGTCACCTGCCTTATGTCCTGTGATGGACGGACGTTCCCTGTATTGTATCACCTGCCTTATGTCCTGTGATGGACAGACGTCCCCTGTATTGTATCACCTGCCTTATGTCCTGTGATGGACAGACGTCCCCTGTATTGTATCACCTGCCTTATGTCTTATTAGCTCCAGATAAGCACTTACTGAGGATAATTTTTTTTAACTGTATGAATTTATTTAAAGTTTATTCTTACATGCATTTTAATTTATGGGCTGGAAATCATACAGAATATTGTGTTCAGTGTAGCGCAGGTGACAAAAACCAGCAAAAATACAAAATGACACACTACAGTATATAAACCTTGTGTTAAAAAATGACATGGATTGAGGCCTGTGTTATGTCAAATTCGAAGTCCTAATGTTTAAAGCTATATTACAAAAAATGGTCATTAATATCACCTTATGACAGCAATATAGTACTAAAGCACATTCTTTCAGAAAATGTATTAAGTAGAATTAAGAATTCTATTGGCTACTTCCTATTACCAAAAATTGCAAATTGGATTGTTGATGGGAGGAAAACCACAGGGATAATTCTAATAATAAATTACTGTCTTCTTTCTTGAGTTAGGTAAATGCATTGCATCATTACCTTTGAATACTTTTGTCTAGTAAAAACACTGAAGTCCATTTGAACTGGAGTCCTGTCATATCTATGCATTCTCTGGAAGGTGAGACCTCCAGACCTTGAAGTATGGCAACAATTTCTTTTGTTTTGTCATTCATTTACTATAGCATTAGAAAAGAGGGTGATCCCATGCATAAAGCGTACAGCTGCCTGACAGAGTGTTCTACATGGTCTCACTGCCACTTGCACATATATATGAATGCATTAGGTCCCTGCCATTAAGAAAGACAGTTGGTAAACACCACAGACGTCAGGTGAGCTGAGCGATTTGCTTAAGGATTATACCGGGACGTATTTATGTCGGAAGAGGAGGGTGTTATGGTTAGGCAGGGGCTCGTGAGGCAGATTCCTTAAGGCTGCGTTTCAGTGCTTGGCTCTTTGTCGTAAATGTAGCTGCCGACTCCTCCAGTGTTAACGCCTGTGATGAAAGGCAATAAACAGACTTCAGTAACTCCCAACTGTCATCAATGATAAGATTTGACTGATTTACTGTAGGACTTCTTACAACTGAGTAGCTTGCTCTTTTTCCTAAGTGTAATTTCTGGGTTAGAGTTCTCATTTATAACCATTTATCCAGCTGGATATTTTATTGAAGTGATTTGGATTAAGTTCAGGATTTCACCTGAGAAATGAATCTGCATACTACTGCATAATACTTTCTATTACTCTCAGTAAGTTTGTGTATGCCTTTTCAAGTTTCCTGACTGAAAATGAATATCTTAAAAGTGTTTTTCCAACAGAGCACTGAAAATAACTGAAAATAATTTTGAGAAAATATGCAGGAAATGGTCACATTCTTTTTGTGTAGCAGTAGCTCCCCCTAGAGGTGGCTGTAAATACCTTTGGGCCCAAAGAGGACGGCATAGCAAGGCTTGTGGCAGTATGGCTGCCCATCGTGCTGTTAAAAAACAAATCCTCATCAGAAACACTACACTATATTTGTAAGTACTGTACACTCTTAAAACTTTCCTCCGGTGCCTGCTTCCATGTTCCCTGTCTCGATGTGCCGTTCTCCTGGTTCTCCTCCTCTCTTCTGCAACCTAGCCCTGAACTCCAAGGCTCCTACACTCACCTCTGCATGGCTTCCGGCTGCCAGGGTCTTGTTGCATCTCTCGCAGCGCAGACAAGGCCGGTGCCAGTCCTTTCCCAGGGAAGTCACCTTCTCCGCTGAGTGGTGAAAAAGGTCTCATATCACCGCAGAAAGAAGAACCCAAGTGCTCTACTGCCACAAAGACGCGGTTAAGGAACCTTTGCAGAACCTGACACCTGAAAAAATGTTAGTGACATTTTCAAAGCGGCAGTACTGTGGCTCAGTTGCCTAACATAGGGATGGGGAAACTGATCCAGGGAGGAGGAGTGTGGGTGCGGGACCCTCTGAATCAGCCAGGAATAAAGCAGTGATTCTCAGCCTGAAACATTCAGGAATGTGGGTTTGAATCCAGCTTCCAGTCCTTATGTGGAATTTGACGGATTTCCTCCTAAAGTCTTAGACCATGTGTTAAGGCTGATTTGCATCCCTAAATCGGCTGCGGGTGTGTGCATATGCGCTGTGATGGGGGGGGTGTCCCTGATGTTTGTTCTCTGCTGCCTGGGAGAGACTTTATGTCACCCTGGTTATTACAGGTTGGGTTAAAAGAAGGCAAAAAAAAATGCTGCTTTAATGCAATTCCACTGTGGCTTTGGCTCATTAATAAAAAGCACGACTGCATAGCCTGAACATCCTCTTATATGAATTAGGCAGTAGAATAAATGCAGTAAGTAACCGGCACGGACTACATCACTGCTGCTGCCCAGATGATTTCAGTTTTCAGATACTGCAGATCATCAGCTTAATAACACAATGCAATAATAGCTGGCCTTCCATTATTTTTATGAGACAGATGTTGTGGGGATGTGAAGTGGGACAGAACCAGGACCCCCCCCCACATCAGAAGGAGCCAGGATTTGTGGAGAGTAGCTCCTCAAAATGTTCTCTCCACTTGCTATTATAGGTCAAACCGCCTTGGAACTGAGATATGCTGACGGCCCATGTGGACCTAAGAAGGTGTGGCAGGATAGCAGGTCTTACCAAAATACACCTTTTTATTGCAGCGAGGGCAGACACTGGGCTCCCCGGAGAAGGTTGTGATGTTGCCGGCTGAAATTAGACAGATTTTAAATTAATCATAGGATGTCTGTTCTACTGTGATGCATAACTCTAGTTTTATGTTAAAGACAAGATGTATTCATTGGCAATCTTTTGTAACACACATAATTTTTTCCAGATGATAAATTATAATAAATGTGCATGTACTTTATTCATTGACAAAAAAAAACATGTGTGACTATTTTTCAAATATTATTTATGATTTGGACTTTTATGATCATATTTATGGATGTGCCCTATAATGCATATTGTGTCAAATGTTCTGTCCTGTATAAGGAATTTCCGTCATAGGACAAACGTCTACATTAATTTTAATTTAATGAAATGTGGAATCTTGGTCTGTCCAGCAAACTCAAATTACAATTGCCCTTTTGGTAACATAAACTCAGATGTCCGAAGTTCAGTTTGGATCACAGCTGTTGTATCTTCATACACAGTGAGTGCATGAGCAAAAGAGAGAAAGGTGGGTGGGGGGTGTGGGAACAGGATGTAGGCCCTCTGACCCACAGCTCTAGAAGGGTCTGACATCACACACTGTCCTACAATAGCTGGAAAACTGAGCTTCCTGCCGATGGAGTGCTGAAAGCGGGCTATCAGACAGTTCCACTGCGGGCTATCAGACAGTTCCACTGCGGGCTATCAGACAGTTCCACTGTGAATGAGCAGCCGCACAAACGCACTGCCTTTTTAACTCTTAGCACATCCTTTTTGCAAAGTCTGGAGAAAGAAGACCACTCAGGTGCTCATGGGAAAGGGTTCTCGATTTCTACGCTTACCCTTTGAGGGGCCCCTGGGGGGGGCAGATGCAATCTTCTCTGCCGGTTTGGGAGGGGCTTCAACGGGAACACTGGCAGGCACATTGTTAGCAGGGGCCTCGTATACGTAGGAGCCGGCACCCCCAATGTTCACGCCTGTGGAATGACAGTGATCGGGTCACCAGCTAATCCACCTCTGAGCAGGACACTTACATAGCAGTTGCTCAAAACAACTTCTCCGGTGGATTTAGCCCATATCAGTTTTCTACAGATCTTTATATTGGGTTGGTTTACAGATCTTACACTTAATGCCAGTTTAGAAACAGGAGATTTCATCTGTTTCAAAACATGGTGGACCGAATAAAAATAGATAAAGGAAGTTCACCTTTTGGTCCATAGAGGGCAGCATAGCAAGGCTTGTGACAGTAGGGTTTCCCATCATGCTGTGGGAAGAACAAAAAACTAAAGTATGAAAGAGTCAAAGCACTGCCAAGCGTAATCGGTGACATACATGCTAATTTTGCTCAAAATATTTATTCTTTCCTGTTATATGAATAGCACTGGAATGCATAGTTTCACATCATCATTTCATTGTGAAATTAAGCATAAATATATATAAGTATTAGTTTATGACAAGGCTGATTATGCACAAAATGGCAGGCACGTACAGAAGGGTGGGACTGGGAGTGCATGAGCACCTGCTAATTTTGCTGGAACTATTTAATGTGAGTACTGGGTGAGTACTGAGTACTGAATACTGCAAAAAGTCTCTGCACAGCCCTGGAAAATGGTATGTGGAATGTACTGTTCATTCTCTCCCGGCATTAAAAATAAATTCTATCCTATATTTAGAAAACGTTTTACCACCAAAACATGAGGCAAAATGTCCACCAACGAAAACAACCGTCAAGAATGTGTATATAGACATTTGGCTTGGCCTCTCCTTTCCGTTTTAAGAATGATATCTATTTTAATCCTGCATCCTGGATCCACTTGAGCTACAGCAGTACCAGTAGGTTTCTCTCCTTGGACCAGACTGTACAGATGTTTCCAACCCAGATAACATGAGAACTGGTTTCCAGGAGACAGACCCTGTTGATGAATGAAACAGAGCCACCCAGAAAAGGGGCAACGTTGAACAGAGCTTGGCAACTTGGCTGCCAATGCCTGGCTTTTCTTATGTGCCAACAAAGATAACCACAGGAAGGTATTTATTTTATATTTGAGCTGTAACCTGCCCACTTGGCCTTATTTGGACATCCAACATAAGATAAAGGTCTTACGAAAGCTTTAAAAAAATAACCATACAGGGACTGATAATCCACATTAGCTGTTGCCATGAACAACAATGTATTCAACGTGTGTTGTGTCTTTAATGATTGGCTATCACAAAGATTACACACACACACAGACCTTCGTGGAAAAATGTGCACATACTATACAAGAAATGCAACAGTTAACCTCCGGACCAGTGTCATAGTCTACATTTCTATTGATTACTTCAGTCTAGACCCTAGAACCAGCTATTCTGGTTCTTGTTTTCCTTCAGGATCTGTCTCGGTTGCCTTTTCTACAATACAGGAGCTAGACCCTTTGCCCCAGACCACAACCTGTCCCATAGTCTTGCACAATATTCTGATATTTTTATACACAGTCCTGGTCTTCGGCTCAAAAAAACTTGAACTTCACTCCATGAGGGATGGATAACCATTTTATGTAAGAGAGGGATATCATTACCAGAGCATTGGCAGTTGCCATTTGCCACTAAACTAGGGAACCAAATAAGCTTTTGTACACTGGTAATGAGGCCATATTCCCCGAGGACACGATAAGAAATGCCACGACTGGTTCTCTTACTGTAAGTGTGCTTCAATACTTGGCTCAGTGGTGATCACTTCTAGTTGCCTTACGAAGAATACAAACACCGTTTCTATATCTAGCCATCAATGGTTATCAATCTTATTATTTTAGGGTTTATTTTCATAATGCTAAAATTCAGATATGCATATAAATATCAAACAGTAAGAACGTATCGGAGCAAGACCAACTTACTGCTATGTCAAAAATTATAGCAGGAAACCACTTACAAAAAAGGAGGCAATTCCAGTCACACAGGGCCCAAAACATTCCTCTGAAGAAAACTGGGACACTGGACCCAAGAATGCCTTGGCAAGTGTGTAAAATGACAGGCTGTTTGTTTTTCACAAGGTGAACCATGCAATTGGATGTCACATACGACAAACTGAAGGGCATTTCTGTCTGTCTTTCTAACTCTATGTCCAGCTATGACAGATGCTATTTCCCTGCCTCTTTGGCCGAGACCTACGTAACAAATCAGTGGAGGTCAGGCTAAGGCCTCATACCAGTGAAACAGCTTCCTGATGAATGTGAGAGGAGACCTATTTGCAATGGCTGGCGGTATGATCACTGGGAAACTTTTCATTAGCGAATATTTCTCGTAGAACAAACCCTTGATGGATACAGCATACTGTCTGTGAAATAACTTTCTCACAGAATGATCGTGTACATATGTGTATGTGTGCATTTTATCAATGCCCTCCCCTATCGTCTTCACCCTCTTCACAGTTTGCACTCACCTCAGCGTGGCCCCCTGCTGTTAGGGTCTTGCTACAGCGTTCACACTTCAGACAGAATTTGTGCCAGTCTTTCCCTAGGGATGACACCTTCTCAGCTACACCGTAAAAGGGTGAGAGAGAGAGAGAGAGAGAGAGAGAGAGTGAAAGAGGATTTCACACATACAAGGTAAAAAATGTTAATTTGGGATTTGGGGCAATTAAATGAATTGTTTACTCCTTCGGATTCCACTCACACGATCCCCTGCCCACCTGGAAGTTGGATAAGAGTATGACTTTCTAGAGTAGGATTGCAATGTGTTGTTTAAAAGTACATCCATCCATCCATATTCCACTTGTCCCATGCAGGGTCACAGGGGCCCAGAGCCAGAGAATAACCCAGGACGCGGCACAGATCCTTTGCACGCACTCACACCATTCACTGCTATGGACAAACCAGAGGAAACCCCAGCACGACACAAGGAGCGCCTGGATCCTGCACACACATAGATCCGGGGCAGACCCTCAAACCTTGGTCTCCAGAGGTGTAAGGCAACTGTGCTAATCGCTACGCTATGGTGCCGCCCTATTTAAAACTCCATCAGTATTTAATAAATATGTGTGACCTATGCCCCACAGCCAGAAGGAGAATCATTTCTTTTTAATAGTTTGATAGTTCTTGCTGTGTGGGTGTCGGCACTGGACGGAGGCCCAGCTGAGAGGAGGGTGGAGCAGTGGGAGTTATGATGTCATGTCTAATGGGGGAGGAAGTGGGCTCTGCCAGTGTGCAGCTGGCCAGCACTGCCTGAACAGCCGAAACTAAATGCTTTGTCCTGGTTCAGCACACCGTTGACTCCTTCACTCCCCTGTTCCTGGCCCAGACAGGCTAGCTGTCCTAATTATACACCTTCCAATTATAAATCTCTGTCTCCAAACAATGGAGGAAGGCTGGCATGCTGGGCCGACTCACACATTGGAGGAAACGGCTCGTCTTATCGCTGCCGCACACACCAGACGGATGTCAGACTCTCTTTCCTCTGCTCCCTGAAATCTCACTCTTTCTTGTCTCTTTGCCAAAAAGAGTCATTGTTTTATATCAGCCTCCACATTGCCACTCCAACCGTTTCCAGAGTACGACTATGTTTGTCTTTCTGGCACCCAGTTCATTCTCTTAAATAAATTAAATAGACTAACAACATCATAGGTGCTGATTATAAGCTGCTGATGACAGACAGAGAGACAGACAGACACACAGACACTCCCTAAGGTTACATGCCAAGGCTCTCATGCAGACCCGCTGAGATAAAAGCAGGTAAAATACCTCATTTTGTTACTTAAAGCCACAGTTCTTTCTGAAACCTCATGCATCTGCAGAGTCATCCCTTCAGAACCTTTTGCCAGTTGGGCACTCAGGTGAAATAGTGAATGGAAAAACAGGAGGGGGATCGCTGTAGGTGTGGCTCATACAACAGATACAATATATAAAAGTCCCCATGCAGACAAAAGGAAGAATACAAAAGTACATTCAAACCAGGCAAAAAAAATCAGTTTTTGCGTGGAAACAATTGGCACAGGAGAGAGACTGATATTGGGGGGAACACAAATTAGTAATAATTTATATCCAAAGGTCTATTTACTGGGGGATCCCTGTATGCAAAAAAGTCCTGAATCTATCATAAGTGCTTCACAATTCACCAGTCCTTTACATTCTATTGCACAATAAAGGGTTTTTTCAACTCACATTACAGTGAATCTGTATTTTTCAACACAGTTTAATAGCATATAACCTTTAAAATGTGCTGAAATGTGCAACCAGAAGTGGTGCTTCTGGTTCTCCAGGCCTGCGGTGGTCGCCGTTATAACTCTGTCACTTACTAATTGATACATCATCGCTAATACAATCAATTACCAAAGACCCCATTTTGCAGTTCTGTCACTGGATTTTTGGAGGAAAAACATTTTGGTAAATGGGCATTTGTGGATCTAGGTTCCTTTTTATTTTCTGATAATCATTTTATATAAAAACCGGGACCTTGTATGTTCACACAGAGCAAGTTTGTTTTTCCCCTTCAAATAAAAATGCAACCAGACAAAAAAATATACTGAGTTGCCATGGTTTTGATCAAGATTAAAGTGCTTCAAAGAGACAAAGGTTTGAGTGTGGCATTTTTAAGAGCTGGGCACTGCAGTCAAGACAGAAGTGAAAGCTCATCTGCCATGTTGAAGCTGTGTCATCGCAGGCTGAGTGATGCCACTCTGTGACAATCAGGAGTCACTGGGCACAGTCTGATTTTCACCCAGTAATTCTTCTATAGTGCCAGTCAAAAACCTGGAGATACCTGCTTTTAATGCATTTGTCTCTATTTTAGCTAGACCAACACACCAAAGTAATAAATATTTTACTAATTATAACATATTTAATTCTTACTGTGCTATTGACTAAATATTGCCTGTCCTATAACTGAACGAGAAATGTTATTTTTAAGACTGTAATTATTCCCTAATGAGTGAAGAGCGTGTCTGTCTTTGTCTTCAAGTACTGGATTGCCACCAGATAAAGAAGCAGACGGGGATGACAAAGCAGGGCATGGTGATCATTAGATGGGCACTCGCAAAGCAAAATAGTCAGGAGGAACCATTCATTTAACCAGCATCTTCTGGGGCCTTCACAATGGGTGTTTAATTACTGCTTCTTAATTACTAGCCACAATCATTTGGCACCTAAACAGCAGAGCTCAACAGCAGAAGCCCAGCGGGGTGCCAGGCGGATCAGCCCAGGTTTTCACTTTACGGTCAGAAGCGGAAGCATCTGAACTTGGCTCTGCTGGCGAAATTGCGTAAAGTCCATGCAAACGTCCAAGAAACACCTGCACGTCCACCACGCTGCACTTTTCCAGCAGAAATGCTACATTTGATCTCCCACTTAGGAACATCCAAAATAAACCTGTAAAGTATCGCCGCGAGCTGGCCGATTAAGATCTGAACATTGCACAACTGTCTTTTAGAACTGCCAATACATGAGCTGCTGCTGAGATAGAATTCAGACGTTCAGAGACCTCGACTTCCATATTTGACTCATGTCAACTTAAGTATTATTATACACATCAGCTGCAGTGCCGGCATTTCTGTAAAGTACTTAAAATCCACTTCATTATATCTGACTTTGCTATTTTAAATTTCATTTAGTTAATTTAGAAATGCACGTTGTCTTCAAAAAGGAACTGAAATACCGAGCGCTTCATAACCTGTGACTAACCAAACAGCTGTTGAATTTTAAACAGTGACAGACTACAAGAGCTGAGTAAAAAAAATGAATTCACTATAAACACCTTCTAATATCTAAAGTAATATCATACATCATATAAATATGATTGTTTTGGCATACTGCCAAGAACAGCCATATACAGATTTCTATGTAGCATATAAACTGTAGAGGTGTATGCTGAAGAGCATTTACAGTCAGCAAGAACAGCAGAGGGTGTAGTCCTGCGTGAGGTGCAACTCCAGCTCGCACTGGGATACTGAGCAGGGCTTCGACAAACATCGGAATATCTTTCATTTAACCTCAATATTACGAGTATCAATGGAATCATATGCTGTATCTATAGCCGACGGGAGTACACTTGGGACAAATTTCAATTCTAATCATTCACAATAAACACACATGGTTATATGTAGAATTATCATGACATTAGGTGGGTATCAGTTGGTTACAAAAGTCTGTTTGCCACTGGCTTTATTTTTGTCAATACGTAATAATAAGTAATACAGTAAATGGGGCAGATTGGTCACACCATCTGCTTCTCGCATTGCTCTGCCGCCGCCAGTCCAGAGGTGCCGTCCGCATTTTGCCACTATTTTGCTTCATAACCCCTTTGATGCACCAAGCTGAGGACACGGTGGACAGTGGTCAGTGTAGAATGTCCCTCTAAGAGAGCTTCCAAACGTCGTTAAGCAACATCGTCTTTTTTTCCAAATGGCCATATTTAGAACAAAAAAAATTATGACATCAGACCAAATGACCCATCCCTCACACAATAAAGGTCCAGTTCTAAAACTGGGCACATGCTGCCATTTTTTCCCCTCTGTCTAAACTGCTGGGTGTGACCCGTGGCTCTGGGGACAGGTCCAAGGCTGACGCAATGCCAGTGCAAACTGCACCCAAGGCAAAGACTTCCTCTCCCTCCCCCACAAAGAAAACCCAAAAAGGCGCCAAGGCACCGAACCGTGATGCCACCACTGACGGATACTGCTGGTCAGGAGAGTTCTAGAAACTGACTTGGCTGATACATGTCATCATACATAGACAAACTGACCACATTATTTGTAAAACCTAAAATATCTAAACTCAGTTGCTCAGATAAAAATGTAAACTAAGCTATGGTCATATTCCAACAATATAGTGTAATATCTAAAAATACATGATTTAGGGTGTTATAGTTGAGCAGTAATGATTAATAAGACTCTTGATTAGGAAAGTGAAATCATTCTGATTTTACGTTTCAGCAAGATTTTCCAAATTTATTTTAAAGGATTTTCATGAGCATTTTTTTTTGTTACGTAAAAAAAAGTGTCAGACAGTTGCTGTAATAATCAAAAGTTTGGACACACCCGCTTTTAATGCATTTGTCATTCACCATATGGTATAAGGCTTCAAAGCATCGAAACAGTATACTGTATGGCAAATTTTTTGCTTTGATGATCACTGCAGTTTCTTGGCATTCTTTCAACCAGCTTCCTGATGTAGCCACCTGGAATGCTTCTCCAACAGTCCTGAAGGAGTTTCCACAAGATCTGGGCATAATTTGGCCACCTTGCTCTTACTCTTCAATCTGACTTATCCCAAATCAGCTCTATAGAGTTTGGGGTGGGAGATTGCGGGGGCCAGGTCATCTGTCACACCACTCCATCTCTTTCCTTATTCTCAAGATAATACAGTACTCACATAGCCAACCCAATGCACAGCTCAAGGTTATCTTGTTGAAAAACAAATGACTTTTAGTAGGTGTGTTCAGACTTTTGACTGGTTCTGTAAATATCAGGGTTGGAGCCATTCTGGAATGCATTCATCGATCCCAATCCAAATCAAGAAATGCAACTGGAGTTGGAATTTAAGCCTTCCTGAAATTCCAATTCAATTCCTGTTCTGTTCCCCATAGTTTGTTTTCCGATCCCAACTCCAGTTCCATTTCCCGATCTGAATTGTAACTGATGAATGGATTCCAGAATGGCCCCAACCTGGGTAAATATATTGGGTGGCACAGTAAGAAAACCTGGGAATAGAGGAAGGGGTCAAATCCCACCTCCGTTCTGCGTGTGAAGTTTGCATGTTCAGGCCATATCATGCATGTTTCCGTCTGCTGTCCAAAGACAAGAACTTGGCTAACTGATGTCTTTAAACGGTGTGTGTGTGTTAGTGTGTATATGTATATGTCTGTGTGTGTACGTTAGTGTGTATATGTATATGTCTGTGTGTGTACGTTAGTGTGTATATGTGTTTGTATGTGTGTGTGTGTATGTGTGTGTTTGTGTATGTGTGTGTTTGTGTATGTGTGTGTTTGTGTATGTGTGTGCACATTTATGTGCCCTAAGATGGCCTGACATCTTAATTCCTTGCATTTACTCCCCTCTATCATGCGTCTTGTGTCTTGAATTAAAAGTCTGTGTCGTGCCCCAGTTGATACTTGTTTATTGTCATGGTGGCTCCAAACAGCAGTAAGCTGTGACAACAGAAATTTCCATTGGCCTTGGTCATGTAGCAATAAAGATGCTGGTTCTGATCGGGGTATATTCTGAAGGGGGTATATTCTGATGGGAGTATACCCCAGCCCTGTGCTGCCTGGAACAGGCTCCTGGTGACCCTGACCAAGATAAGCGGTTAGAAAATGGATGGTTCAGTCAAGGTCAGGCATATGATGGTACCCTTCATGTAAAAAATAAGACAAGTCGTCGTCGACTTATGACCGCGATCGTTTCCGACTGACTGGTTGTAAGTTGATTCGGTCGTAAGTTGGCCATTTATATTATATGCAAAAATGATCACATGTACACTGTGTAATAAAATTTCATCATATTGAAGTCATACTGTTTGGTGTTTTTTAATCGTTTTAAAAACTGTCATACTCTCACGCTGGACAACACCTGCCAGATTCACAAGTTCCACAGGTCGTAAGTCAACGACAACCTGTATCAATAAACAGATACTTAGAGTACCAACATGAAGCAGATGTCCTCCTATTAGATTTATACATAATCATTTGGCAAATGTACGTAGATGTATGTTATTAATGTTATGGAAGACTTGTCAAGTAAAAATGTCTGCTGAAAGTTATTGATAAAGATTAAGAGAGATTCCTATGCCTCTGTTTGAAAGTCATACAGAGATGACATGGATTTATGCTCCACTAAGACATGTGCACATGAGGTGATGGGAATGGCAGCCAGGGTATCCGCGTCTTCATGCTCTGTACTGAGGGCTCTATGCCTGAAGCTGGGGCCCGTGCTTAACAGAGATGCCATAATTTATTGTGATGCTTCTGAAGCCTGGTTATAAAAACTGACCTTAATTAAACAGAAAGCACTCTCAGCCTGAGATGTGAGAGTCAATAAGAGCGAGAAAGAAAAGCTGAACACTATGTCATAGGAGGGGGACAGTCTGCGTCTCTGACTTGTAACTGAGACTGGGAATAAGTAAAAGGAATGGGCAGTCACTGAGCGGGTTAGCTATCTGATCGATTTTTATCCAGAGAGACAATGCAATTTATCTTCAGTTCACACGCAGCAAAAATATTATTATTTATTTATTTTATTTTTTATTTCAAGACAAATAATTTATTTGTCTGATCTGCAGCATTGCCCCTCCCCCAGGCTCCCTGGGAAGATGTGCTTCTGCCCGTTTGTGTAACGATTGATATTCCGTCTACACCAAATCTCCGCATCTGTCTATGTAGTCTGGTTACACACCCTGAAGCACAATGTTCACATAATAAGGAGAATCCAATTACCACTAAAACACAATTAGGATGCATCTTTTTATTTCATACCTTGCATTTCTCCCCTAATTAATACTGAATAATTTTAGAATTATTTAATTATTATTTTCCTGTATAGTTTGATTATGCACATCTCTTATGACAGAAACTTGTCAGCATAGTTAAGCAGGCTAACCATTTGGGACTTTCTTTCCAAATCATTTGCAGGTTTGACTTTCCTTCCAATTTAATGACTCCAGTTCATTTAATCTAATAAAGAGAGACCAAAATAATTATGTCCTACAACAACATGTAGACATTTTTAATTCTCTTAAAATAAATGCAGTACTGCACATTAGCAATTATATTAAAGGAAATCAGAATGACTGTACCAAGAAATACCTATGGTTTTCTGCAAGATGGTATTTCGTAAGTAATCAATTGAGTGTTTTAAGTTGGATCCTGACACCAGGTAACCTCTGGGGTTAAATCCCCTTAACCCCCCCCTAACCCCCCCCACATACACACTCTCTTCTTAATTATGCTAAAGATTACAGGGCAAGTGAAAACCCTCCAAGGAGGCAATTTTCCCATTTCATGGATGAATTATTAAAAGTCAGATATATTTAGATGGTTTATTTTAACTCCGAAATGCAGAGACAAATGTCAGCTGTATTTAAAAAGTTACAGACCAGTCCATGCATGTGGACTCCAAGCATGAAATGGCTAGATATGCGGCAAAGCCGGCAATATATGGCCAACGTCTCAAATGAATGTTATTTATAAGCGCGAGTAGAGATGGGTCTCTCTAAGATCATTTGTTAGGGTATGGTGGGATCAAAATAGCATCTTCTGATTTTCCACTCCCACAGAAGCTACGACAGTGCCCAGCATTCCTTCGGTTCCGAGAGGACCCCACCCACTTCACTAAGAGCTGTAAGAACTGTGGCCAGACAGATGTAGCAAAGCAAAAATAGAATGTCAGTGGGGGAAAAAAAAATTCCAGAAGGTGGCTTTCTGCACTTGTGGCGTCAGGTTTTAGGTCTATTAAATGGAAGAAGTGTATGTAGTTATTTTTCCCCTCTAGCTTCAGAACCTTCCGAACATTCCGCACCTTATCCGCAGTCTTCCTGCACCCTAACTTTAGGGTCAGGGCCCATAAGGGGCGTGGCTACAGAAAGTACAGGCAGCATTATTATGCGTTATATTCAAATACTTTGTCCCCTGAGTGTCTCCTGTGACGATGACTGGCAGCATCAAAGACAACAGACCAATCATTAGAAGCCTATGTCATCAATGACAAGTATCATGACTCCAGTGACAATGTGATGAACATGTTACATCTTTAAACAACTGAAATTACTGTATAGAATGCTGAACCTGCTATCTAGAATGTCACATTTATAAAGAGGGTAATGAAATTTGAGAACTACTGCATCCGGGAAAGAGTCTAAAATGCAAGATAACCTAATATTCGATAAGGTGCTATAACAGAAATGTGTCATCATGAGATTAAAAGCTACTCTTCCCCGTGCTGGTTAAGATCCCTCGTTCACCAATAGCAGACTGAAAATTCACAAAACTCACATAGTATCAAAAAAATAATAATCTAGGTAAACACACTACTTTCAAACCAGTGTGTATTTTTAAAATATTAAAATGTATCAAAAACCAAAATAGTTTTTTTAGTTAGATATTTTGATGAATTTTGAGCTCAGTATTGCTTATTTTTTCAATTACCAATATCTTGGTGGAATCGGTCGAGGTTATCCACATATTCTAATATACTAGTGCATACATTTATTCAAGCAGTATGAATATCAGCAACAGATGCACTGATCAAGGGAAATTTGTAATCAAAACTACTACTTTCATTCATTCTCCCGCCTTAAAACCATCAAAAGTCGATATTTTATTAACATAAATAAATCTTTTAATACCACATCAATCAGACTAATGAAATAAAAAATATAGTAGAGCAAAATTAACACATCTAATAATTACAAATAATATTCATACAAAGCAGGTTGAATTGGTTGCGAAAGCGGCGGCTTTGCGTCCTCCAGTTAAGCATCCGCCCTTTTCTGGGGGCAGCGCGATACATTTACGCCCGTGTTCAATTATCCATTAATTACAGTTTATAAATGAGAACATGAGAGACAGGCGGCCGGCAGGGATTTTCTTGAAACATAAAAGATAATTAACGAAGGAGTTGCTGGCTGACTAAAATAAACATTTCGGGAAAGTTACTTACCAAAATAGACGGTTTTGTCGCATTTGGGACACTTGGAAGCCATCGTTTAAATAAGTGAAATGATACTTAAAGCCGAGGCTTTACGCTGTCTGGCGCTGCACCGCTCTAGCGCTCACCTATCGGCGCGGATTTTATTATACGGACCGGGCATCCCGTGAAAGCGGCTTTGCGTACTTTGCATGGCCCCGCCTTCAGTTTCCGCTTTCGCGGCGCCGCCAGCCATTTCCCGCCCTACTCTTCCACCCCAAACCCAAACAGTCAGTGGTTGGGTGGGGCCACCATGCCCGCCCCCCCTCCCAGACTTAGAGCTCTGGAAAGATGGACAATAGTGTCTTTCACCAGCTATGAATGGGAATTCTGTTGCTTTTGCCTGTCCCTTAGTTCACTCCTTCAAGACACCGGTATCACCCAACAGGATATAGTTATCAGACAGACACTCACAGTAGTAACCTGGAGATAGTGTCTTGACAACAGCATACAGAACACCATTTTGCATTCTAATAAACATCAAAATTAATGAGATGTTGCTAATTATAGAAGTAACCTCAGTTTCCCCTGTAATTTACTTGATATACCCCTTGACATTTACATAATTCGTATTTTTTTATTGTTAAACATTACAGTTGATAAGCTACTTGCATATCTATTTTGTAGCTGGCCAAACTCCGCAACATTTAACAGGTGCTTTCTCAGATTTCTGTTCTACTCAGGATTCTCGAATCATCTCATCATGTAAGGATGCATGTGCACAAACATTTGTCCCCTTGCCTTTGACCCACACGGCCAACATGGAAAGTCGCTGCTGCAACAGCATGCAAAGTGTGATGAGCTAGAGAAAGAGAAACATTAATGACAAAGGCGTCTGTTCGTCATTCACACCTCTGACACCCAGTCATATGCCAAATGAACAAAAAGTAAAATGTTAATAGATTAAATAACATATGCGCAGGCCCGTGCACGCACACACACACACACACACACACACACACACACACACACACGCATATATATTGCATAAGATGCAGCAATGGTGAACAATTACATACAGAATATGCATAAATATACATAAATGTGAGAGTGAAAGTGTTACTCCTGTAGGGTGTTGGGAAGTTTCTTTGCCAGATGGTTTTGGCTTATATTGTATTTGGTTTGGTTTGGTATTTATTGTGGCTCTTTATTTAAATTGCATATGTGCCCAGTGTCTGTAAAATCTTCACCACTATTCATCCATCTGTGCATCAAACAATACCTCCCCAATAATCTTACACTGTACCATTTAGAATTAAATATCACCACTGAGTTTATGCACTTTTCCTTGTCGGAACACACCAGCAGGGCCAGTAGATGAGAGTAAAGGGTAAAACCTGGAGGAGACGAAAGCCAGACAGAGAGGGATGTTGTATAAATGTTCTGCCACAAGAGTCGTGAAGATTATGGATTCTCTGGTTTCATGACGCAGGCTAGTGTGACTTAAGCTTAGTCCGAGCCGAGCATCGAGGGTGTCGCCAGACTCCTTTATACTGGGGGACGTGTCCCAGTAAAGTGCCGTGCCCCACTAAAATCTCATGTTCAAATCCTAAGTGTAATGGGGAGTGAGGGGTAGTTTTTTGTCTAGAAACACCCCTCCCCAACATACAAGAAGATGGGTGTCCATGGGCGTGTGATCTGCATCAGAAATCGCCATACCAGGGTGAACACGTGCGGGAGGCTGGGAAGAGACGCGTGGTCCAGCGGCACGCCCATCACCTGCTCTCCGCGTGGTCCAGCGGCACGCCCATCACCTGCTCTCCGCGTGGTCCAGCGGCACGCCCATCACCTGCTCTCCGCATTCCCTTATAAGTCGTCTCATCCCGCGCAGACAGTTGTCCGCTCTTAGTGATTTGATATGATTTGGTGCTTTGTGCTGCCAGGCCGTCCAGGGCAGCTTGTGGCACAGCTCATCTTTACAGCAGGACCCTGTACGGCCCCACATGCTCAACTACAGAATGACTGGTGTCTCTGCGCAGAAATCAGAAACCCTGTTTAAATGTTAAATGCTAAGGTATACGTCTGTGTGTGTCCATGCGTGTTAGTTAACTGAACATTCCCCAGCAAAGATAAAGGCTAACTAACGTTCCCAGAGTTGCAGTTTATCGAGCAGGGTAAGAGGTGAGCTTATCACCCTTCAGCTGCTTAAGAGACCAGACTTAGCATGTAATGAAGGAGTGTTGAAGAGGATAAGGGAAAGGCGGTTAGGATAGAGCACCTGGGAAGGTTTGATAGCATTTCTTGTGTGTTTAAAGCTTCCCTTCTCCTTCCTGAATATTTTAACATTGAAGTCTGAGTTGTAGAAGCCAACCTATCTTTGTTGGAAAGGGTGGCGGTCACTAAATCCTCACTGCAGCAATAACTTACCTCTCAAGGATGTCAAACACACCATGACATGTACATTACATCTGTTCCACTCCAACGTAACAAGACAATGAGACATAGAATCATGGAGTTAAAAAAATGGCAGATATAATGGTGCTCCTGTTTGGGGTGGACATGAATAGGCTGTGCTCTTGCCTGCAGTAATATTGTTATTCCTGAACTTCTCTGGAAAAGGCAGCCAGGTGTCTGAAGCTATTTCATTGGCCTTCGTTCCTTGTAGACCCATGATGTAGACCAAAATAAGAAGCTGGAAGATAGATGGGTGGTTCTCCGTGTGAAATCGATTCAAACTGAGTCAGCGCAGCATAAGGGAAAGTTCTGCTGTTCTTGCCTTGCGTGCTCTCCAGTGGTCCAAGGAGAAAACCCGGAAAGCCGCCCTCCAAGAGCACAGCGGCCCCTGCAATTTCTTTACTGCCTATAATTATGATCATGAATCAACCTCCCTCAAAAGACAGATGGGCAAGTATCACTTTTCTCAATTTATTATTTGTTGAACTGTGTTGAGTCAGCAGGAGAATTGTGAGGAAGGAATGGATGTCCTTATGAAAGGCAAAGTCTGGTAACCTGCACAATCAATCATTGTTTTCCCAAAAACGTGATCAGACTCTGATGTCCAAGGCTGCATACATATTTACTTAATTTTTGCTCTTTATTGATCCCAAAATGACTGTTTTTCTTCCTTGCCGCCGTTTTTGTTTCCATCCCTGTTAAAAATCCTCTTTCCTCTGAATCCCATGATCCTCGGTTCTGTTTATTGGTGTGTCTTACAGTAATATAACGCTGAACTCATTATTGAAGATATGTGAGGACTTGTGGTTAAGAAGCAGCGATTGAAACATCATTCACCGTCATTCATCCAGCTGTCATTTGAAAGTCTCAAAACTATGATGACATGAGAAAGGTTCTGTTCACAGATGCATGGACAAAAATAGTCAATGACTAAAACAACTGCCCTGTTGAGCTGGAAATATATGAAAATGATGACTTACTCTGTTCTTAGGTTTGACCTAAAACCCACTTAATTTCCTCTTTAGGGTATTACACAGCTGTGCTCAAATCAGATATAAACCACAAACCAGACCTATGATCTCTGCCTGTTTTTATATAGCAATACACACAGAAGGGCGATAAACAGGGTTTTTTTGTCACCAAAATCACTCATGGATCCCACTGGGAAGAGCTCTGGGAATGACGTTTCTTTATATAAACAACCAGGATATTCCTCTGTTGTTGTCTGGTTTTGTATAACCGGTAGACAGACCTGGCTAACTTTCCCTGTCACAATACATGATATAGTCTTTCTCAGTCTAATCCACTCCTATTATTCCTGACAATTTCTAGGTGTTAGAATTTGAGGGGAAGTGGAAGGAGTGAAATGTGACCTGACCTCTACACCTTTGCAGCAAAAACAAGAGCTTCTCTTCATACTGCTGAAACCCCTGATACGCTGTCCTGGATGTACTTTACTTGTAAGGACTCTCATCACCACTTCCCTGGGCACCAAAGCGTTCTACTCCTTGCTAACTGTACGTATGCTTGTTGAGATTTAACTATTTCTCTGCTATGGCTACACATGAAAACTTAGCATTCATGTTCCATAGTTTGCTTCAAGGGTGCGAGTACAGATGTAGTTCATGTCTGGTTTCAAAAGACCTCTGCAACACGGAAAAAACAGAAGTTATAAGCTACTTGAAAACCAACCCGGGGTAACTTGTGCATGTAAGTCAGGGATTGGGGATGTTATGTTATATTTGGTCTTTCATGGGCAGTATGCAGATAAACTCACCATTAATTAATCAGCGTTTTAGCTTAGATTTATTTTCACATAAATAAGACACTTCTTAATTTCACTGAAAAGCAATATTGTGGCAAATCTGTAAAAAAATATATATAAAATAAATGAGTGTCTGAAAACATGGTGGGTAACGGATTAGCCATTTGACAGAAATGGCGACTATAGCAAACACAGCCGCTGTTCTGTCGCATCCAAGCGTGAGTGCTGGCTAAGCGCATTCTAAATTCGTGAAAGTGCAACACAGCATTGCTGGGGGTCTGTCTCCAGAAACATGTCTGTCAATGCAGGACTAACCCTTATCAATGACCTAACCCAGCATCAGTCCAGCTTTCATCGCAGTCACTGCCTGTATAGCAGCAAGTTCACATAGCAAATCCTTCATAACCCAAAACAATATCATTAAACACAGGGCCACTATCAAACTTCATGCTGTTTATTAAGCCAACTAGAGTAATACTCTATGTAATCATGAACATGGGTGAATCTGTCAGTTTCTGGCTTTTGACTCCTTTCAAACCAATATATTTTTTAGTACCCAGTTACTTCACGCATGCTTTTATTAACAGTCAAGCTTCCACCAACAGACTGAAGACTTTTTGTCACAATTAGCCGCTAAACAATGTGCTGCACAGAAAAGCTTCGTGTGGACTTCAGTGGACCACGGTTCGGTGAGCTGCGGGCGCCAAGTCTGGGCCCCAGAGTTTGGACCCTTATGAACGGTACAGCCAGCTGTTGTTCTGCATCGCCTTTCATTATGGTTCTGGAACGTGAACATGGTTCTGGTCTCACGGCGCCGAATTGGAGCCTCACGCTACAGGCATCTCTCACAAACACTTGCCAGTTGGCTTTTCTGGCTCAGGCTGATGGTCAAGTTGTTGCAGATTCTTGGCAGATTCTTGGCATTCCCATCCCCTGGAATGGCTGAGGGTGAGATATCACCATGGGGCCAGACAGCTGGGCACAGTTTTTAGTGACTTTCTGGGGCAGCTGTAGTCACTCTCTGCAATACCCCTCCTTCATTCAATGTCATTCAATGCTGAAAAAGTTCTTATGACAATGGTGCTGCTCCAATACAGTCATAAACATGGTCACATATAGCTAAGATGCTCTGGTTACTTTTTATCACTTAACCCAGGCAGTAGGTGGCTTAATGTTGAGTGATTTAATTGAAATAATAATAATAATAGCAATAATGATGATGACAATTTGCCTAAAGCTATCACTTCCTATTTCCTTTGAATTCCCAGCATGCCTTTCTTTGCATTGATTGCTGAGTGGAGCGTCGAGTTGATCTTATCTGGCCCATTCTGCTTTTCATGGCCAAAAGGACGCCCTTCTCTATAAATACCTTTGGAGAGCTGGAGCATTCCATCACTGCGGACCAGTATGGGGTTTATCTACCAAGCACCTTGATAGTAGGCTGTGGTACTGCCTGTCTGGCCTTACATGGGTCCCTTAGTGCGTCGTTCCAGCTCTCTGCCCTAAAACCTGCCCATAGCCTTACTCTGTCAAGTGCAGATAATCCTCAAACCATGGCACGCTCCGTAGGAAACGGGTCAAGGGCTGGGACTTGCCAGGGATCTATTGGTGACACAGAGCCTTGTTATTTAAACTGCTTTTGCATTGGGTGGCATTGGTTTACCTGAAATTCTTTATGATAAATTTTGGGGGTTGGCATGTATTGGAGCAGGTTACTGCTCTGTGTCCATGTCTAGAAAGTGTTGAATTCAAACCTTAGGACTTTTAAAGAAATCATAAAGTAATCACTGTTGGGCACTTGAGCAAGGCCCTCAACCTCAACTGTTCGAGGGGTGCTCTATACCGGAAGACCTTGGGCTCTAATCCCCAGGGGTGCTGTATACAGGAAGACCTTGAGCTCTGATCCTCAGGGGTGCCATATACAGGAGACCTTGGGCTCTGATCCTCAGGGGTGCCGTATACAGGAGACCTTGGGCTCTGATCCTCAGGGATGCCGTATACGGGAGACCTTGGGCTCTGATCCCCAGCGGTGCCGTATACAGGAGACCTTGGGCTCTGATCCTCGAAACTGTGTTTCAGGTGGTGACCAAGGTGG
>JABFDZ020000030.1:11356170-11368473 GCA_019775955.2 Pollimyrus isidori | reverse complement strand
GCTGAGTTCCTGTTGTTCATAAATGCTTCCACTTTGCAATAATATCACTTACAGTTGGACCAACTTACCATGGAATATCTCACAAATTTCACAGAGTGACAAAAGTGGTATCTTATGACAGTGCCAGACTTTAATTCACTGGGCTTGTAACCTGACTGCATGACTAGGTGCTTGATTTTGTACACCCGTGACAATGGGTGTGTATGAAACACATAAATTCAGTGATTAAGTGGTGTTCAAATACTTTTGTTCATATAGTATATGTCTTTTTGATTAAAAACGTTTCTGTTAATTCACATAGTAGAAGGTACATTTTATTAGTTCAGTCATGAAAGAGTCATACCATAGAGTCAAAAACAGCAGTGTGGTATAGCGTTAATGACGTGGATTAGTACCGTGGGGTTTGGGATCCCAGTAAGAATGATGCTTTTGTCAGTTGTGATTCAGGGCACATTTGTTTCTGAATACAACAGGGTGTAGGTGCTTTAGTCACCAATTCAACTTACAGATGTGTGCGAAAAAATAAAAAAAACAACGTAGCAGTTATGCGATCAGTACCACCCACTCTTTTTCACTTGCTAATTTGGTCACATACAGACCTACCTAGTGAACTGAGCTTCTTTGAGAAATGTAAATTCTTGGAACTTGGAACATTCTAGAACCTAAGGCAAAGTATGTGGCTTTGATGTGTTGTGTGTAACGCAGTGGTTTTTACATCAGTGCTATGTTTCCTATTCTTATGACTGCATGCACTTTTTGATGGCCACAGAAACATGGTCCCTTTAAACAGTCCCAATAATGTGTTGAGGGTGTAGAGTGGGACTCATGTCTGTCTTTTTCTTTTTGACCTGTTACCTTTTTTCTACCACAGCTGATTTAGCACGATATCTAGCAGTTGTGCCAATCCAGGGGAACAGCTCAAAGAAACACGCCTTTTCTGTTACTCTGTGCCTTGTAGTTTTATCAGATTGGATCTGTGTTCAGCAGCTCAGCTTGTCATGATTATTTTCACGAACCAGAACTTTTTTTTTTACGTGAAAGTTCCTGTTTTTACTGATTACTTTGACATGCGTCACTTCGAGACCAATCGACAACACTTCAGAATCATATACCCATGTTTACGGTTTCACACCTAACCATATCTTTCTATCGTATCGACTTTGTTTATATTTCATTTGGTGGGTTGTATTGTGAAACAGTTTTGTGATCATCTCTTTCCAGTCACTTGCTGAAATCTGAAATCAGTTGTTGAGTTTCCCACCCTTTAAACAACAGCTCTTGCACAGTTCAGCACTGCTAGCTGCTCATTAGTCAAAATGAAATAGACTGATGCAAAAGGCTGTGACGTCACACTGTGTTCTGTGATGGCAGCATAAAAAGTGTTAGCAGCCCAGTTCTGTGAAGTTCTTTCAGGAACCAAGTACTCTCCCCAAACACTGATCACTCATCTATCAGTCTTTCAACCAGCTAATTCTGCTAAAGAAAAGTTTATGTCTACGAAAAAGGTGCATGCTTCAATGGTTTGCGCTTCTTCATGATATCAGCCATCATTAGCTGTCCATGTTAGGCCCGAGCGTGACTGAATTTATCAACCCTTGGCAAAAATAAAGAAAAGCGCAACATGCTTCGGTAGTTCTGAAGCGGAAAATTGAAAAATTAATTTGGAAAATACAATTGAGAAGTATCTTCCTTAGAATTTTTTTGGTTTTTCAGAGTCCACTACACTAAGACTCAAACCAGATGGTTTGCTAATGCTAATGCTAGAGTGGTTTGCAGACGCTAAACCAGAGACAGCAGGTAGCACGGCTGACAGGGAGACAATTTCTAGGGTACCGTACTGCTTGACTCCTCAGGAAAATACCTGAATTGGCAGCTGCAAGGACGTGCTGAGGTGCTCATCGCTCTCCCTGGTCAAAATGTGGCCTCTGCGTTTTGCCAACCCACATCAAAATAATCCAAATGAAAAATATGATTTTTGTTTTCTCTATGGTAGCGACACAGTGAGTTGCGGCCCCTTCCATAAATATATGGTAACTGGCCCCCGATGGCCCCCCCCAATCAATATAATGTGCAATTGCTGCTGGCCGTGTGATTGGATGCAAACAGGAAAACCACCATTCAAACAACCAAATAATAAACCAAACATTAAGCTACAAGAACAGATGTACATTGAATATATATTCAATGAAATTATACAGGTTTTTCTATAAATACCACGCTGTACTTATGTATTACCTGCCTTACTGATCATTTATGCATTTTTTTTTTCCTGTGTGCATGTGGATTCACTCAGTTAATCGGGAAACAAAAAAAAATGCTGATTTGGACAAATTGTCAGTAATAGCACCTCTGCTTCCTCAGTCAGCAATGCCAAGGCTCTGTGTTGCGATACTTCAGATTCTGAAATGACCCTCTGATGGTTTGGGCATTTCATGAAACGGATTTTTGAAGGAGAGTTCTGCCTCAATTGTGGGGGTAGCACACTGACTCTGAGCCTTGCAGTTTTTCCTTGGGGTTTGTGTGTGTGTGTGTGTGTGTGTGTGTGTGTGTGTGTGTCTGTCTGTCTGTCTGCGTACGTATGGGGAGGGTGGGTTTCTGTGGTTTTCTGAACCCGTTTCCAACTCTGGATTTAGTTACTGCTGCTGAAATCTTAAACTGTGTTAGTAATGCTTTTTCGTGTGTTGATTATTCTTGTGGTGTGTGTGTGTGTGTGTGTGTGTGTGTGTGTGTGTATTTCCCTTTTCCTTGGGAAGAGTTCATTCTTATTGGTGGGTATTAGAGCTTGTCAAAAATTTTAACTGTGTTGCAACTGAGGACATTAACTGATTGCTCTTTTATGGAGTACTTGTACTTTTCCTGTAACCAAAACGTGTCCACAAATCTATTAGCGAGTTTGCATACATGAACATCCCTTTAGGGTGTCTGTGTTGTAGTGATTCCTGTTGCATGTTATTTAATGGACCTTTGTTCTGAAAAGTAGCAGCTCTCAAAAGTAGCATGAATTGAATCTTGATGAATCTAATCTGAACATTTAAATAAAAATATAAAGTACGTCACTGTTAAGCTGCGCATGCTGAGTTAGACGAATGTCTCCAGAGAGCTTAGATGGTGTATTTTGAATTTAAATCACATGATACCGATCATACCTTGTAGGGTTACTGTAGCTACACTAATTACGAAAAAAAGTGTCTTGCTTCTGTTCCCCCAAAAGTCAGATGGAGCTGAGAAGTAAAAATCCTCTTTAATTCCGTCTGTTACGGAGGGGGGGGGGGGACAAGGAAGAATGTCAGCAGGCAAAAAGCGGAGGGTTAACAAGCAGGCTCCCGGGCGAGTGTGGGGCAGGGAGTCTGGCAGCTGCCAAGAAGCACACTGGGTTAAGGCGAGGCGCCCTACCAAGCCGGAGGCTGCACGGAGGCTTCCAGCTAAGAAATAGGCCGCATGGATGCTGGCCTTTAGCCAGAGACTCCTATACGGAGTGGGGGGAGAGAGAAAGCAGGGTGGGTGTGGGCTGTGGGGGGCTTCCGGCTAAGAAACGGGCCACGTGGATGCTGGCCTTTAGCCAGAGACTGACTGACTGACCAACTGACAGACAGACAGAACAGCCAGGGTGGGTGTGGGGGGCTTAGCAGAGATGAATCAGTAGAAAAGAAGGTAGCACACAAGTCACCCTGTGCATGACATGGAATATATTCATTTTGTGAGAATCTAAAATAGTTGGTCTATGTTTGAGAGAAGGATGTAATTAATCTGCTCTGACTTAATTTGCTCCATACAGTATCTTTTTTTCCCCTTTTATATGTATTTAATTTTACCTTCAGTTACGTTGTACCGTTATTTCGGTGTAGCTGGTCTGGGTTTATGAGTTATCATACAGATGTTTACATACCTACCTTACACATGTAGCTTCTATATATATGGTGTGAGTGATGTTGATACCACTGTTCTCTAATGAGTTACATGCTCTGATATGATTTTGAGATGAGTCAGGCATTACAATTAGCGAGGAATACGTTGCAAAATCCTTTGAGAAGGTTATGGATTAGACCAATCTCAGTGAAAAAGTAATACAATGTAAACATGCTCCAGGCTGTACTTTAGTAGTATAAGATACTCTAGGCTGTACTTTAGTAGTATAAGATACTCGTTCCTCCTTAGCTCCTTATCATGGATCTTGCTACTCTTGTGTTGGAACTAGTGATAGGATATAATTATGGTTACAGCCTTGTTCTATGTCACCAAAGGAACAGAGCTTATCTGTGTGGTGCTTTAAGACCTTCTAGCTCCTAGCGGCTTAGGGTAGGTGTATGACTTTGCAATGCTTTCCAAGACCATTTTGGAAGAAGTAGACATTGCCTTGATGGTTACGAAGGTGGCATGAAAATGGTATGACTGGCAATGATCACATGTAATGAAATATAGGCGGTCGGCCAAGGATGTCAGAGTAGACCATTAATCCGGCAGGTCAATCTTATTATGGTCAAGGGTGTTGTGTATGGTCTGTAATCTTGTAACCGGCTGTTGTGAGGGGCGCAGTGGGGCATGGATATCCTAGCATATTCTGGGGGCCCAGGAATTTACACGGGCCTTTTGCTGTGTGAGATGGGGGGGAGAGGTAACATTTTTATGGCCCAAGAATTTCCCGATATGCCTGTAGTGTAATCCAACTGTGATTGTTTTCTGAGGAAAGTGTTTATGATGAAGGCAGATTTATCAAATTTAGATTCATGTAAGAGTTGGTGCCGTTTTAACCAGGGACTGTTAGGTATAACCTTTTCCTCTTTGGATCCATCTTAGCAGCTGGATTGTCAGCAAACATCAGGAACAACACCAGCTGATGAGATGTTGTTATTAGATAACAAACCTATTATACAGCTTATTTAACAATGGAAATGCTGTCATTCTGTATTTAGGAAAACGATACAAATATTTGTCAAGTCATAAATTTTTGAGGTAATGATCCTTACAATACCTTCTTAAACTGTGTAACAAGTCAGCCAGCTGAGTATAAGTTTATATGCAACTGTAAGGTAACTGCAGGTGGAAGTATTGAGCGTGCTAGAGGATTTCTGGTCTCTCTAGTTGAGTGACAAGCAAGCACAATTTCTCGGGTGGCAAAGTGGGCCAACGGTACAGCAGGTTCTGCATCAGTGTCTGTTCAATACAGCTGATGCCCTGCTGAGATCTTACCTAAATTCAAAGTTAATAAAATACTTTGCCTTATTGCTGTTTTTTTGCCAGTATCATTATTTCTTACCCAAAATCTTGCCAGTGAACAACAGGATATTTTTGCCATAGGAAATGTATGTAAATGTTAATGTTTAATTAGTTAATTTTCAGCTTTATCTTTGTTTACAATTACCAGTGTGTATTAATGTAGTTTTAAATTCCTTTATATCACTAAGAGTGACATGGTTCAGGTAATTTAACGGCTGATGTTTTTTGTGCTGATATTTGCTTGCCATGCAAAATGCTTTCCATGGTGTTGTCTGTACCCTTGGTATATTTCAGTCTGTTTCACTTTCAGTTTGTCTGCTAATCAGTTCCTTACCTGGGTGGTTGGTATGAAGCTTTGCTTTTTCTGGGTTTGCGTGGGCATGTTTAACAGCAATTTGGTCACCACCAAACTTCACCGTGCTTTCACTCCTATGACACATTCCTGTGTTCTACTGTGTTCCATACCACATGACTTTGAATATAAAGATCCAATATAAAAATTAACCAATAAAGTCTTTGAATAGGTGATTGTGAACCTAGAGTGATAAATCTATTGCCTTTGCTTTTTTAACCCATATTCCTATTTTGGGTTCCTCACAAGTTAAACCTGTGTTTTATTGCTTTTTAATAGAACAATCATGATTATTTCCAAAATGGCATTGTAGAAACCATGGAATGTCTACTTTTTGTCTTACAGATTATGTCTATTTTGAAAATTCATCAAGTAACCCCTTATTAATCAGAAGAATAGAGGAACTGAACAAGGTAAGAACTGTATATTTTAATCTGATTAAATCCTTTGTTTAATTTGCGGTGGTTTTAATGCCCTACTTTTAGTCTGTACGTGTGGGGGGTGGCAATTGGAGATGCTTTGATATGATTAAAACACCTCTAGGCCTGGATCCAGTCCCAGACTACTTGGCTCTGAGATGCTCTTACTTCCCCTATCGTCGATCGCACAGCCTAGTGAGAGACCACATATATTCACACTTCCCACTTCATATCACAAAACAAACACGCATGATATCCCTGAGTTTCACAAAGCTGTCACAAAGCTAAGGTTATAAGAGCTGATTCCCATGTTGGTCCAGCCCACATGATTCCCCTCATTTTACATTGTGTCCGGGGGTTTGTATCTGTTGACGTTGTGACGCTTTCTGAGAGGGTCACGCGTCGACGTACAACAGGGGCTTCTTTGCACCACCTGAATTTTGTGACCACTTTGTCTGTTTGTATGTTTTAAAAATTAAACTTTCACTCATTTAAAATTTATAATGGAGCTTCTAAGGTTTTATTTTATCAAGTCACGCAGCGCAAAATGACAATTCAGTCAATGATGGATCATATATGACGGCAATCCCATTACACTGTACTGTAATGGACCTTAGAAAAATTCTATAGCCTAGTGATGTCGCAGCTGATGTAACGTTGTCTTGCAACACATTGCTCATGTGTTTGTGGCGATTCTGGTGTAAACAAACTTACTGTGCTGCCAGTTGTATAAAAGTATCGCACCTACAATTATTTGCAGTACATAATGCATGATAATGATAATATACCACTGTTACTGGTTTATGTATTATGTGTACTGTATTTTTTATTGTTATTTAAGTTATACCATGTAGCCTAGGTGTGTAGTAAGCTATACCATCTAGTTTATACCATTTAGACAGTTGTGGGCAGTCTTATCCAGAAAGGGCTGTTGCACATATAGGTTTTCATTGCAGCTCTCTAATTAGATTACTAACTAGAGGACCAATTTAACTGAAGAGTCCTCACACCTGGGTCTGAACAGCTAACCTAAAGGTTATCCCAATAACCTGCATACACACCGGCCCTTTGCGGATAAGATTGGCAGCCCTGCTCTATGGCACTCTCGCAATGACAAAAACACCAAACTAAGCATTTCTCCTAACTATCCCCATTAAGTGGCTGTGTATATAAGAGCTTGCTTTCTTGTCCACCATGTATTTATCTAGATGTTGACAAGTGAGTCTGTATGGCATACATCTTCATGTAAATATACAGTTTATCTGGTCACTTCAAATTTTAACAGTTAATTTTAGATACAGCTGTAAAGAACTTATCTTGTTTGTGTAAATATAAGTGCCACACTTGCTAAAATGGCTGGTTTAATGATGGCTATGAAAATATAAATCCATCTTTTCGGAAAATGGCGCCATTATTTTGTACGTGTTGCATTTCAGCCGTTGTGATTGGATTTCTTTGTTTGCAATGGCTGCTCTGTGGAGAGCTGACTACAGTTGCAGGTTTTGTTTTTTTAGACTTGCCATTTTCCTTTGGCTGTTTTTCAAAGTGTCTCCCTCTCTATGCACTTCATAGTGTACCTTTTAAAAATGTTTTATGATAAATATGAGGCAGATGCATGTTTCACCGTCTCCTTCCAGAACTTTCTGTTTACGTTTCCGTGGTTACTTAATGATGAACAGAGTCCTCTTTGAACATGCAATGAATATTATGCTGTTATTCGTTTATCTGTTGTGACCTGATTGATCTGAGCATCTACCCGTGTCGCTTGCATAGATTTTGTTAAAGGGGTAACAAAAAATGTGAAGCTAATAGATTTAATATGAAGATTATTTTTTTCCCCCAATGATCTCTTACCAGGTTCCATAAAAAAAAAAATATCATAATACTGCTCAAGCCATTGAATCCAATAAATCTGCATAACTTTTCTGTCATTCATAACCTATTAATAAGTAGCACTGTAATTCCTGGTCCTGCACCTAGCTTTGACTGGAAGCTCAGCCTAGCTGCACTAATTGCTAGCCGTTTCCTTAAAGGGCATCTATGTCTCTAATGTGCTATTTGCCTCCCTTTGGAGGAAAAAGCATCTGTTAAATATACATAAATATAAATGCAAACCCCAAAGTATGTACTATGGATCACTAATGAAAGAAAGGTCAGCAGCTTAAAAGGGTGTGTTAGGTAAGAAGGTTCTGCGTAACTGTGTTATTTCTCCCTGACGTCGCTTGAGCAGTTACTTAGGCCAGTTGTCTTCTCAGTCAATCCTGTATTGGAGTCTGGTTCAATCTCGTTATTAAACAACTTTAAATGCTCCTAAAATATTCTGAGTAGGTCACCTGCCATCAAAGTCTCATCATTTAAGCGAATGATCAGTCATAACCGACACCTTGGTCTACTCAACTGCATTAAGTTAATTCAGCATTGGTCTCAGAGGTTTAGTCTAAATCTAAGCAAACCTGGACCAGATGAGTGCTGTCACCTGAAATGACACATGGGGATTTCGCTTCTCATTGGGTTTTGGGGACCTCATGAGTCTTTAGCGCAGAGGGGCAGTTTGTTTAGTGTTTTGGTTGCTGATTGCTCTGTCCTCCTTTTGACAGACGGCCAATGGCAACGTGGAGGCTAAGGTGGTTTGTTTCTACCGACGCAGAGACATCTCCAGCACGCTCATCGCCCTGGCAGACAAGCATGCACGTGAGTATGGCTGCGAGTCTGCACGTGCCGCCATCTTCCCGCTCCTGTGCCGTTCCATGCAAATAAAATGAATATAAATGCAAAGCATTGCTTCTTTGGTAAATTTATAAGGATATTTGGTAACACTTTCTATGATTTACATGTCTATAAGAATCTATGAAGTCTATAATGCACTATATATACGTTTTATAATATAGTGCAGAGCATCATTAATGCTTATACTGACTATTAAAATGTATTATAAAGGTATTTAAAGTGCATTACCCATGAGAGCATCATTGGAACTTATGAAGCATTGTAACCAACACTATAATGCCTTTATGACTCTCAATAGAAGATGCTGTAATGCTTTACTAATTCTTATAGTGACCTTTAATTTACTATGAAGGTATCTATAGTGCATTATAGATGACAGCTTCAGATAAAGTGTTACCGGATTTTTCTGTCCCTAAGTGAATGAAAATGCACATCTAATCACTAAAATTTCTTGGTGAGTAGCATTGCCACCTGACACCTCTGGGAATGAAGGTTTTAATTGGGGTGCCTGGTTCAGCAGGCGTGGAGTTGTGCAGGTTCTCGCTGTGTCGGTGCAGGTGTCGTCTAGGGACTCTGGTTTCCTTTTCCAGACTTCGCCATGTGGTTAGGTGAACAGAGGCCTCTCTAAATTAGTCATGGAGGGTGTGAATAGGCCTTGAGATGGACCCCTGTCCCAGCCAGGGAATTCCCTGCCTTACATCCCGTGGTTCCTGGGATAGGTTCCAGACGTACCACAACCCCGTACTGGACAAACAGTTCTGATGCATAATTTTAATTCTGCGTTTTGTGAATGGCAAACAGTAACCTGGCTTACAACCTTTCACTGCCTATCTGCTTTACTGTTATTACAAATACAACCTATCTTCATTTAAACCAGCACGCGTCGATGTAATTTTAATGCTATGGTGCACAGTCATGCAAGTGTTTCAGGAAAATTAAAATTTGTCGTTTTATAAGATGTCGTGAAAGACATTTTCTTTCAGTTGGCATTTGATTTACTGAAACATAATAATGTATTATGACTGAATGGAGAGATAGCGGGTGCTAAGAATTACACAGCTGCACGCAGCCTGCAGAGCACATTCAGAGAATGTGAAAGTGATGTGTAAAATGTCACACTCAAAGGAAATTATGTTATATTATAGATTATATTCTTTGTGTTTATGAGATTATGTGGTAGGGTTCGGCTTGATCTTTGAACCGAGGTTCACTCTACTTGGCAGCTGTCGTCGTAAACGCTGAGGGTCGACTGACCTCACATAAACCTCAGTGTCTAGGTCAGATGCAGAAGGAATCTCTGGCTGCGTGCGTGTATATTGAAAACGGCGGCTTGCACGTTTGTCAGCGGAGAGCATTTCCTTGAACCTGAGTCTAAAGAATTGGATGTTGTTAGGCTATGGAGGACTGCACAGAAGGCAGGCCTGCGTGTGTTAGGCTATGGAGGACTGCACAGAAGGCAGGCCTGCGTGTGTTAGGCTATGGCAGACCACACAGAAGGCAGGCCAGTGTGTGTTTAACAGTGCAGAGCTAGCAGTGCCCCCATGGACTTCTAGACATGTGCAATATGTGAAAAATTCGTGGCAGGCCTGGCTCCGTCCCACATGGGTGTCGGCTGCATCCTGTCTGTGTTGCTGTAACGAGCAGCAGACTGGTGAATAAGGGGGAAACTCTCGACATCTGTGTAAAATGAGGGATTTTGTGCGGTTCTGCCCCCCCCCTGTACCCCGGATGTACCTGTTAGTCACTGACAGATTTAATTTTTCCACAAACATCACCTGTGCATCACCTCGTGGGGACCCACCATAACCCCCTTGCAACGCGCCTGTTGATGGCTGGTCCCCACAGGTTAAATCTGTCAGAATTCTGGGCCGGACTTGGCTGTGAGACGGGGGGCAGGGTATGAAAACAAGCGACGGATATTCGTCTTTTCAGCTGGAAAATTTTTTACTTTTCCACAAGCATTTTATGGTCAACCACCAGGACTTTTTAACTGTAGGGAAAAAATATTTAAGCATATGATGCCATTTCTTTTCCATATTCTACTAGGTATATAAAACATTAATTATGGTTTGCCTGGCACGTCTGCAGTTGTACAGGAGAAAATACATATGTTTTATATGAGGTTCAAATTAAGTGCAGTTCTGAACTTTTGATCTAATACATGTTTTGTCAAGTTTGGCTTCAGCCTGTTTTCAGTTCGCCTTCTGCAGAATTTCAGAACTTCTGAAGCAAATATTTTAATTGAATGCATTGACTTTTGTCAGAAGTAGGTGAATTCAATAGCAATCGCCTGCATCAAAAATCTGGACAAGATTCACCAAGTAACAGTTTACCTTAATTCATTCAAAGGCAAACTGCTGTCTGTACAGTGTTTGATAACGCTTTACGTTAACTACACATGTATGATGTATTCGTAGAACATTCAGTGCACCTTCATAATGCATCTCTAGAACACTCAGCGTGCCTTCATACTCGATTCAGAAATCATTCATAGAACACTCGTAAGCAGCATGTAACTGTACCATAACATCCTAACATACTGTAACAGCTTCAATATACTTAACAAGCATTATATGTTGTTTATTGAAAGTGTTATGTATGCAACACTTTAAGACATTTTATAGTATACTTGCATGCTGCCTATGAATGTTCTATGAATGCATTATGAAGGTGCCCCGAATGTTCTATATATGCATGATGTATGCATTATGAAGGTACAATTCATACAAAACATAACCCAATGTTTTGATCCCTTCTTCAAATCAAGAAAAGCTGTCATACACTGTGTAATTATTAACAATTCTCTGCTGCACATATATTTTGGCCAAAATAACAATCTTCTTCGCAAACCAGTATGAGCACAAAAAACACATTACTAACTGCCTGTTTAATTGATCTGTATAGTTTGTATTGAATCCTCTCTTGGTGCGGTACCACCATTCTGGACAGGCTTTTGTGAACTGCGCTGCTTCCATAGATTGTGCTGGGCATGAATCGCTCACACTGCCAGCCCCACCCCCCGGCCGTTTAGACGAGTCTGCACTGCTGCGAGTGGATTTGCGCCAGTGGCTGTCCTGTGATTCACAGATTAAGTATTTTACTGGCAAGATTTGTGCCCCTCCCTGCTAAAGCTGCCCCCACCCTCAACGTGGGTCCAACCCCAGCCCTAGGAGACCGGTCCTGAGCCACACGTCCTGCAGTCACTAGCAGAATAGAGGGCAAGGCTCAGAATCAAATGAGACACAACTCTTTAACCGTTTGTTATTGCTTTTTCGTCTGTGTGTTTGTGTTATATTTAACAAGAGGAAACGAAACGAATAAATCTTCCGTCTGACCTATAGCTTTAAAAAGTTGGAGTGCAACATGCAGTTTTTATATGATCAAATTATACCCATTTCTGGATGTCATTAAGCCAGCATAGACACTAAAAACACAAGGTTACTGCAGATTTGGCAGATCTGATATATGAGATCGGCGGCCTGTTTCACAAAGCAGGATTACTTGCTTAGCCAGATAACTTGCCAGATTTAAGGTAGTCTGGGCTAAATGTAAGTTGATGAAAATAAGGTCTATTTAGCCCAGACTACCTTA
>JABFDZ020000030.1:11344476-11356070 GCA_019775955.2 Pollimyrus isidori | reverse complement strand
TCTATTTAGCCCAGACTACCTTAAATCTGGCAAGTTATCTGGCTAAGCAAGAAATCCTGCTTTGTGAAACAGACCCCCAATAGTTAAGGCTGTTTATCGTTTGGCATTGGTGTTTGTATATTTGGTTTAATTGTCTTTGATATGGTTCACTTTTATTCAAATGCTTTGTCTGTCACATCAGTTTTTTTAACATGAGGAAACCTAGACCACTTCATAATCTCAGGACATCTCCCTTCTTTCTGTCTTCTGCATTTGCTCTTAGCAGTGTCTCTGAACCAGGTCCTCAATGGACCCCCATGCAGTCTATGTACTCTCTGGGAGGGAGCGAAAATGTGGACAGTCTTGCAGGGAGATGGGAGGGAGTGAAAATGTGGACTGTCTTGCAGGGAGCTGGGAGGGAGCGAAAATGAGGACTGTCTAGCAGGGAGCTGGGAGGGAGCGAAAATGTGGACAGACTAGCAGGGAGCTGGGAGGGAGCGAAAATGTGGACTGTCTGGGGGTCCCTGAGGAGCGGGTTGGAGACACTGGCCCATAGTTTGTTTGAGTTGTATGTCTTTAAAGGTTCTTCTTCCCCTTCCCTCTCTGCTCTTCTGCACCCTTCTTTATTCCATCCTTTCATTTTTGTCTCTTTTTTTAAAGTTATTTTTCTTCTCCTGGTCTCACAAAGCGAATGATTCATTTAAAATGTGCTGGGGTGTGTGTGGTGGAGAGACGCCCAGGTGGGCGTGTGGGCTGGGATCAGAGTGTCGGAGGAAGGGCCCGCAGCCTTCACTTCACGGCACGTAGGCAGACTGCACCCGCAATGCTCCCGACCTCCTCAGCTCTCTACCCCTCACACACTCCCCCCTCCCCCAGTCCCATCTACCCTCATGGGATCATGCCTCCCAGCAAAGTCTGTCAGATGAGGGGCCCTCTGTCCTCCTCGCCCTGCTCTCCTCAGCTTACTGCTGTGCCATATGTGTAACAGATATTTGAGCTCAAACACAACAAATGATGGGCCCGGGTGTAATGTTCTCTATATGTGTGATTTGTCTGCGTTTTTCTTTTTAATTCGTACTTCCAGACAGAAATAAGAAGGACTGATTTGTGTATAGAGCACCTTCTCCTCATTTAGCGACTGTATTGGTTAGCGACCATTTGCTAGTAATAAAGTTATTGAAAAAATATATATTTTCCAATGCACTGATTTTTTTGTAGATCTCCCAACAATAGATGTGTGATACAATAATACTGGTTTACCTGTAACAAAGGCAACCAGCGATCTCTGCAGTGAGAATCGCTTTTGCAGTCACAGCTAGGCTGCAGTAATTTATACTATTCCACTTAAAGACCTGGATATGTCTCCATATTTTAGAAGTATCAGTGTCATTGTAGCCATATTGACAATGATAACATAAAACAACCAAAGAGCCATTTGTCAGTCATGCATTAAAAAAGTTTTTTGGCATTAAAAATGAATTTGTTGTGCATTCAAACAAGCTAGTTAATTAACCAATATCCTGTCTACTACCTGACTTTCACTGTGTATCTCATATTGGTCTAGTTATTTTTGATACCCAGATCAATCATAAAAGGCCCGGCGGCTTTTACTGAAAATGTCGATTGGAAGGGCTGCTCGATATCACATCGCAGTTGTATGGAGCATGTGCAGTAATCACCAGGGCTTTGGATGACGGATATAAACATTCGTCTGCACTGCAACTTTTCTGTGCCATATGGGCGTTTACTTACACTCACAAAAGTTGGTAAGCATATTAGTAGTACATCTAAAATATTAATGAGGTGTATTGTGATGCCCAAAACTTAATAATCTGTATAAATGAAGTGTATTCTTTTATTTAATGAATGTCGGATCACCACCGTCTTTTCTTTTTAAACCTTGGTTATCCACAATATCTCCTCATATAAAAGATGCTGTGGCTGCTGATCTCTCCCTTTCTTCACCGCCGCTTCACTTCTTATTGCTTCCATGACTTACCAACACGGTAGCATGTAGCGTGTGCCGCTAACCAAATTTGATAAGTATAAAGATACACTAAATTTACACAGATTACTAGGCATCACAATATGTTTCCCATTAATATTTTATGTGTATTACTAATGTTCTTGACAAATTCTTAGCGTAAGAAATGTATATTACCAAAATGCTGTTGTCCGCCAGCATCCATGCAAAGAGTTTGGGTAGGATTCACACCTTCGACCTGGGACGTGTAAGATGATCGTTTAATCTTCATTTTTAAATGTTGTTCTGCTCCAAGACACGTGTAATGTTCATCAGCCTATGTCTTAAGTCTTCAGTAGATTCTCGCACCAAACGTAACTGAAACATAGTCATTCAATGCAACACATTTGATGTTACTTATCAGCATAACTTATTGTGCATCGATTCTGCCTTCATGTAATATTCTGTAATTGTCGACGGGGTATTAAGTTTGAGGTGTCTTGTCTGCTCTGGTGTGATCTGTTTTTACACTGATGTGCTGTTTTTGAGGGCTTGGGACGTTCCCAAACCTTCTCCTCCATATCCCCCAAAGATGCCTTTGTTCTGTCTCCATCCTTGTTTCTGCTTCCTGTATAGCGAATCAGGACGAGCTGCCGAGAGAGAGAGAGAGAGAGAGAGAGAGAGAAAGATCTGGACCACATTCAGCCCCCTGCCTGTCTGCAGTAGTGGAGGAACACTGAGTCCCGGAGGTTTTATATGCATCTTTACATACAATGTGGACCAAGTTCAACTTGTTTCTGCCCCTTTAAAAGGCGGCGAGGCACCAGTAGGGGAATAGGGGTATGCGATTACACTTTGGCACGGAGACCATATAAGTACCTTCTTTTCTCTCTCTCTCTCTTAGCTCACAAAATGGTGGTTTGTGCATCGCCATAGTGCATTTGATACTATGTTACCAGGCAGTGTGTGTTCTTTCCCAGCAGTTCTTCATGCCCCTTGCATCTCCGGGCCTGCTTGTGCTGTGTGTTAACGTCGGACACATAGTCGGAGAGGCTGTTAAATGTCACGGCGGCCAGTCCTCTGCTCGTGCCAGACCGAGAGTCTCATTGAGAAATCTTTTGCAGTTGTGTAGTAATCTGACTTTTAAGGGGAACATCTGTGTTTCTGTCCTTTGAGACTCATGACTTAATTTAAGGACTTGTAATTAATTACTGATTCTAGTTGCTTCAGTGGCTCTGCTATGGGAAGTAATTTGTGAAGGTTTTTTGAATTTTAGTAAAACCTCAATGAAACTGGTAGTAAGGTGTATAAATCATAGTCAGTTAATAGTTATGTTAACTTTCTATTATGATGTCACATTGATAACCTCACATATAAGAAGCAATATATTGATTTACTAAAATAAATCCTAAATTTGTATTTTTAAATCACTAGACTACAGTCAAACATTTTCCAGTCTTCAGGTTTTTACCACTTTTCCATTTATTTCATAAACTGCATATTTTTTATTCCTGTTAAACATCAGAAAGTTGAATGAACAAGTATAAATGAAAGTAGAAAGTCAAAAAAAGAAAGTTTCCTTCATTACATGGAAGAGTATGTAACAGTGCATGTCTCATATCCTACTAAGTGGTTGCGTGGTGATGGAATAGTCAAATTATAGTCTTATAACTTCACTAGGCTGTCCTGTAACTGCATTAGTTAACTCATTCATCTCATGAAACAGAGCAGTATTTAATGTACTTGTAGAAGAAAATGCTTGAATTTTCTCTGCTGTTATAACTGCTAGGAGGTTACTTTGATGAACTAAAGATATGACATATTCTTGCTGATAAAAGCACTCAAATGGTGAACATACTGAAAATGTTGGCAAAGAATATTGAGTGTATTTTCAGTAAACGTTAAGTAACATGCAAATGTAGAAAATTTCAGTGCAAAATTTTTGACTGGTACTTTAGTTTCCCGAAGTCTTCTTTTTGCATCAGCATATCATATATTATCTCGAAAAACTGTCCTCTGAAATGATGTAAACAATAAAACATGCGAGGATATACAACATTTGAACTTTGACTCCCAGGGGAGATGGAGGAAGAGATGGAGAGCCCTGAGATCGTGGATCTCCCAGAGAAGCAGAAGCACCAGCTGAGACACAGAGAGCTCTTCTTGTCCCGCCAACTCGAATCTCTACCCGCCACACATATCCGGTAATAATTCGAAAAACCCACACATTGTGTTTCACCTCTGCTTCTCTGCCTCCCTTTAATTTGCCCACATATATGTTAAGCATAATACATACTGGCCATGGATGAACGTAACCGGCACACAAGTGTTTTACGTGCATTTCCGCTGGTATGACAAGAAATTGTTGTGTATTTTAATCGTTGCACTGCAAATGAAGTACGACTTAGCATATAAAGGTTAAAATGCGCAATAATTTCTTGCATGCATCTCTGATTATGGTAATATTTCATCTTGGTTTGGTGTTACTTACTTATTTCCTGTTTTTTTTTCTTGAGGATATATATCCCACCTTCTCGCACCTATCAACACGGACTTGTTCAATTGCTTAAAATGCATTTTCATACTAATGTACTGAAGTGAATAGTAATATTTAATCTCTGAAACATCTTTGATTTTTACATAATTTCAGAAGTAGATGTAGACTTTGCCTTTTAAAGTACAAATGTGACATGTTTTCTTAGAGGTAAATGCTGCGTTACTCTGCTGAATGAAACTGAGGCCCTGACATCGTACCTCGATCGAGAGGTAGGTAATGGCACTTGGGTATTTGTTTACTTGTTTGTTTGTTAAATTCTGTCTATGATATGTGGTGTTTACATGCATGTTTATTTATAAGGATAGTTCAAAGGTCTACAAGTCTGTGTGTGTGCAAACATGTTTCTACTGCGATATAAATTATTCAGTCTGTTGACCTAGAGTGTTCTCAGCATACTGAGCAAAGAAGAGGCAGGAGACTCTGCAAGACTGTTGGAAAGACCACCACACAGATACATCCCAGATAGCAAGGACCACCACACAGATACATCCCAGATAGCAAGGACCACCACACAGATACATCGCAGACAGCAAAGACCACCACACAGATACATCGCAGATAGCAAAGACCACCACACAGATACATCCCAGATAGCAAGGGCCACCATACAGATACATCGCAGATAGCAAATTTATTTAATTCTCTCTGATTCTACGCAAAATTTGCAGTGATCCATAGGAGGATATGCTGCGTTGGGTATAACAAAGATGTGGAATTAAACAGCTTGTCTCACTGCTGTAATAGTAATAGTGAAAAGTCACAGTCTTATTTAATGAGGAAAAATAAAGCATCAAAGTTGGATGGATTGGCCTGTGTGCCTCAAACAAGTATGAACAGATGATGGCAGAGAATAGTCTGAAATGAAAGTGTTTGGCACAGAATCAGTATTGGATTTGCACATTGAATGTAACATAAATGTGAATCAAAGGACAGATTACAGAATATTTGGGGTAGTGTCTCCACAAACACAAGTGGTTTGACTTTATGGCTGCTCATTGGCTGCTCATTCCTATAGCCACTCCCCTTGTGTGCCAGTGTCTCACCCATATCTTCCTCCACCTCCCTCCATCTTAGTCTACTACTAACCCTCTCGATCACCCTTCCCCTATTGCAGGATGCCTTTTTCTACTCCCTGGTGTACGACCCTCAGCAGAAGACCCTGCTAGCAGATAAGGGGGAAATCCGTGTTGGGAACAAGTACCAGGCCGACATCACTGACTTCCTCAAAGAAGGTGTGGGCCTCTTCTACGAAGTCATGAAGCATTTTATTGTGTGGGCGAGGAGGAAAATGCTTCAGTGCAGGACAATCATTCGAGCGAGTGAAGGATTATATCAGTTCGGCTCCTATCTGCATGAAGCAGGGCAGCCTGGTCAGAATAACGTGGATGATTCCCATGGCCTCTGCATCCAGAGGGCCACTGACATGGTCGAGGACCCATCACACCTCTCTCTCAACCTCTTGGCTCCACTGCAGTCTGCCAGGAAGTCTTGCAACCTCAAACCCAGAACAGTGAAGCTTTTTTCTCAAACTATTCAGCTGTGGAACAGTCTGTCCCCTCCTAGCCTAAGTTGGTGCTCTTAAATGGACTAACAACACTTGACTCCTAACTCTGAATCTCAAGCTGTTCTGCTTCCATAGCAAACTTTTGTGCCAGATTTGCACACTCTTTCCCCACCAATCAGATGGTTAGATGGTTATTTCTTTGTCTGCCTTAACTTGTACGTGTTTCATGTCATGTTTTTGTGTCTCAGTATTTGTTTTCTCTTTTACATCTCATTTGCACTATGGCCCACAAAAATGATGAGGAAAGGTACTGAAAGGCTTTTTGTCAAACGAAGACAGGGACATTAACAGGGCACTTGTACAGCCCTTGTGGTCGGCGCTTGTGTTTGACCAAGGTGACCTGATTTGTAGGCGAACAGGACGGACGGGACCTGTCCAAGATAGAAGAGAAGATGTGGGACGCCGGCAGTCCTCTGACAGAGAAACAAATCGACCAGTTTCTGGTGGTGGCCCGGTAAGGCTTCGGTTCAACCTTGTGATGGTATATATTTTTTAGACTGAATAAAAACTATTCCCCTCTGTGTACAGACGTCAATCGCGGTCGACCAGTTGATCCCAACAGTCATGCTGCCAAATTGTATGCCCTTTCAAAAAACTGCCTCCGTTTAATATCAGATTCTTCCCATTCTATAATTCCTGCTTTTATGACAGTTGGCTGACACTTGTCAATGCTTCTTTGACATTAAATGTTGCCTGTCTGCAACCACTGAATTGACCATGCCTAATACCGTGCGCTCAAACTTTAAGCTAACGTTTGACAAAATGTTGGCAGTACATGGATCTCGTCATTGCTAGCTTGCTACAGACTATTTTACACACATTAAAAAAAGAAATCAAAGATGAGAGTGGGACTAAGGAAGAGAGCTTACCACTTCAGTACCGAGTGGGAGGAAGACAGTTTTCCCCCCCCCACTATATCCTATTCTAAATGTCTAAACTTCACCTGACAACGTAGTTTATAGTGCGGGGTTGTAATTCATGCGTCTTCTGTAGGATTTGAGCCCATCACCCTTGTGGTGTGAGTGTGACACGCTGCTTGTTGAGCCGCAGCAGCTGATGTCTGTCTGCTCTCTCCATCCACGACTCCCCTTCACTCCTCCCGCCTCTGCAGGTCCGTGGGGACCTTTGCTCGAGCTCTGGACTGCAGCAGCTCGGTCCGCCAGCCCAGCCTCCACATGAGTGCCGCCGCTGCGTCCCGGGACATCACTCTGGTGAGTCCCGTCCGGCAGAACTCCTCCGTCTGAAGGGACCACAACCGGGTCAGTCTGCTCTAACACAAGTCCAAGTTTGTTGGGCTGTGCTCTCTGCACTTCGCATGTCAGCTTCTGGCATTCAATCTGTCAACCTAGTCAAAGATCTGGTCTGCACAAACTAATAGGCTCTTTGCCTGTGGATCAGATCACCTGTCATCACTTTTCTGATTGGTACATTAAGAATTTGTTTTCAGATATACAGTACATAAAAATATAATGCTAGCTTGCAGGTTATTGGGTATTGCTTGTGGTAGAAGATACTTCTGGACCTAAGCAGGGAGATTCAAACACACACACACACACGCACACACAGACACACACACACACACACACACACAGAAATCTGGCTGCAGGCACTCTCTGGGCCATGCTAATGAGTCCTGCTCTGCCTCTTCCCTTCCTCATGTGGCCACTCCGGCCTACTTCTGCTGGTCATATATAAAACATGCAGAAGGATCCCATCCAAGAGCAACAGACTGTGTCACCCTCATGTCTGCCTGCATGCATTTTCAGCATCAGCCACTGCAAGCTGATGCTATAATAGTTTCAATGCATTAAAGTGTAAAACAGTACATACAAATTCAGTAGGTTTTTATAAATGTGTAAATGTATTTAATTCAGTACTGTATAAATTATTATATTTAATAAAATTTAATTTTAGGTTAAAGTGTAGTTTCTCCTGGAAATAGAGGGAAATAGACCGTTATTTGCTGCTCCTATGAACCACGTTGCCCCCTAGCTGAAGGGTTGGGCTTGCAGCTTCTGCCGTTTCATCAAGCCATTTTCACCTCTTTCAAGGTGCAGTCTTCGATAGTTGCCCTTATGTAATATTTTTGATCTGCAATTTTTTATGTGAGTGAGGGAAAGAGCCTAAAAATTCGAGGAACCTCGAAGCCGTTTGTATTCAGCAAACAAGAATAATGGGTGAGATAAGCAATTGAAATCTGTTCTAGGAATACGTGTTGTACGCACCTCTGAAGTTCAGGGCCACTTTAGCAATTATGTTCTTGGCAAGAAAGCAACAAGAGAAATGATTGTTTTGGACTGGATGGGGGAGTAAAATCATTCTCTTCATCAGAAATAAAATTGAAAATGACCAAAAAATTGTAAACGAAAGTATTGGTAAAAAGTCGCTATTTTTGTGCTGTTGAAGTTTACATAATTTATCTAAACAACAAACACAACCGCCTAACAAGTAAGTTTATACATCATAGGTGACTGATGTTCTATAACACGAATGATAACATGATTGTTACATGTATATCTGTGCAGTTTTTGCCCATTTATAGTAGCTGTTTCTATTGAAATCTCTGGAGGTTCTTAGTGCTTTTGACTGGGCTCCTCAAATACCGATCTGTCATTTTCTTTTGTTTTTTTTTTTTGTATTTTTAACAGAGAAAAATGTCCCTTTTTCATATCACTACCATAAGCAATAATGCCATTGATTGTTTGATATGTTGTTGGATCATCACGGCACCTGTTGCTGGATCTGTTGTTATCACTCTTCATTCCATAATAATGGATGTTATTGGCGCATGTTCTTCAGTCTGAAGTACATTACCAGTGGACACACACCCGATAGAAAGGTTTATTTCTACTATTCTCTACATATTACAATTATATGTAGAATTATAAAGACAAAAAAACTATAAAATAACATATATGGATATATGGAATTATGCACTGGCCATAAGTAAATAAATTTGTTGGGGAGGTGGATTCAAAAGGTTGTCAGTTTAAATCCCTGGGTTAGCAGAGTGATCCCACTACTGGGCCCTTGAACAAGACCCGTTAGCCCAGTTACTCCAGGCACTGGCTGTCCCTGCTATCTCCTCTACGCCAGTTACATGAGGTGGCCTCCTGGGATGCTTTTCTGTCCTGAAGGAGGAGCCACATACAGTATATGCTGAGCTCTCATTAGCTGCTTTTCCTTCACTCTCTGGTCAAACTCCTCTAAAACCATTTCTGCTGTGTTTAGGTCAGGTGACCGGGTCATATGATGCAATACTATCACTCTCCTTTGTTGGTGGCGTGTCCAAATTTCGGACTTGTACTGTATTTTGCAGACCCTGATCTGTGATTCCTTACTTTGCCATGCAGTGCCTGTGTTTTAGTCACTGGATGAAATTCATACTCTGGACATAGACCTCCGAAACCCTTTTGTCTAACTTTTTTTTTGTAATATATTTTATATATTTACCCAAGATGGTTAGACCACACTGATGTTAACAAGTCAAAACTGAGTAATGCAGATTCATTACTTTTTCAGTGGACAAAAAATTAAAAAGAATTTGTAAATTGGTGTAAATTGCTGTTATCAGTGTGCGTGTTTTCATACAATTATATTTATGTGTGTGTGTTTGGATGGTTGAGAGTGGGGTGAAGCGTGGGAATATGTAATAGTGGTTTACGCGCAGAGGTCTAAAGCGAGCGATTGATTTGTGGTACAGTGTTGTCTAAACTTGCTGTGGCCATTTTATTAGGCACCCCTGCATAAAGCCTCGTTTTCCTGGACTGAGTGGTCACATGTCTGGACATGCCTTTCTGCGCACACCTGTTGTGTTGAGCCGTTATTCTTGCCCTTGTGGCTTTTTTGGTTGCGTTAACATGTCTGGTCATTCTCCCCTGGCCTTTCTCATTAGCCAGGTGCTTTTTTGACTGCGCCTGACCGGATATTTTCTGTTTATTCTCTGTAAACCCCAGACAGTGTAGTACAGTATATGAGGGTCCCGGGAGGGTGTCTGTTTCTGAGATGCTGGAACTACCACATATGGCGTGAACAATCATCCGACGTCAGATCGTGTGTCTTGGCCATTCTCATGCAAAGCTGCGTCGTAACTGAACCTCTGCGTCCCGCTTGCTGTTTGTGTTCACATGACTTGCTCTTTGGAAGCCGTTTGTTCCACATAAGATGGCCGCTGGGTGTAGCTGATTGGCGTGTCTCCCCAGTTCCACGCCATGGACACGCTACACAAGACGGGCTACAACATGAACCGAGCCATCGCTGCCCTGGTCCCGCAAGGCGGGCCGGTTCTGTGCCGAGACGAGATGGAGGAATGGAGCGCCTCAGAAGCTAATCTGTTTGAGGAAGCTCTGGAGAAGTACGGCAAGGACTTTGCCGACATCCAGCAAGATTTTGTGAGTGAAATTCACTTTGGTAGATTGGAAGGTGGGGGTGACTGGGGCAGGGGGAGAGAGAAATGGATAGACAAATGGACAGACGTGTGGGGTGATGTGAAGGGGAAGGTCTGGGACAGCAGTCCACTTTAGCCTTTTCCCTGCCTCTTCTGGTGACAGCTGTAACATTAATGAAAATCCAACATTAGACTGGCTGATTCCAAGATCATTTTGTTCCACAACATAAAGTAAAATGCATAAAATGTAGTCTGTCTCTGTGTGATTGACCAGTGGTTGCCAACGCATCGAACACAAGCCACCAGTAGCTCACAGGGAGCCAATGAGCAGCATGCAGACCAGAACGCTTTTTGGAAATTGGATCAATTACGTTAATGTTCTGTTGTTTTTTATTATTTAGTAATCCCCCCCCCCCCCCGCTGATGTAACCTGGTACATGTAGCCCCTCAGATTATCTTCTTTGTAGAAGCAGCACTCACTATAAATAAGGTTGGAGAGCCCTGCAATGCACTGAAATGAGAGTTGGGGTTCAAACTCTGCCACCTCCTGGCAGCTTCCAAAAGTACAAGTATCTCATTGGCAAATCTACCACCAAAGTGTATCAGCGCCTCTCCCACTGGATTTATAATCTTACTTATTTTTCCAAGATAAACAAGCTGTGTATTTGGTAATGTTTTCTGAAGAGGCGTATAATGTCTCCAGTGTCTCTTGCCATTTGAATTCAATGGCACTTCAAGCTTCCCTTATGGTGGGTTAGATAACAGTTTAAACATCCTGTAGAAATCTGAGTATTTTATTGCCATTCTTTGGCATAGTCTTATGAGGGCAGTGATGCAATAGTATTGTGTATTATCTGTGGGTTTTTTGTTCTCGTTTCAGCTGCCCTGGAAGTCGCTGACGAGTATTATTGAGTATTACTACATGTGGAAGACGACGGATCGATACGTTCAACAGGTGTCATGTTTCGGCTGCCGTGCCATGGGACTGTTACCATGCTGTTTAGTGGCGGCCGGCGTTGATCAATCTGTGTCTCTATTACAGAAACGGCTAAAAGCGGCGGAAGCGGAAAGCAAACTGAAGCAGGTTTACATCCCTAACTAGTGAGTGCTAAAGGAAAGTCCTTTGCCACTGGCTTTCTATATA
>JABFDZ020000030.1:11332035-11344447 GCA_019775955.2 Pollimyrus isidori | reverse complement strand
ATATGGATGAGACTGCTGTATTATACAGAGATGATTTATCTTGTAGGCATGAGAAAATATGAGAGAATACAGCAAATTCGCAGCTATATGAATAATAGCAACATTGTTAGATGCTTTCTGTAATTCATGCGGCCGTGATATTGGTTGATTAAGGATCGAAAACACCGACTGAGTTGCTGCCTTGGTTTGTCTCCCATAGCAACAAACCCACCCCGAATCAGCTGAATGTGAATAACGGGAAGCCCGGATTGGTGAACGGCGCAGGGGCGGTACTGGGTGCTCTGGGCCAGACAGCTGCACTGGGCCGGGCCTGCGAGAGTTGTTACAGTGAGTCAGAAACGTCTGCAGCCCAACCCTGTATCTGCTATTTCATCTGTCTCTAAAAGCGCACAGATCTGATTGGTAATCTGTCTGACCATTCACAAGCCGTCAGAAGCCACGCGAATGCTTTGTCACTGGTGATTCTCAAGCCTGCCATGTCTGCAGCTAACAGCTCCTACCAGTGGTATTCCTGGGGGCCACCTAACCTGCAGTGTCGCTTGTGCGCCTCCTGTTGGACCTACTGGAAGAAGTACGGTGGCCTGAAGATGCCAACTCGGCTGGACGGCGAGCGGCCGGGACCCAACCGCAACAACATGGTAAATGCGTCCGGCCAGGTGGGGGCGTAATGATGCGGGTGCTGTGATGACTTAGCCGGCCGCTAAAGGCATTGCACGTGTTGGAACAGATATGCAGCGGCGCGGTGCCGACGTCCAGCTGTAAACTCCAGAATACAAAGGCAAACAACATAGACAAAAACACAAACATCTATGACAGGTTTCTTCAACTCTGGACCTCGATTCCAAATCCAGGCCTGGTTTTCAGTTCTCCCAGGTAGTTAGTTTAATACTTACTGATTCTGGTTGGCCAGAGGCTTCACACCTGACTGGCAGGTAAAGGAAGGCTGGAAAACCAGCAGGGCTCGGCCCTTGAGGACCGTGAGTTGAATAACCCTGGTCTATGAAAAGAAACTAACGTTTCAGTCAAGGTAACAGATGCAACGTATGTATTTTAGGAAGATTTCCAGGCATTTTCTGTCATTGGGTCACTTTTGTACATTATAATTTTGTTGCAATAACTATAATAATTAGTAATGCTGTTTTTCATCCATAGTTTGACATTTGCTACATTAGAACTTGCTAATTCGTCACCAGCGCCCCCTGCTGGTGAATCAAAATGTTGTCGAACTACTGTGAACTGGAGACTCAACTTTTGGATACTGCATCAAGCCTGACTCAGTGACTGTTGTCAGTGCATTTCCTGCATTGTGTTGTGCTGGGCAATGTGACCCCTTCATAAAAGCTCCTTCTGAGGGATCTTAATTGTACCTTCTAGTGTGTGAGGTCCACTGTTTTATGCAAATACATACATATATTCAGGGCTTGCTGAATTCTTTGTACTTTCCTCTCTCCTTTTTTCTTAATGGTTTATCTGTGTGGATCAGCTTCGACTGTCAAAGCATCTTAAGCTATACTGTGTGATTTTGGATTCAAGAAAATAAGATAATTAAGGATCTTCCACAAAGAATTTATGGTGCAGTATTTCCATTGAATTACTTTTGATTGGTTATAATTACTTTTTTTTTAGTCACTGCTTATTAAGATGTCTATTATAAAAAGTGCACATTTCACATTCAAATCCTCAATGGTTAATTTTAAGCAATTAGCTTGATTTATACTGAACAATAATAGGTCTCCTTTCTTAGAAGATCTGCCATAGAATTTGGAGTTCCAGGATTCCAGTTGCAGCCACACACTTTCTGTCTCCAATTAAGATTAATCAATGAGCATTCATCTAATATAAAAAGCTCTCAAAAGACACACATCCAAGGTTACATGTTATGTCTACAGACGTCACAGAAGGCTGGAAGAAAGACATGCTCTTTAAAATTGTTTGTTTTAAAAATCTTTAGAAAGCTTGCTTACTAAGAATGTACCACTTGCTCCCTGACTTGCTATAAATGAGTTATTTTGTATTGTATAATTGTAATTGATCATTGATTATCTTGTAGCTTATAAATGTGTAAGTGGTGAGCATCTTAGCAATTTCTGCACATAAGCATGCTATCTTTGTTCTGTACTGACCCCAGAGTCCTCACAGCTTGCCAATGAGACACAGCGGAAGTCCCAAATTTGCTGTCAAAACGCGGCAGGCGTTTTACCTGCAGACGTCCCACTTGACCAGGGCGGCTCGGCGCGTCTGCCAGGACCTCCTGCGCCCTAAATACCTGGCCCGTCACCCCTACATGCCAGTAAACACCACCGCCATCAAGGCAGAGTGTGAGAACTTCCCTCGACCTACCGTTTCAAAACCAGGAAGAGTGTGGGTTACGGATTCCCTGAGGCGAGATGCCCCATCTGACTGTGAGCTGTATGGTTGGCCCTAAGTGTGGATGCCTTTCCCCCCTCATCCGAGTGTCAGGGCCACACACCTGCCAGGCATCGTTATCATCAGTGGCTTGTGTGTTTGTTTCCTAACAGGTGCAGTGAGGTTGCCTGAGATGCACAAGAACCCCGTCTCGACAAAGCAGGCGACAAGGAAGCCGCTGGAGTCTGTGGTGCGATATCTAGGTAAGAGGTGACAGTGTCTGACCTGTACAGTGATGCAATGTTACCTTGCTACTGTAGTATCATTAGACGGGATTCAGAATAGGCTGCTAGCTGTCTAGTTTTCATACCGTAATACCATCCAGACAGCATATGGCAGTGTATGGTATTTCCCAACATTCCGTCAGGATTATTGAAGTGTGCGTCTGTCTCTCTGTCCGTCCTTCCTTCCTTATGGTATTTCCAAAAGCAATGCTATCCACTGTCATAGCATTTTGAAATCTCGGCCATAGCGTTTGCCAAGCATTGTTCTGCGACGATACAGTTTTGTATAAATTTCACCCAGCTTGCTGATGAGCACATTACAGCGTAGCGTCGCCATATTGCGACACGCACCTGATATCGTACAAAGAGCTGGTTTCATTCAGGTCAGGACCATAGAGTCGGAGTAAGAGCCAGCTTCAAAATTAAAACCATTAACTTCAACGGAACTTTACTTTGATTATGTTGATCTTATGACTGTGAAATGAATTCCCACTTTCATCTGCATGACCTCGCCCTCAATCAGAGGCCCACCCCTGCCCGCCCAAACCAGACCCACCACGCAGCACTGGCATCTCCACAGGAAGTCTGACACCCATAAAGTCCTCACCGATCCTCAATACCGGCTCACCCACCATTCTGGGAAAGAGGACCTACGAGCAACACAACGGCCTTGACGGTAAGTGCGAAAGTGTGAGTAAATGAGGAGTAGCTCTGCTTTTCTTTATGGTGTTTTCAGTATAGAGACCCCCCCGCCCCTCTGATCCTCACTGTTCTTCTCCTCACTCTGCCTAATCTCGGAGTAGCACTTGGCTGCTCTGGTAAACCTCCTGGCCACAGTTGGTGTAGTCATGGTAACAGCAGTATGTTTCTGGCTCTCCGACGGATCCGTGTGTCCAGACGGGCACGACCCTCCCTTACTTGCTGAACCTGTTATAGACAATGTGACCTGACAGAACCAAGGTGCCTTAAGCGCATGTGAAGGTGTTGCTCTACCAAAGTCATTTGAAGCTCCGTCTGTAATTGCTTGTTAAATAAAAAGAATATTAGATATGTGTGTATGTCTAATTCTAGGTAAGCACAGATCAGTGTGCGTAAGAATATTTGTTTTTGTTTCCTTTTTTCAATTTTAAAGCATTAGAATATTATACATCCATTTACGCATCCTTACTGGTGTACGGTCCTGGCTCCAGTGCCCATCTGTGGTGCTATTTTCTAGGTGAAACATGAGATTGGAGAGAGAGGGATAATAACAGTTCTTTTTCTGTGCTATTCTATATTATTCCAGCAGGGGGGAGAACTCCTACAGTATAACTAACTATTTATGTAGTTAAATGTAATGGGAAAATGTCTACAAAAGTATTTATTTGTGCATATATTTAAGATTTCATTCATTTATGATTATTTATCGAATAATTTAATGGATCAGAAATCTTTAATTGCTACCACAATTTAATTTGATCAATTGATTATTTTAACAACCTAAATGAAAGTCAAAGTATGACCTCAGGAACTTAATTACAGACTATTAACAGACAGTAGATCAATGTTTTTGTTTTGAAATGAGTCACATTTCCTTTGCGCCCTGGCCTTGTTCATATTATATATTAATAAGGGGACTGACATTCTTAAATGTTTCCTGAATTGTTTAGGTCCAGGCTTTTCAATAATTAACATTTTTTGTGGTAATGTGTTTCCAAAAAAGGAACAGAGCGAAATAGCAAAAGCACCATGACTAGCTCAGTTGCTCACCAGGAAGATTATGAAAAGACGTTTAAGCATTAGTGACGTGCTGCAAATGACCAGGTCTGCGTGTGGGTCTGATGAGAATTAAATCCATTGATTTTTGATTTTCTGATAATCAGGCATCACATGAGGTTTTCTGATCAGCAGAGATGTTCCGGCTGTTTAAAGCTTAAGCTATAAAAATGCGAATAAAATTCCCTCTAGGTGGTGTTTCACTTGTTTCTCTATATGTTTCGCGAATTATGTGGTTATTAACCTATTATTGCACTGATAGCTGGTATTTTAACAATCTATTGTGGGTTTGTATAGCTGGTAGAAGCCAGCACCTTTAGTCATTGCTGCAGTATGTATTTGGGGGTGAGCATGCAGTCATTGCTGCAGTATGTATTTGGGGGTGTGCATGCAGTCATTGCTGCAGTATGTATTTGGGGGTGAGCATGCAGTCATTGCTGCAGTATGTATTTGGGGGTGTGCATGCAGTCATTGCTGCAGTATGTATTTGGGGGTGAGCATGCAGTCATTCCTACCATCTTTTTCAGTATTTTTCATTCTCATGTTTAATGGGACATATTCTTTCATAATATCCCAACCCAAATGTCTTAAAACTGTACCTTCTGTACATTTGATACTGATTTATATAGGAGTTTCTTAGCAAAACAATGCTGATTAAGTACTTTGTTCAATGGTAAGGTCTCCCCTGGAAACATTTGGCCTTCAAACAATTAGGTATATACAAAAATTGAGATTTTAGCAGCACTGTAGGTCATACTGATTATGCTTGAATGTAAGCGTATCTGCCTAAAATAAGAAAATATTTTTTGTATTCGTGTAAGGTGTAATTCTCTTTTTTTCTTTCTTCACTTGTGGTCCAGGAACAAAGCCCAAGATCATGGCACCTCAGTGGGAGATCATGTCCAAAAGGGCATCGGACACGGGCCGCACTTCTGCCCCCCATCGTGAGAAAGTCCATGAGCTGGACTGATCCTCCTGGGGGTGTTTTTTCTTTTTTTTTTTCGACTTGAAGCTTGATATCTGGGAGAATCGAAGTACACGCCATTTGATTCGAAATGTCTGGCCCTGTATTTCACCTCAGCAGGGAATATTTCGAAGAACTTTTCAATGCCAGACACCAGTTTTGCATGGAGTTCACCTCCAACCAGATGCGATTCTGCCTCTGCAGCTCTGGCTCTTCTCGATCATCATCTAAAGGAACCAACATCACTGAAGAGCCGACCCCAGCTCTGGAGCATCATTGACTGATCGGACTGCAAGGGACCCTGCTCATAATTACCATTGTTGTTAATCATCATTGTAGTTACTATTGTTCTTTTTTCAGTTATAATACTTCCTGATGAGTTAACAGTGGATCAACGAAGAAACTTTGAGTTTCAAAAAATGAACTTCTTGCGTACCCTGTGAATGGAAGGACTTGTAAACCATGCAACAGCTTTTTTTTAACATGTTAAAAGTGATTTTAAAATGAGACAAACTTTGAGTTGGGTGACATGAGTAACTTTCTCTTCATTTCTCTGCAGCTTTTAGTTTCTTCTGTTTTATCGGCTGGCCTTGTCCCTGGCCAGAGAGGTTTAACTTATTATGACAAATTATAAAATGTGTTGTTTTTTCTACCTTTTTCCACAACTACTGCATCTGAAGTTCAACCATGTAATTAAGGAATAAATTGATTCTTTCTCTTTTGTGATTCCATTCATTCTAGACTGGATCCCTGTGTTTTCTGACACCTTCCTTCACCAGACGCATGTTCTGGCCGGGGTGATGTGCCCTATATAGATATTTGCTTTTTACTATGGGTTTTGCTATTTATAGTCGAAGGTCTCAAAATTCAGGTCGCGTCAAGGACTGGGAGGAATAGGTTATGAGGGCATCTGGAGATTCATTAAAATGTTGTGGTGACACCTGAGTATCTGGTCATCGCCAGACACCAAAATAAATTGCAAGTTATAGTGTGGGGGTCAGTTTTTAACCAAACATTCTTGTCCACATTGCGTAATTCAGATAGGAGGAAAAACAGTTCATGTTGAAGACTTGGATATAAATGCACAGACAAAATATAGATATAAGGATTTTATATGAGCTAGAGTTGCACTGCGTACCTTTCCAGTCATGACTGGAGGATGACCTTTCTCACCCTTAATTAACCACGATAGCCATTCAGATGCTCCCCCCCGTAACCTAATCCACCCAACCCCCAGTCCCATTACTGCTCACTCCTGAAATATTCATACCGCACGGAAGGTCACTGCCTATACTTTCTGTGATCATACATTGTGGTTCAATGCTCAAATTCACACTGAAACCAAACCAGAAATTTTAATGCAGAAGATCTCTTGTTTTATCTGCGAAGAAGCTGTACTCAAAAACTTGCTTCTCAAATTAGAAGAACTTGGTCAAATAATGGTTAGTGTAGTTTCAGTTGGCGTTTACTTGTGTAACAGTTTTGTCACCTCTGTTATATACATAGTTAAAAACACTGGCCAAGATTATCACATTATAATTTGCACATCACCATAGCTACAGTAATTACAAATCCAGCATTACACATCAGCCCCTGGGAGCTAAGTAGTAGCTATATTTCTGGGGGGTAAAAACATTGTCACTTTTAAAAAAGGGCTCTGTCCTTGGATTCATAAAATAGCCCTTCCTTGAAACGAGTCTGTCATCTTCATGTTTCAGTTCTGTAACGCTTAATAAATTTATCGGTCCAAAATGGATAGTTATGCAATTCATTAATTTTTTTCTGTGCAAAATAGGGAGAATATTTTATTTAGCAGTCAGATTAAATTAAATTCCTGGGGAGAAAAACAATTTCAGCTACATATAAAGTTATGTTAAAACACTCGTATTTAAAGGGGCGAACACCACCCCCAAACGTCCCCATAATCAGCGTTAAATATAATATACCAATTAAGGTAACACCTGTTCAATAAAAGTTACATTTTGTATAGCTGTCACTTGTAAGATTCAACCCAATTACACAAAATACTAATAAATATATAAAATACATTATATATAAACATATGAAGAATATTTGATACATGAACATAGTGCATGCTCTTGAAGGTGCTCGGTGCAGCCCTGAAGCAGTTAACCGAAGAGGCGATAAGCCGGTTGGTGGCCAATGCCGCTTAGAGCCGGTACTGCTGGTGCAGTGAAGGAAAATGTGTCAATTTTCATTCAGCGAGAGGCGACAAAGTGCAGCGACCGCCGGGCAAAGACACAACGGCGGGAAGCTGCGATTTGCTCTCCGGTAAAACAGAACAAGGAGAATCCCAGGCTGGAAATCATATTCGCATCAGACGTGCTTAGTTAATGCTTTTTCTATCGTGAATTGTTATTCTGCCATGTCGTTTTAAGCAGCTTCACGCATGCATAGCCCGACCTGCAGTATTAAGAGGTGAGTAGAATGTCACTGGCGACAGATCAGCTGAATGCCGTTCATGTCGCCGAGAAAGTGCCTGGATGTCCGCAGTGTACAGCCTGACTGCCGCTGTAGGATATATGCATGTCCATGGAAGCCCCCTGAGCCGAATTCCGACCGCAGAGCCCGAGTCCGACGCGCCCGTCCGCCTGTCGCCGCGCATTATGCTTGTTCGGTATAGTATCTCCTTTTCGTCCGATTGAAAAAAATGGTAGGATACTGGCCAGTTAATACCTAATTTAAGAGGTTTTAAAATGTCAAATGGTAAGGAAAAAAACAGAAAATTACATATAATATTCAAACGACATTTACCCTCTTATTAATTTGAAATGCCTCGCATTTACGATTCAGTGTACCTAATGTGTAGTTAATAGAACATTTACATTCAATACCTTTTATGTAGCATGAATTTTAATCAGGGATAATGGGGTTTTAGCTATTATCGTTATTATTATTATTGTTATTATTATTAGGAGTCGTCTTTTGCAACATTAAATAGTGAAATACGTGCAGGTACATTAAAAGGAGTTGTAAGTTGCACGCTAAGCAGTCGCGGATTTATGATCCAACTGACGCAATGCATTGTACGGCACTTGCTGAGCTTCGGGCTGCCGCTGCTTCTGCGGTCTCCCTCTTCCTCACCTGGGCTCGCGCGAATCCTCCTTACGGATGCGCCAGTGCAGTTCAAAGACGCGGCGGCACGGCAGCTCTCTGCTTACAGATTGGAGACGGTGCTATGTGTTTATGCGTGAGTATCATCTACAAGCTTGTTAGCAAAGAATTTTTGCTATACCGTTTTTTATTGCGTATTATTTACTTTAAACACTATATACTGAATTACGGTCTCATAACTTAAGAAATATGCTTTGTTATATAAGTGGGGGGGGGGGGTTCACGGTGTTTAAGGTGGTTTTGTAGCTGATATTGAGGGACAGCATATGGAACACTGCATAAACTGGAATAGACATTTAGCTTTGTGCAAGTTAATGACTTTGTGCTTTTTTTTTACTGATTATTGTTATGCAAGAAACTTTTTCACAATGTTAATTGAGAGACAAGAGACTCCGGTAGGAAGTTCCTTTCAAGGTCAAGCATCCCTGCTGGGACATTTTTAAAGAAATGGTATCATAATAAGGAACTGAACTGAAACGCGTTAATTTCAGTCGCATGCAGAGGCTCGCAGGTTCAGGCAAAGGTGAAAGCAAAGCTGTCGTGTTAAAAAACTGCAATGATAGAGTGCTGCAGTACGCATTTTACTTGCTTCTCTGATGGCTGGGAGGTTGAGTGTATATCTGTGAGGGTGATTGTGCATGTTCCACGGAGTTACTAGGAGGTATGCAAAACAGTGGCACACACGGATTCAGTCTGCTTTTGTCTCCATTATTAGAACACGCATTGCCCCTAAATTTCTCCAGCATGACCCTCACTGGGAGTAGGCTGGACTGGCACTGACTTCTGGCAGCCACACGGAGCTGTGGTCATCATGCACAACGCGTAGGAAAAGTTAAAAATGAAATAGTGACTAATGTATATCCTGAAATAACTAATAATGTAATAGATTACTGTAGCAAATCATTTGTTGCTGCTGTAATGCTGTGTGAAAATGAAAAGAGAGCAGTGAGCTTGCCCTGTGGGTGTCGTGCCCTGTGGGTGTCGTGCCCTGTGGGTGTCGTGCCCTGTGGGTGTTGTGCCGTTGCCCCACACTTGAGGTTGTGGGTTTGACTCTCTATTTGCAGCGTTTGCTAGTTCTTCACATGCCGCAGGGGCTTCTTCCTGCAGTCTAAAGCAGTGTTTCCCAATCCGGTCCTCAGGGACCCCACAGTCCACGTTTTTGCGCCCTGATGGAAACTCCACATTTTCGCTCCCTCCCAGCTCCTGGTTGGTACCTGGGAGGAGCGAAAACGTGGACTGTCTCTGAATCCCCGCGGACCCAGGAAACACTGCTCTAAAGGCATGCAGTGAGGGTGATTGGCCTCTCCTTCTGTGCTGGCACAGGAATTGTTTTCTCATATCTGTGATCAGAAGATTGCCTTAATATATTTGCGTGTGTAAGTGACTGGTGTGTGAGTGACTGGTGTGTGAGTGACTGGTGTGTGAGTGTACCTTGTGATGAATTGGTTTCAGGTCCAGAAAGTACAAATCCAGACCCAGAGTACTGTGACTCTTTATACTCAACTGGTTGGTTGAAACAAAATCTTGATCTGGATTTGTACTCTCTGGACCTGAAATCGACACCTCTGGTTGGCATGCCATCCTGGATTGTTCCCTGCCTTGTGTTTCCAGCCACCATAATAGGCTCTAGACCCTCCACAACCCTGAATGGGATAAGCAGTTAGAGAAGATGGTCAAAAATGACACAACCTCCAGTAACTTTAGTCAATTAGTGCTTTTCTGGCTGTTAGGATTCTCCCTGTTGGTCAAACTCAAACATTTCAAAGTCTTAGAATATAATATAAGCCACTTTCTAACTATACAGGTCGTTGTCGACTTACGACCATGATTAGTTACGACTGACTGGTCGTAGGTTGCATATGTATAGCCTACTGTACGGTAATGTGTTGTTATAAAAATCTTTGTCATACCTTATCATAATTTTCTTTGTTCAATATAAATGCAGTCCATATTGTTATACATCATACTTTTCTCTGTTCATTATCGTTATACATCATGATTTTCTTGGTTCATTATAGTTATACTGTTACAGGGATAACAGTTAGCGGCTTAGCGCGTGCGGGAATGGTAGTGCTGCTGGGAAGTGGTGCACAAACCGTCGTACGCCCAGCTGGGCAACATTTGCGCTGCCAGACATACGAGCTGCGATCATGGTCGTAAAGTCGATTGGTTGTAAATTGGATAGGTTGTAAGTCGACAAGGACCTGTACTTTGCAATAATTAAGTAACATAAACTCTCTCAGCGTTGAATTAACAGGTAAAGGGTTTGTTTGCATAGGTAGATATGGTTTGGAAAAGTCTGACTCCTGTTATCCATTTTTCATGTTGTGTGTCTCTCACCACTGTAATTCCCAGACTCACTGTGAAAGATTTCCATTGGTCCTCACCGTATATAACGCACTCAGTCTCAGCCCCACTGTGGATTCCACCATACCACTCGCTAATTATCCCAGGCTAAGAGCCATGAGTAACAGTGCAGGAACGATAGTCCTTCAGCTTTTTCTCCAGTGAAGGAGCACATTTGCTTTATAGGTCATCTGTCCAGTGTCGCTAAACTCGTGGAACCTCAATGTGGCTGATTTTATCAGACGAGCCCTGATCTAAGCAGGAGACCATGTTGTCGAGCGGGTCTGTGGTTTGATGGCGCTGCACTGACCTGCTGTCCACATGGAGGCCATCGCTCCAAGCATGACTGGACTAAAGGGAATTTACATCTTGTTTTTTCCCTTTCATGTGGGATTCCTGCATCTGCATAATCCTTGTGTTATAGGCAACTTAAGAAAGAAATCATGCAAAATGATTATATTTTTTAACAAGCTGACTTTTGGGTGGGGGTGAAATTTAATGAGGGTAGGCAAGGCGAGAGAACGAGCTTTATGGAATTATGAAATCCAAATTCACAAGTAGCTTGCATTCAGACACATACCTGTACCGTTCAGGCTTAAAGCTTTACACACTTGAAGCACACTAGTTTCACGTGATAAATGTGTTATGCAAACATTTTTATGCTTTTAAAAGTTTATTTAATATAGCTATATAATCGTGCATCGAGTCATCGTTAAAATATCATAAACATAACCTGTATAGCTGATTAAAAATCTAAAACATTGCATTTTGTGCTAAATATTCTGAATGAGGATGTTCTTCTTTCAGTGAATTTAACAACGGAAACCTAGCAACTGTGCTATATTAGGAAGGCGGTTAATTTCACAGGGGATGAGTGCAGCTCGTAAGAAATAAATCCACTCTGCGCTCAGCAGAGAAACGTACGACGCTGTTGTGTTTTCCTGTTGACGGCCGGAAGAAACTCAGAGTGGGAATTCAACAAGTATCATTGAGCTTATAGTGTTTTTCATCCCAAGTACAAATTTGGGAAAAAAGTACAAGGGTAGGTCAGGATCTCATCCAGCGGCGCTTCTCTGGGTGTCCTTGTGTGAGACATTGGAGGCAGGAGTTTCAAGAAGGAGGTCATTCCAGGACAGGGCTCTGCCTGGGGGGCCGCTACCAAGAAAATCGATTGTTTCACTTTCCGCGCAACGAAGGTTGATTTGGGGGCCTTGGGCTGCCGCCCGGTCTGCCCGAGGCCGTCCCTGGTGGCAGAAATCCTGACCGCTCAGCAAACCACAGATCTTTTTCTGTTGATATGGATGGATTCCTAATTCATTCATGTGAACGGGAAGAGAATTGAGCTCCATCCATCTTCTGTAACAGCTTGTCGGGGTTGTGGTGGGGGGGGGCAGTCCAGAGCCTATCCTAAAAGCTATAGGCACCCCAAGGCAGGGAATAATCCGGGTGGGGGGGGGACCAACTTGTCGCATGGCACATGCACACACCATTCACTCACACATGGCACCTCCAATTCATCGTTGCATGTTTTTGTTTTTGTTGCACTGTGTGTGTGTGTGTGTGTGTGTGTGTGTGTGTGTGT
>JABFDZ020000030.1:11297041-11317134 GCA_019775955.2 Pollimyrus isidori | reverse complement strand
GGGGCCATAACAGGGGCCAAGAGCAATTCTACAGGGGCCCTGGCCCACCCTGGCCCCCGTCTAGAACCGCCAATGGGTACTTAACTTATTTTGTCACTGAGTGTGTGTGTGTGTGTGTAACCTTTTTTTAGGTAGCTGTATCTCTATGCTTACTTATGCCAAACATTTTCTTTCCTTGCTTTACCAAAGTAAACTGTTTAAAACAGTAAGATATGCTGATAAAAATCTAATTCGAACTGGGTTAGAATTCAAGCAAACAGAACTAAAGAGATCTGAGTTAAATAATGAAATCATACAAACGAATCAAAACAAAAGCAGACAATGTCATAGATCAATAGATAGATAGATAGATAGATAGATAGATAGATAGATAGATAGATAGATAGATAGATAGATAGATACATACATATATACATACATACATACATACACACATTATTAAATAAATTAGATTAGTAGACAGAGTAAAGGTAGCAATTTGAACCGTGAAATAAATGTAAATGTAAAACTGCCTAATGGATTCCAGTGATCTGCAGGATGAAGTCAGATACTACTATACTTTTTCCTTAGCTGACAGCTATTTTATGTATTACATTATTATTATGCATATCAATGGAATTTCACTCAATTCATTTAGGAAGCTGTGTTTTTAAAAAAGCTCCTTAATACTGATTTAGGATATGTGTGTAGTTTCCCCTTCTGGAGCTTTGTGGTACTGTCACTTAAACCCTACAGCCCTCCCCCCCCTTTAATTGACATAAATAGACAGTTTGACCTCTACTGAGTAATTAATTTCTCTGAGAAAGTAAGCATAACAAATAAGGACACAGCTGTTTCAAAATACTGATCTCAGTTATTGTTAACAAATCTGGTTTTGGTTAACTGAGAAAATATTGTGTGATCGTATGACGGTTGCTAATCTGAGTATATTCTCCTCCCTAAAGGACAACAAAGAGTTTAGATATCAGTTATTTAAGATTTGAGCTACAGAGAGCTGCTTTTTGTGCCGTAAGCAGGCAAGTTGGAGCCCGGCCTTCGTTACATAAACTGCAGTGCACCGTATGAAAAGCTGGGTGTCGAGTCAGACTGTGTGATGTGATGGCAATGAGTGATGAGCAACACCAAGACCCAGCGACCCCCCACATCCAGCGAGCGCCAGTTTGCCCGCAGCCTCTGGGCTCGGGGATCAGAAGCTGGAATATGTGCCTGGGTGTGTCTCAAACCACTTTCGAGTACCATGAGATATAAGGGAGTCGGAAAGGCTTGAGCTGCTCTGCTCTGGGAGGACAGAGGGTGGGTTTGAAAAGCGTCACACCCTCTGCCTCCAAGTGTTGCAGGTCCAGGCCTGCCTGGACAGACCTTCGCACCTGGGCCTTAGAGCACAGTCTTTCAGCAGACCTCTGAATGAACTGTTTTTTTTTCTGGGGGCAATTTAATTAATTTAAAGATAAACTAAAACTATCCACTATAGCAGCAAGTACCTACTGTATGTCTGTATCTATAACTGCAGACAGGTATAGTTCTTTGGTAGAATTATAATAACACATAGCTAAAGGCAGTCTCCAGGTTACGAATGAGTTCCCTATGTTTGTCTTTACGTTGAATTTGTAATTAAGTCTGCAAAATAATAACGCACTGCATAATAATTATTACTAAACAGTGGTAACTGCATAGGGAACTGTACTGTACTTTGAACAGACGAACCGCTGAAGCAGTGTAATGTTTTCATGAGCGTCACCAAGCAGTGAGTTCATTCCTAATTACGAACCATTGTATTTAACCAAAATCCTTTACATGATAGGCTTTATGGCAGTCCGTTTGTAAATATGAGCTGTCTGTAGGTATGACATCCTTAACCCAGGTACTGCCTGTATTGAAAATGTTAATGAAATCGAAATAAAAAAATAATAAAATTGACAATAATAAACTAAGCATAGAAAGTGCCACGGCTTCTTAAGGCCTGGTCAGTGTGTATTGGGCAATGTTCTGCGCCGTGGTTGGTGAACAACAGATGCCATCCACCCCGTTGATATTTGGGTTATCAGTTGCTTCGCTGCAGATCTTTTAATTGTGTTTACCTGACTCATCTGCTGGTTCCTCTGTCAGCACCCTGACAAGCCCGCATGAATTCCCCTGCGTATGGGTGTGTCTGCTTTACGCTCCATCGCACCTGTGAGGGCCACTGCCATCGGAAACTCATCTCTCTCTACGAAGACAGGCTGCTTGGTTTAGGTGTGGCCCCCTTTTGTTTCTCCTACCGACAAAAGCTAGCCTGTACAAAACGTATGTTTGGGCCTGTGTGAACGAATCAGGGTACGCATACTCTGACACTAGTGCAGTGCGGAGGTTTTCCTAAACAAGTTCTTCTCTGTGAGGTCACAGAGCGATGAGGAGGGGCAGTAGTGTGGTCAACACACTTCTAGACCATTCTGCTAAACAGGAATGGAACAAATGTGTATACACGGGGAGTTACCGCCGCCTGTCTTTCCAATTATGGCCGTGTCGGCAAGGGGAAGGTGATTCTGCTTCTTCTGCGTTGGCCGCTTTGTGTCAGACGTGCACTGGAGAGTCCTGGAATGGGAGAAAGCGTCATGGTACATTAGAGGGGAAGTGAATTCTTCCATTGAAAGCCGAGGCGGGACTAAGTGCTCAGGCTCAATCTCCGTCTCAATCCGGGTTAAAAACACAACGCAACAAAAGGACAAAAACAGAACAGATGTGCATCTGTCATCTTCTCAGGTTCTGTGACTGTGGTAGAGTCTGCAGCTATCCATTGGGTATTTGCAAAAAGTTTCACCACAAAATCATCTGTGCTTCTAACTTCTTAAAAACCGCATTTCCTTTGGCTATGCTTGTGCCACGCTAATCCTGCACACTACATACAAATTCTACATTGTGCCTTCCTCTACCCATATCTACAGTTTTAGAACATCTCTTCATTCAAATCACCAGTATATGATGAAAAAGCGTTCTGCATTCATCTTGTATTGTCAAACTGAGCATCGCTGCTACTCCTGCACTGTTGCAAACGACGTAGCCCTCCTGGTGAAAAGCTGCCTTTTCCCCCCGCAGACCTCCGTTGCACAATCTTGTCCCTGTCGTGTACCGACCTGCACTAGCACTCCAGAGCTGTGGTTTTGGATCAATGTGTGAGACTCAGAGGTTGTGTGTGAAGTTAAACTAACAGCCAATTCTCAGCACTTTACCCTTTTAGATCTAAATAGCATAGCCATTGGATTTGTCTTAGATTCTTTTTAGTTGTGCAAAATAACATGCATTCATTCAAATATTGACCACTGGATACTTTCCCACTGTTTACAGGGCCTCTTTGGCTTTTTATTGCACTGCCAGTTCAGAAATTGGATGTCTAAGAAAAAAAAATGATAATAAATAGACATGGCAGCTTTCTCAATGAAGTCGTTTAATAATGTGAGATGTAGAGAGAACCGTCCGCTCCTGGGAGCTCCGAGAGACTCATGCAGAGACGGCAGCTCCCTGACACCCCAATTCATGCGCAGCATCCTGAAAACCCCCACCGGCAAATTTCACCTCCAGCAACACCCCGCCCCCCGACCATCATATCGTCCGTAGATTCTGGAGATACCACGTTATACAGTATTTAGACGGTATTTTGAAAAGCAACACCATTTCTGTCTTCCCATTATAATTTGGGGCATGTGGGGGTGGGATTGGGGGAAAAAAAGACAAAAAAAAACCTACATATGCTATCACCATAATAGCACTGAAGCCTAGCCGGTACCTCATCGAGCGTGTATACAGAAGGCGAGTCCGCATATCTTTTTGTGAGAGATGAAAGATGTTTTTATGTAACTGATTACTTGTTATGTACTTTTTATTGCTCATTAGATAGGGTTCAGTATTGCTTTCATGTTTTATTATGAGAATTATTATATAACTTCAGCACAAAGATTGTATTGGTGACTGTACATTTATCATGGATTGTTTTTTTGTACCCTGGTGGATCTTAAGTGCGATTGTCATACAGGATCTGGCTGTAGAACCGGCCATAAAGATATGGTGTGAATTGGATGCTTTAGTGCCTTAGCTTGTGGTGCGAAAATTAAGCAGAGGTATGACACTGAAAAGGCTGAACCTGTAATCTAGATTTCGGATTTGCAGATCCGTTAATCTGCGGGAGAGGAAGAAAGGATTACCAGCTCTTATTCACAGAAAATTGAGCCCGCCTCTTTTCTGACTTTATTACATAAATAGTGCACACAGTTGAATGTCCATGATACATTGTAGCGATAGCGACATCCTGTTGTTCGTATCTAAAATAATGGCTGACTTTGCCAGGAGACAGACACAGTGCTGCCCCCACCTGGCAGGGCATAAGTAATGCCAGCGAGCTAAAGTAGGTATTGGAACAATATGTTCAAGTTTATTCAGTCCTTTCAAGAATAAGTGGCAAGAAACAGCAAGGGAAACGCAAGCGAAGGCCGTGGACTTCCTGCCGTGATGTGAAGCTGCCTGTCCACATTTTCCCCCGGCCTGCGGCCCTTTCCCGCTGCTTCATTCATTCAGTGGAAAAACAGATGATAATTACATTCTGTTATGTCTGGAGCCCTTCCAGGGAGAAGCTGTCATTCTGATGCGGTTCTGGTCTGCAGGGGGCGTCACCTGACGATGGCGGCCTGCTCTGTGTTTGTAACCGCCAGACTCAGCGGGCTCTGGGTCTCTGTGTAGTTTTGCAGTAAAAGACACAGAGGGAAAGTCTATACATGAGGCACATGTAAGGCAGAGAAAAACACTCCTCTCGGCAAACACACTGTGTCCTATATCAGTGAGTCTAATCTGTAACACCTCTCGTAGATCCTCCTCACTGATTAAAAACAGCCTTTCCTCTGCTTTCGTTCTCACAGCAATACTGACCGCTGAATGTATTAGAGGTGAAGCAACTGGCTGCATTTTTTGACCTCTGGATTAAGAGCTCAGATGTTAGTGATGCAGTAACTGTATTTTTGCTTGCTTTGACATTTCCTTCTTCTGTGTCCCTCCGTCGTTAGGCACGGCCTCCATCGACGTGGCTTACTACTGTGCTGATGCCCTGACCAGCTATGGGTGGCTGAGTAGGATCTGACTGAATTTGACTTTTGCATCTCAACCAAGTTCATTTCAGCATAGGAATGCAACATGGCTTTGTAATGCTTTTCAGCACTGTCCCTTTTAATTTTATAATGGCTATCCTGTTAAAAATTAGTCAGTCTTTACACTGTTAGAAAAAAAGAGTACCGGTTTGTACCTGTGCTTGTCACAGGAGCTGTATGTTTGGCCAGTTGTACCCAAACTGTAGGTAAATATACATTTTAAGGTACAGAAATGGACTCTGAGGAACACTTGTCTACTATTGGGGATACATTATTGTTGTTTGTACCTTGGGGATGTTCCTCAGAGTCTCGTTCTCTACCTTAAATTAGACTAAAAGGTACATTTACCTCCAGCTAGGGTATAACTGGCATAACCTACACTTGGCCCCAGTGACAAGCAAAGGTACAAATTTTGACAGTGTAGGTGTACACTAACCTTTCTTAGAAACGCTTTGTGCAACTCAGTGCAATTAAGTACGAGCCGTAAAAAGGAAGAGAGATCAAAGAGCAAGGATGTGTTTAAAACAAGGAAATCAGCACACCATCTTCAGGCAGAGGCGAGACGCGTCTTGATGTACGGGTGTGACCTACAAGAGTGGTGCACACCTCTGCTGAAAGAGTAGAGAAAGAGTGAGGAGTGTGAGGAGGAGGCTGGGGTGTTGCAGTGGAGTCAAACGCAGTGTGTATGGTGTGAAATGTGGGGGGGAACGTACCCTATCATCAGTCATATGTCAGGCTCAGTTGCACTAGCCTCAGTGCTGGATCTAGTTTTTGAGGTTTTGCTGCTATCTCAAATCGAGGGCGCCCCCCGTCTGTGGAGGTGCAAGACTGTTTGTCACTTTCCTGCTTTAAACCTTAACTCAGGATGATCATCTCACCCCTGCTCACCTCACAGAGTGTTTCCGAAGAAAAAGCAGACGGCAGCAGACACACGCAGTGGCATCTCAAGCTCAATCGTACTTTGTACAGTATCTGCTTTCAGCAACCATCTGTTAGCTACGTGAATTTGCTGGAAAGATACGTTTTAATTTTGATTCATGGGTTTTTTGCTGCAATGAGAGTGCCTATAGAAGATATACATTAAAAAAAAATCTGGATTTTTTTAGGGGGTCAGAAAGCCTTCTATTGAATGAGTTAGAATTTACGAGGCTTTAAAATAAAGGCTTTTTCCCCCCTATGTCATGGCTGCATGGAGACGATTGTTTTCATATGGAATGGCCAAACTTTGAATGAGCTCATATCAGTGTGTGACTTGCAGTATTACTCCTGTGAATCTCAGCTGCACTATGCATGTGTGATTCTATCAAGTTATTTTTGGAAGTGCTTACAGGACTTTCAGGCTATTGTTTTTGGGACCGACAAGCTTTCATGACAAGCGTACCTGTATGCTTTTGGGCTGCTGTCTTGAGTCACTGTAAGGATTCATAGCTATTGTAGCCATTCGGTCTGTACATTCTCCACAGTGCCGCTAATTTCAGCTACTGCATGACCACTCAGAGGTGTGCATTTGGGACACAAAGGCAGCACAATGGAGCTGTTGTTGAAATGGTGGGATGATGTGAGTCAATAGTGAAACCTCATTTGCGCAGGTGTAGTTAAATATAGGGCTCCGTGTGAGTTAACGAAATGCCAGAAATCCTTTGATTTCTCAACTGTTAAGGGAGCCATTGTGAGAAACGTCCGTGTCACGGATGAAGTCCGTTTCCCTTTTTGGTCCCCAAAGAGAGTGACCATAATTTCCTGAAGGAAGAAAATGAGAGAAAGGGCTGACTTTACATTTTGAATGTGACTAAATAACAGTTTTCATATGATTTGACATTTACAGCTTGGAAATATTTTTTTATAGGAAATTCTTAAATTCTCAGGCAGTATTAAGATTTTGTGACACACTCTTATTTAGGTAAACATCCTGAATGTTATGATGTTAACATACACACTTAGCAATTAATGATTTGCAAGGGTTATAAAAGCTTACATAATCCTATAATATTGTATCATAAAGAAATTAACCTGCCCTCAGTGTAATAGGTTACACTGTATGTCTGTATGTCATGGATAAAAAATGTAAATGTGATTGCAAAGCTCTGCGGTTGTTTTTATCATTTCATGTCTTCACTTCTGGAGGGAAATATTCTGGTTTGACAGCATTCCAGCTCAGTCTCCCTGTTTGTTTTTCGACAGTATTTGGACCTGGCGCAAGCTCTTTCGACTTGGGATCTGCAGAGTTCCAGTGCGGCCCGCTCTGCCGGACCCAGGGCTAAACAACACATGTGGGAAGTGGTTACATCTCACACTGTAACCATTAAAGAATGGGAGTAAGGGAACGCTGAAGCGCAGCTTGTTTTGGTTTCTATAAAAAGGTCAGATGACAAAGCCCTATGTATGACTTTGAGAATCTCATGTGCAAACTCGAGTGTTGATCTTGGAGTAGGGCTCATTTGGGGTTGTGTAGTGGCTCTGTTTCAGTAACACCTCCTTAGGGAATTTCTTTTTCCTTCCACGGCTCAGATTTTAGCAGTAAAGTTATTTTACATCATGTCTGCTTTTAAAAACAGCCCCCGCCCCCCTTGTCATTAAGAAAATAGGTTCTGCTGAAGCTTTGCACGCTAAGGCTAAGGTTTAAAAATAGTCTGAGAAGTTGTGGGTGGAGACTGGATGAGTGATTACTCACAGGTGATTGGGCTGGAACTCTGTGAGAACCAGGCCTTCTTTAAGGAGAGATGTATGAGGGTTTTTTTTCCCTCTCCTGAACTGTAGAAAGTAGGACTTGGTGCTGCTTGGCAAAAGTCCAGTCATGCTTGCGGCACTTTTGACTGATTTCATTATCTTATTAATGATAAGCAGTTATGAGCAAAGTCTGAAAAGGTGGATTTGCCTTCAGAAATTGGGTCAGCCCAGGTGTCTTCCGGGTAATGACATGCAGAAAGTTGTACAACCTGTTAGCGCCTGCTGTTAACTTCTGTGCCAACCATGTGCAAAGAAAGGGCTCACACAGATAATCCTCATAGATTTAGTCCTTCCCGTTGTCATGTTTGCCATCCATTGTAAAGCTTTTTACTCTGCATCTCTATTGGCTAATGCTCAATTACCTCACAAGCAGGAATGATACTCATAGGTATTGTGATGTAACTCAGAGAACACTCTTTCAGAGCTAGCCTTTTACTTCAGCGGCTTTTGTTTGCCTTCCTGCCTCGGTGATTGACTCAGTCGGCACATATTGACCTGCCCCATCATTACTGCACACAATATGGTACTTATCTATAAGCTTGCAGTGTTTCTACTTACCAGTCTAAGGCACCAGAAGGTAGAGGATCTTGAAAGGCATTAGATGAGGAACAGTGACCACGTTTAGGCATGTTGTAGTAAAATTATTATTATATAAAAAATAATAATTGTTCCGGTTAAATATCTGAACTGCATAAATTATTTTAAATGTTATTATTTTAGTTTTTTATCTTAAGATGGTTTAATATTTAAAAAATACATTTCACACAGAGACGAATTAACCATTAAATAGATTTTTGCTACTTCTTTGTTGACCCTATATGCACCTAGGACTTGCTCCTGTTCTGTGTGCTCAGAAAGGTCAGCTTACATGGAGATATGGTGCAGTACGTTTTTAGAGCCTGTTCTTGACTTAATCTTTAATGAAAGTGTAATGTTTTGTCTGAAATAGAGCTCTAACAAGTAACACACTGTTGATGCAAACACGTTAGCCATATGGTGACCATTATCCAGGCTTTGATTCTTGGGCACTGCCTTTATGACATACTCTCCTGGTGAAAGCACGTCTTATTGAGAAAGATGTGTTTTACGGGTTTTATTTCCAAAAAATGCCAGTGGTCATGTATGCCTTTTTTAGGAGTAAAAAATTTGACTGCGAATAAAGACTTGCGACGGCCTATAGTCAGTCCTGAGAGGCCAGAGGCAGCGCTGCAGCTGTGCCCAGTGAGGGAGCCACTGGGTTAGACAGCAGGCTGCTGTCCACTACTCTTCTCCACAGCAAAATCAGGGCACATTGCTGGAAATTAAGGCAGCTTCGGATAGTCTGACTGTCTATACTAATACTATAATAGTCACAATGATCATTTTGTACAACATCAGAAGCTTGGACTGGTAGGGGGGCACCCTGAGATCTGGTGTCATTGGAAATGGCTTAATCAAATATCATTCCTTCTGGAACATGCACACAACCCATAATGATGTGCAGAGCTGTATAGTTCCAGTCCATGTAGATTTTGTTTCAACCAACCAGTTGAGTCACAGTCACAGAGTTTTTAACTGGTTGGTTGAAACTAAATCTTGACTTGAATTTTTACTTAGTGGACCTGAATTATCAATCTATGTTGATGCGATGCACAGACTTAATTGAACATACATACTCACAGACAGACAACCAGACAACCAGACAGACAGAGAGACAGATGGATAGATGGATAGATAGATAGATAGATAGATAGATAGATAGATAGATAGATAGATAGATAGACTGATTGCATAAACTTTCTTTTAGCCAAAATTAAAATTGGTAGGTCTTTGCACACTTATCTGGTTTGATAGTTGATCTGGTCATCACATTTGGTTGATTCCCCTTCATTTGTTCAGGACTACCTAGGTCTACCTAGGTTTTCTGTTAAAGGTTTTCCTTTAATTCCTATCTGGACACAATAAAACCTGATACATATATAATTATTATACCCACAACGAATTGTGGATATAATCAGATGACCACATATGACGCTTATGAAAAACTTTCAAATTTCCAAAGTCACATCAACCATGATAGAAAGATGAATGATAACAGTGCAGAGTCAGAAAGTTTGTTGATTAGGGGTAAATATCGGGTTGGGTAAGATACCTGACTAATTCAGCACATATCCAGCTGTATAAACTGCTAAAAGCATAAGCTTGTAATTGTTAGCTACGTAAAGTTGAGGGATGAAATTGTCTGCAAGGCAACTAAGTACAGAAATTACCAATCTTACGATCTTTTGTCACTGAGTCAGACTGAAACTCTGAATGACGTTAAATCTTCATCAGACAAGAATCGTCCGCCTTGGCAGCAAATCAAATCCCAGCCCTGTGTTTTGTTCAGTCATGTGCATCTCCATGTACTGTATACTGGGGATGGAAAGTTAGGTGAATAGGCAAATCAGTATCATGTGGTCTTGAATGTCTACATTTAAACTTTCACAACTATTATCCAGTTAATAATGAGACCCCCTAAACTATATTTCAGAAAGTATTTACCTCTGGAGAACTAATAAACAGAATATAAAAACTGAGGCGTATAAACATAACATGGATATTAAGACACAGACAAACAAACACAGTTAAACCATCTGATTGGTGGGAAGCAATGGTGGGCACAGCTAATGGTAGGCACAGCTAGCGAAAAGTTACCTTCAACAACCTTTGATCTACTAACTACTTTTAATTTGATAATGCTAAACTGATAAACCACTAAAACTTTTAGCGGAAGCTAACGATAACCACTAACCACTAACTTTTATTATATGAATTGGCTTTGGTTTGGTTTTTGCTCTGAAACCCTTAAAAACAAACTTAGAGAGCTAAAAAGCCTGTTTAACACTAGAGTGCAAAGCAGGAGATATTTTGAATTTACCCAATTGGGCTTCATTGGATTCTGTAAAATAATGGTAAATAAATCTAAATAAATGGTGAATAAATCTGCATTGAAATTTTCTTTATATGGTATTTTGTTTGCAATATATAAGCTTTCTTGTTGGAGAAGCCCTCTTTTGTAGCTGGCCTATGCTGACATTTTGCCCTCAGTGGAACGACTTAGGGACTACAAACATGGCACCATTTACCCGGAACTTAGAAGGAGGGTCTCACCTCTTTATTGGTATATAACTCTGTCACTCAGAACCAGAAGAGTTGCCAGATATGCTGTTGCAGATACGTCCATAACAGACAGTAACAAATATGTATGATTTTAGGGTTTACAAACATTTTTACAAACTTGTTAAACTTTATTCTTCTTACTTGTGAAATGCAGAATGACAGCGGAACTAAATTTAACAGATGGTAATTGGTCCATTAATGATTTTCAAAGTTACCAGAAACATCTGTTAATGGAAAAAGTTAGCTTTGCTAATTAGCAGTTAGCGGATTAGCAGTGGTGGGAAGGGATTTTGTAAATTTGGTATGGAACTTTGGCATAGAAATAGAACAAGCAATGAATAAACAGATTTAGATTCAGTGTGAGTCCCATGGTATTAGTCTTTTAAACAGACCCAGTCTTTGGCTAAGAGATGCCAGACTGTTAAGCACTTGAATAGCCTGAGGAATAAGATTTGATAGGAGGCTGACGATTCAACAGGAGACGGGTTAAGAAGACAGTGAACATGTTGACTCTAGCTACCTATTAAACTCAATAAAGAATTACTTCCCACATTTCAAGAGGATGTTGCCCGAAGTTGCCAACGCAACAAATAAAGTGGCTCTTGTGATTGGTTGAGGCAGTACTGGCAAGACTCTCCCCTTCTTGTAGTCATATGCCTAACTCCACATGGCCATTTCTGGAGCCTTGTCATTCCTATGGAGTGAATAACATGCTGTTTTATTCTGGAAACAACTTGAAGCAATAACTCTGACTCAAAGCATTGGTAATGTCTTTGGTGTTCTGTTCTTAAGTAAAGCGAGGTAGTGGCAAACTGAACAAAGGGGGTAAGGGTAAACAGGTCAGTGTTCTTTGTGGGCGTAAGCCATGTGCAGCGTGACTCAGTCTTACGTTTGTAAATACAAAGTTCAGCTATTTGGCCACAGAGGAGCTGTTATTTGATTACGCATGGTGCTTTTACAGGTGACAATGTGACTGCTGCAATCTCTTTTCTGTGTCTGCTGCACCTATTTGCTCAGTTCTGAGTCGACGCAGTGCCCATGGTGAATCACTCATATTTTTAATACACAATTACTGCAGTGTCATCAGTTTATCCACATATTTCATGTTTAGCAACACCAAACGTCGAGATTTCCTCATTCCTGCTGACTGTTGGTAATTGTACAGCTAGAGATTTCCATCACGTCTCAGACTTATCAGGAATGGAAGTATGTCGTGCTCTTTGATAGGCACAGACTCTTGGCAAAGACTCTTAAGGAACTAATAGGTTAATAAATTTGAATTGCTATTAGTTTTCCACCGTCTGTGTCAACAATATTCTTAGCAATGCAAAAAGCCCCCTTTTCCCCTGTCAACGTGCAGAGCACCGCTTCCTGTTTAAATGTTTTAAAACCCCACATGTACGAATTTCCCCTCTCACACTTCTTCTTAATTGGTGCCTTTAAACCTTTTAAACAAGCCTCACTCCAGAAACTGTATACAAATCTGGCTGCTTCTCGAGTAGGAGACCGCTACTTGGTCAATGCCTGTATTATATCCTGACGGCAGCTGGGCCTAATAAAGGCACACGAAGAGGGGAGAAAAGCCTTTACAGTGCTGCTACGTTCAAAGAAACCTCGAGGCAGGCAGCAGTCGCTGGCCTCGCCCCATATGACTCACCTGCTTACATAACTTTACAACTGACTGTCCCTAAATGCCCCCCGGACTCACAGGGCTGCCATACCGGCGTCCGGCTTCTGACAGGCGATGGGTCGCACCTCAGTGACAGGGTCAGGGCTGGCAGCCCCACGTCTCCGTTAACCCGAACCCAGCAGGATGTCAGTGAGCGGCAAGGTTTCCTTCTGGCGTGGTGGAGCTGAAAGCTTTAATAATGAAGACTGACCCTGATGCAGGGCTGTGAGCTGTTTTAGTAGCTAACACTGTAAACTGATACCATCTTGGTTGGGTACGCAAATCCCATCACTGCATTGAGATTTCAGGTTCTCTCTCAGGTTCTTGCACACGTGTTTCTTGGGTGCCCGGGTTTCCTGCCACCATATGAATATATGTGGTTAGACTACGGTGTGCCTAAATTTCCCCATAGCGCATGAGGGTGTATTAATATGCCTCCTGTGATTGGCCTTAAACCGCAGGCGTGTTCCTACATTCCCTTCTATAGTCTGAAGAAACATCAGGCCATACTTCTGTAGCTTTTGAGGGACATTGACATCCAAAAGAGAAGAGATTGCTATAGCTCATTCATTTATGAGCGCTGATGTCTTTCTGCATGCTGATTGGTCACTCTCTTTTCGTATTGGTTATTATAATCATGCATGGGTCAGTGGTGCTAATGCGAAACAACTGAGCAAATCTTTCAATCAAGATCATAAGCAAGTCAAATCACAGAAAGAGCTTAAGTGTTCAGCCAAGCACAGGACCCTTTCAGTTTTATAGTAGTTTGTAAAACCTGAAGTGTCCTCTCTGACATGCACTATCTGGTCACTTTGTATTCAGCCCACATCTGAAACCATGTTGAATTAAAAACAGCTTGTATGTTTATGTGCTAGCTGAGGGCCCAATTTTGGTTTAAGAAGTTTAGCTTTTATAAAGGAATAGAAATCGCATGATCCGAAACATGACCTCTCATGGCTTCTGTAAGCTCTTTTTTGGATTGTTAAGTTACCTTGCTATGTTATTCCTATGTCTTTGTGAGGTTGGTCTGCTCACTGTGCCACCAGGGGGCAGGAGAAGAGTTCCCAAAGGCCTGGAGGCATTATCTTCTTGGTCCACATTTCAACCCAGCATTCTCCTCACGTCTGCTTTCCATGCAGGAAAAACGACAAACTTGAAACTGACGATGCAGGAATGCTGGTGGAGGTATTTGTGTGTAGCGTAATCCATAATAACCATCACTTGCAGTGTTTTTGGCTGGACAGCTATGTGCTTGATCAATGACTTGATTCACAGGCAGCAATTCAAGATGAGGGTGAAGTGGCAGGAAGATATAAAATCACTTTCAGATATTACTGAGTTCAGAATACTCTCCAGTTAACTGCACAGCCAACAACCAGTGCCTGTTGAGGTACTGGAAAAGAGCATGAGAAAGTACAATCCTCTGGAATTTTTTTTTTAATGCTCATTGAAAAAACACCAATGCATTTTAGGATCTGAAACCATGTCTGGCCTAATGTATCATTGTTCTGTCAGTGTTGTGTCATTTCAGTGCACATTGTGGTTTGAGCAGAACGTCTGTGTTTGACTACATGTGCTCAGGAGGCGCTTTGCACACACTGCCCACCCCCAGATCGTAAAATGCACACCGCTGCACGACACTTTCAGACAAGTGAGCCGCATAGGCTCCAGAATATTTGCTGTGATCTTCGACTTGCAGCCATATCTAAAAAGTTACACCGAAAGAAATGAAGAACATATATTTTTATTTTGTGCTGAATACCATGACCAAGCGTCTGTTTATACATTAAGGGAAGCATTTCCATTTGGTGCTAAAAGCAGCATGATCCAGCTCTTCCCCCGATCACTAAGCCACATGTGACTGGCTGTTTATGTTCAATTCTTGGAAGGTTTTTGTACCTTGCAGTTGAGTCAAGTGGACAGCATCTATTCTCAAGCAATAGTGTAATGCATGTCTTGTTTTATTTTTTAAATAAAGTTTTATTTGTGATAGTTGTCATGCTCAGTCAGGGGCAGTCAGAGTCCTGGCATAAACAGTACTGTACCCAGTCTGGCTGCACTCTGACTACTAATTTGCTGCATTAGCTTTAGCATTAGCACTAGATTTAAGCCTAAAGGGACCAACTGATATCTTATATTTGTCCACTTTAAAACATTTGCTTTGTGAAGTTACGATGCCCATTGGGATATTCTTGACATTGTTTGCGCAAAATAAATTCTACTCCCAATTCCATAGCAGCCACATCTGGCTTCCTGTGAAGCACGTGGCAATTACCCAGGGGCTTAACAAACTTTCAGGTCTTTCCAGGTAAACACTCATCTCCACACACTGGCACGTAGCAAGTCCTGTTACTCGTATCTAGGATTTCGCTCATTCAGCATGGAAGGGAACCATCGTCCTTAGGTCACCAAGGGTAACAGGCTCTCTGACAGAGGGGGTATCCACTCCCCCCCCCACACACACACACATCTTTGCCTTTGGCTGAATGTTGGAATTCTCTGTGAGAGGCTTTGGTTGCCAGGAGAGAGAAGCCAAGGAAAGCAGGGAGATGTATGCAAGGGAGAAAAGGCCAGAAAGGGGGGCCTTTCTTTTTCTCTTTGTGCTGTTTCTTTAGTCTTTTCTTGTCTGCCTTGAATGAAACGATAACACTGATTTGCCCCCCCCCATATTATTGTATCAGATGCTGCAAGATGCCAAATCAGATATGGAGCACAGCCTATTTACTTATTAACTTGTTTCCCATGTGCATGTGTGTGTTTGTGTCTTTCGGGCACTTCTTGACCCAGAAACAAACAGACGTGCACAGAGGAGAGGAGGAGAGAGATCTACGGCAGCTGTTATCTTGGCTTGAGCTCTACTTCCTTTCAGGAGACTTTTCTTTCGCTCGCCGCTGTTTGTTTGTTTATTTATTTATTTATTTCGCCCACTCAATGTGACGCTGGCTTTTTTTTCTTTTCCCTTCAGAAGACCAGGCAAAGACGAAGGGCGGGCATTTGCATGGTGCGCGGGCTGGTCAGTCTGGTGTACAGTTTGGAAGTAGGCCACCGTCACTCACTTTTTCATTCTCGTTTTATATTCTATTTTCCTTTTTTTTTAAACCACCTTTATCTAGATGATCTGTTTTGCTCTCGTTACGTAGTTTGTGGCCCTATCTATATCACGTCCTACTTCACTCTTCTGGGAGGGATACAGGAAAGTCCACAGCAAATCATCTCTCTCTCTGGACGCTCCTTATGTTATGGTTAGTAGTACCATCTGAATACAAAATGCAGCTTTCCAGCCTGATGGTTTGCCATAACTGCAGCTTTTAAATTTAAATTTGACATTATTTTTATATTACCCCATGTTGAGGTAATCATGCCATCATATGACCATCTAACTCTATCACCGTCAATGAGTTACATAAATAAAACAATCAACTTCATCTCCCCACAAGAGTCCTGCCTTCGGCTCAAATTCAAAGCCATCAGTCTGCCGTAAGTTATGCTCATAAGTGTTATACTCTGCATTAGAGCCACAACCCTGGAGAGGACATTTTTTCTGCTGTTAATAAAACCAACTCAAGTTGCATCTGATGTAGTGAAGACATCCATCAAACTCTGCCTTTACAGTCCCCCATGCTTAGATTTCCCCAAGAGGCAATGGGAAGCTCTGTCTGTCGCTCTGTGGGTCAGTGTGCCCATGCAGGACCCTGTCTGCGCCCATTGTGCTGGATTCGTAGGTGTGCCTTGTGGTGGAGACGAATACCACAGTGAAACTGCATTGTGCTGTGCAGTGTTACTTCACTCATAGACAGCCTGCCCTTTCCTTTGTTAGGCCTAGAGAAAGAGTTGGGCACCTGTGCTCACAGTGCTATTGTGTTCCCAGAACTGCAATACGGAGGAGCTGAGTGTTGGCATGTGCGAGATGAAAAATGCCTGTCTACAAATGGCATTGCTTTGAGGATCAGCTGTCCCCCAACTGGGCGTTATCCTAAGTGTGACAATATGGGGGCAAAATTATGTGGTGGAGTGAAGTTTCTCGACTACCTTTAGCATAGCTCAGTGGTGACTGGCGAGCTTCCTGCGTGTCTTTATGAGGTGGGTTAATGGCTCAGGAAGCCGTGGACTGAAGCTCTGCAGTGTGAAAATCTGGATAAGATCAGGCTGTTTGAACTCTGCTGCCCTGTTTCCTTTTCATATGCGGTCTTAACCTAACTAATCAGGGTGATATCTGGCGGAGCTGATCCCTATATCCGGTACGGCCGATGCCATTTAATGTTGATCTTAATCCTTTTAGTCAATAATTATCTCTGCAGGACAGGGTTCTGGGGATATCTAGTGGGAAAAAGGGAAAACACACCATAAAATCCGTGGGCAGCTTGTTCATGCAGCTGTGTGTTTGTGCCCAAGCGAGGCTGATGTAGGTGACAGACCCCGAAAGCCACATGCTCTAATGAAACAGCGGAGGTATATTTCCCCTCCCCCTGTCCAACAGACACCTGAGTTGTGTTCTTGCCATTCTATGCTGCCTCTCTCCCCATCTGTCCAGGGATGAGGGGATCGGGCTTGACAATGAGGTGTATCCGATTCACGGCTCCATTTGCGTGATCAGATTCATATCTCCCCTGCTGCAACATTGCCTCCTTTTTCTCTGCCTTTCGCTCTCCCTGCCTTTTCTCGTGAGTTTCTCCTTTCAGTAGTGATACCACACTATTCTGTTTCCTAGAAAATGTCAGACGCTGCCTTGTCCATTCCGCCCATTGTGTGGGCTGTAGAATAGCCACGATCCCATTGAGGTGTTAGGAGACCGTAGGTGCCCTTTCCTTGAATGGGACAGTTTGATCACAGGCTGAGGTCAGGTTTATTATACTGATGCCGTCATAGAGCATGGACAAGGGAGCAATCAGGTGGAGCTTCTTTAGGCAGAGAAGCTCACCTGCATGAATCTTGGATGCAGGTTCTTACTATACTTCAATTAGTCAAGTTCCTTCATTCAGATTCCGGGAACGAATCTCAATAACCTCTGAATATGATCGCGTATTTTACGCCATATTGAAATGGATATGACAGACATTTGGTGCCATTCTTCATTTTTTTTAATCTTTCCTATTCTTTCAACATCTGGCTGACATAAGGCCTGATGATCATGCATACATGGGGTAGAGTCGGGGGCCAGATGGGGGCAATTTCCATGTTTGGGGGCAATGGAAGCCGGCAAAGAATGTGGCTAGTCCTCTGCCAAGTGACTGCAGCCTGGGGGCTACAAAGTTTGACTTTATTTTGTCTCAGTTGCAGATCTAGATCCATCTTCTCCAGGTAACCAGCCTCAATGCCAGCTTCCAACATCTTTTGAATGGGGTTCAAAGGGCGATGGACGTACCAGTGCTCATTGTGTATGCTGTGTTCTGTGGTCTCTCAGCTGTTGTCCTGGGCATTCGTCCGGGAAGAATCTGTCCCTCTGACTCACTTCCTGGTGCTCCTCGTTTCTTCCTGTAGATTAAGTAGCAACCACTTGTTCACACACACAGCCTGGGTCTGATTCTCCACTAAAGCAGCCCCATCTGTGCACAGCTGTTAAAGAGTTTCTGTTCTGTTAGCTTTCAAATCTTAGTCAATTTATGATCGGGCTCAAACTCTTTGTTTATGGTGGATATCTGTGTTTATAGTCTTCGTGTCTACAGTAATACTACGCTCAGAAGTTTAGTTTTCTGTATGTATTTTCTTCTCTTGCCTTATGGAAGTTTGTGTCGCAAATATGTGAAGATTTCTGTTAACCGATCACTGCTGGGAAGGTTCATTGTTTTGGATGGCAAGAGGGTGGTTGTCCTCAAGGCTCCACAGGACCTCGTGACCTCTCTCTTGCCAGGCTTGAGGTGTCAGGAACTCTTGCTGGTGTCAGAGTAACTATCGGTGTTTACAAGGCAGGGTGGCTGGCCCTATGCAAAACCCATCTCTTATCTCATCTGGGCTCGCAACCAGCATTGTGGGGTTATAATATACTGTATATCCTAGGAATATTTTAGGATTATTTAGAGTGGTTTGAAAACTAATTGACATTGTATATATATGACAAAATTAAAGAAACTGACTTATGAATCCAAATTGTTTGGATAGAGTATACACAATGATGTGTCCTCTGTGTGTTTTCATAGAAAATAATGGTTCTGAATATATTAATTATGGAAGGAATATGCAGAAATTAAACAGGACCTTTGGTCTTTCATCTTGTTTGTTTCTTTTTTTAACCGCAGGTCTCCAGTGTGGTTTTTGTCGCTTTGCGTTTTTTTATTTTCGCGCCGCCGAGAGCCACTTTGTCACACCTGCAATCAGGCCTGGAAGGTCCTATTTCAGCTATTTTGGTTGCTCTCAGACAAGGGCTTCATCTTTTTTTAAAAAAAACATTCTTTTGACGTTCATAAAATGTGATTTATTTCTGCCTAGGTGGCCTTTATATATTTGTCGGTATACTGTTGAAACGACAAATGGTTATCAAAATGGCGCTGGTTTCCTTGTTCCAGGAGACCCATCCTGAACGGATGTCAGCGAGGTCTTCTGCTTCCATTTTAGCCGAGCGGCACTTTGTTCACTCGACCATTTATGCTGTTTCCACTGTGCCCGTCTGACGGAAGCCTGGGATGACCTAGATTTATGAAAACTCAATAGCGACCGTGGTGCCAAGAGCTGCCCATGCCAGCGGCTTAGCCTAGAAGACAAGACCGGGCATTGCCAAGTGCGTGAGAATGGACCACTGGGGCAGGGCTGGCTCGGACACAGTTAACCTGCACACAACTTGTCCTCCGTCGGCCCTGGACCTATCAGGAAGTCCACCGGAGACCATTAGCCTTTCTCCCAGTACTCTGGCTGTTACAGGGATTTATGGCCACAGTGAAGTTAATATGTAAAAAGGTGGGATAATTGCACACATAAATTACAGGTCTTTGTTTTTATATTGGGCTCTTAACAATGTTTTTAATGTGCTGAAGTCCAATCCTCTCCCCTAGCCTGAAACCCAGCCTGCCAGCCCCGAGTCCGGAGCCACAAAATGGAAGAGAGGCATCATTACCGCGGTGCGCTTGGACCGCGTCGGCGCATTTTACTGCCCACCGGCCCCACATGAAGGACCGTTCTTTAAAAATGCAGCAGTGGACTAGGACCAGTTCCATACATTCTGCTAATAGGCTCTTCACAGGCAACTAGTATATAAAACCCAGGATTTGAACTCGTAGCCACCTGGTTCCCTGCTTACTGCAACAGTTTCTGGCTCGTAGACGTTGTGGGGGGGGGAGGGGGGTGTTTTTAGACTAGTCAACTAATGAGAAACTCTTTCACTGAACCAAGTTTATGGGCGTCTGCCAGCATCATTAAGGTCAGTCATAATTGCCCTTTCCAGCCAAAATCCAAAGCTAAAACATCTGCTGCCCCCCCACCCTCGCCCCCACTGTTGTCCTATCCCACATCCCCATCCC
>JABFDZ020000030.1:11261259-11277083 GCA_019775955.2 Pollimyrus isidori | reverse complement strand
CATTAAATAGGCAATAGGAAAATAATATTAAAGAAAAACCTATGACTCAACTTGAATTAAACATATATATATATATATATATATATATATATATATAAAAGAGAGTTCTGACAATTGAGCAAGTATCCACGAAACAGTTTACAAGTGAAAACCTTACCAGGTCCATTGTACCTTTTGTATATTATAATACAGACTAATAAAATTGCAGCATGATAAGACATGGGATGCTTTATGATGAGCTCTAGCTCAGACCTACAAGTATTTTTAGTTTGAGAAAAAGATGGAAAAGAAGACTAATCAGCCCCACATATGGATTATTAATAAGAGGCTGGAAGTCTACAGCTGAATCAATGATTTTTTTTCCAAAGCTCTCTTAGGCTGTGTTGAGTGGCCGCCATTTCACTCCTCTTCATCTATCCTTTTTTTTACCTTTGTTCCAGTACAGACAACAGCTAAAGTAAAATCGTTTAACTTAAAACTCAAATGGTATTTGGGAAATTAGGGAATGACGTCCAGTATTTTCAGAGACCCACCATTAAGAACAATGACACAGTGGTTTGGACCGATGAAGCCAATAATCTTTCCCTTTGGTCCAACTTAAGATACACAGGGGCTCTTTTCCGGAAGTCTGCAGTGAAGGTGGACTTGTGTGTTACTGTCGGTAAGAGATGGACGACTCTGCCCACGCCGTGAATGCTCTGTTGCACAAAGTGAGAAAACCCAGTTTGTGTGCTGCATGTTTGATATTGTCTATCAGGTGAGAAAAAAGGAGTATACAAAAGCTCAGATTAAATATGCTTTTCATAGTCACTCTTTGCTTTGTCAATAAAGGCTCCGTCTTTAGAATCTTCAATAGGTTATTTCCACCCAGGATTCTTGTGTTCCGTCCTACAAACTATAAAAACTCAGGCTTTGGCAGCAAGTTCTATATGCACAAAATATGACATCATAATAAATATTCCCTGAGAAGTTCTCACACAGAGAAGCTGTCTAGTCTGAAAGCTTCGCTGCTGGATGCAGCTGGGGCCTCTTATACAGTACAGTATGTCACACCTCAGCCTCACATCTTCACTCCAGAAATATCTACACAGAATATTTCAGAAAGGGAAATAAGCAGAGGTGCTCTTCCATTTCTGTTTTGTGCCCATCGCCCGCATATTTAATTGCAGTTAAGTATAAAACAGCAACGCAACACGGGGTGAGAGAGAGAGAGAGAGAGAGAGAGAGAGCAGTGAGAAGTAAAATTGCAGGAAATGGTTAAGTCTCCTTGAGGAGTATAAATTAAAAGCGGCTTGTAATCAAACTTCAGGAATGCAGCCGGTATACACTGTTAAACACTCCCTAAGTCCAGGCTCCACTTCAGTGTCTCAGCATTCTGCACAAAGGCCTCTTTGTTCTCACTGCTCTTGTAAAGCAGTGCCCCTCCCTCTTCTCTTTCTCTCACTCGCTCCTTTTCTGTCTTTGCAAGAACCACCTCTTGCTCTCTCCCTCCTTTTCTCCACAGTCCCTCTTGCTCTCTCTCTCTCTCTCTCTCTCTCTCTCTCGCTCCTCTCTCTGTTTCTCTCTCTCTGCCTCGCTCCTCTCTCTCTCTCTCTCTCTCGCTCTTCCTCTCTCTCTCCACTCCACGCTCTCTCACACTTTGACAGATTGTATTTCTAAATTCATTCCTCATTCACTTCCCTTCAAGGGGCTAAACAGCTAAGGCTGCTTGAATATCCAGAAAGAACCTAAGGGGAAAAAAGACATGAAAATAATGAAATAGGGAGGAGTAATCAAAAGAAAAGAAATACTTGCAGTTCTGGTTAACCGTTCCCTTCGTTCCTTCCCTTTCCTCCAATTGTTCTTTCTCCTGCCTCCATTGGTTGACAAGCGACGGGGGGGGGGGGACGGTGGGGGCCCATCAGCGTGAGCCCATCAGTCCCCTCGCACCCTCAGCAAAGGAATGCCTCTTATTTCTCTCTCTTTTTCCCTCTTACCACCAAGAATTTTAGGCTGCCCACACATTTAATAAGTGGGAATTGGTTGGGGGGGGAGGGGTGGAGGTTCTTTTCCGATGTCCGGCCTGAATAGGCCTCGTCTTTCTCAAGAAGGAAACATTCGCTCCAGGACACAGAGGGACACACAAGCAATTAAACTCAAACTGCTTTGTCTTTTTCCATGTCACGCTCTGGCCTGTCTATTTATTTGTCTGTCTGTTTGCACATTATTATGAAACATACAAACGTTGCAGGAACATGCTTCATTCAAAAGGGTAGGTCATGTGTAATGGCATACATTTAGAGGTAAATGAACCAAGTAAGAGCAGGCCTAATTAAATACGCTGTTTAAAAATGTTTAAACACAAGAATTTTCCATGATTTAGTTTAATTGTCATAGTTTCTTGCAGCAGTCTGTACAGCTGCCCAAGCTGGGAGGGCTTGTTCTCGGAAATAATAAAATATTTAATCCATTCATTAAAATACTGTTACCTACTGGTTATTGTTTTTATGTTATGGTGTCTTGCAGAAAATATTTAGCAATGAAATGAAGATGATATCCATCCTGTATTTCTCAGCCAAATGTTCATGCGCTGAGATTATCTAGCTTTGCAGCTAGTGGGTGGTCAGGATACAATTTTAAGGTCTGTGTTCAGTGTGCAGCTTCCTGGTTTGTGTTGAGGATCTAACTTTCCGGTGTGTTCAGTGTGCCGCTTCCTGGTTTGTGTTCAGGATCTAACTTTCAGGTCTGTGTTCAGTGTGCAGCTTCCTGGTTTGTATGCAGGGAGTGCATGCATAGGTTTATTAAAAGTTAGCCCTGTGGACATTTAACCCAAGAGAATGCCAAGGTGTATGAAGGATGTTAAGATTAAAGGAAACAGCAGAAAGATGCTCCATGGGTCTATGTTGTCCTCCATCCAGGCTGTGAATTCTACATACTAAATGCACACTGTAATGGTGTCAAAAAGGTTCACTCAACATCCAGTTTGTAAGAAGATGTATAACATCTTGTTTGAGTTGTAAACCAGATGACAGAATTGTTTAGCACACTGGCAGTGAAATGAAAGTCTATGCCCCAATCCTGCCGGTTTTGTCACTTTGAACGTGCCTATCTGGAAGACTTGTGAAATAAATCTTTGGCCAAATTCCAGCATCTAGCACCATCTGAAAGCGTCATGCTCTCAGCGTGCATTGCCTAAACCACGGGTCACCAACATGGTGCCCACGGGCACCAGGATGCCCCGAGAACCACACGAGTTGCCCGCAGACCTGTTATAAAAATAGTCGCAAGTGAGCAGCGTCTGAAATGTGATTTTATCCTTCTTCGTTTTTCACCATTCTTCTTTAATCACATTACAGTGGGTACGGAAAGTATTCAGACCCCCTTCAATTGTTCAATTAATGACTTCCCATTAATGACTTTCTTGTTTAATAAATCTGCAACAATTTCAAATTTTTTTTTTTTGTCTGTCAATATGGGGTGCTGTGTGTACATTAATGAGGAAAAAAATCATTTTAAATGATTTTAGCAAATGGCTGCAATATAACAAAGAGTGAAAAATTGAAGAGGGTCCGAATACTTTCTGTTCCCACTGTATATAGTTTTTAGACAATATCTAAAGAAGAGCAGTTAAAACATGTTTATTAAACATGAAGTTTAGATAAGTTTAGGAGGGTGTTTCAAACTGGTAGCCCTTTGTATGGCTCAGTGCCCTTGAAGTAGCTCTCAGTTTTATAAAGGTTGGTGACCCCTGGCCTAAACATATTTAAGAAGGGAATTTCTTAGAGAGAAAACACTGAGAGAAAACAACAGAAAAGACCATGCACTGTCACTGAAGAGCAAACCTGAGCATATAAAATTCTACAGGTGCATCCCACGGTCCAGTGCTCAGGGCAAGAACATTGCACTGCAGTGCACACTGGCATTATTCCTCTGAAGCTGCTTATACTGGTGTGTGTCCTTGGGTTGATGAAAGATGCCATATAAATTAAACTTGTCGCTGCTGTTGTTCTGTGTGTGTGTGTGTTGTACTTAGAATTCACTACTGATTTGATTTGTATCTTTGTGGGGACTCTCCATTAATTTATATGGGCACAACCCTAATCCCAACAATGGCAACCTTAACCCCTACCCAGCCCTAACCTTAACCATAAGTAACCAAACAAAATACAAGACTTTCGGCATTTTTAGTTTTTTGATTGCAGACACAGATTTTTATAGAATTCAATTTCCCCTTGTGGGGACCAAAAAAATGGTCCCACAACCCACAACATCAAAATAGAAGTTTTTTTCACATTATGGGAACATTTGGTCCTCACAATGTAATATATACAGTACATGACCCCCCCACACACACACACACTCACACACACGCATATGTACACACAATTGCAGCCTTGACTTTACTTACCCAGGACACTCTGTTCAGTTGGCAATGAGCAGTAACACATGTAAGGGTCTAAAGAAAAACAGCAAAGAAAAACACAGAGTGGCCTTTTCACTCGTTTTGCACTGATCTCTTTTCCTGTGCGGTGCCCAGTCTCCAGCTGCCCACACGCTCCTAGGGTGACCTCACACACTCTGGCAGCTGTGTCGCTCACCCAAACCCGGCTCCCTCGCCCTGCTCACCCTCCTCACTTATGGCACAGCTCGGGTCCGATTACACATCCAGCGTCTCCCTTGCAAACATTCATTCCTTACATGCTTCTGTCCTCTGTGGATTCTATGAAAATTGTTTAGATGCTTACAGGTATATTATTGTATGTGTTTTAAGGTGAAGACTGTAACCATGACAACGAACTCTGACTTCATGCATGTCCTCCACTTTGGCAGACTTTGTTCTGGAAGTAACTTGATCCGAAACATAGAAATTTCCTATTGTAACCTGGTAAGCCCTGCTTGAGGTTTGTGATATACAATCAAATTCTATACTAAGGACTAGTGAAATTAAAATCTAAAATGTGTTCTCTTTTTGCTCACAATCGTAGGTGTGTGTGTGTGTGTGTGTGTTTGCGGGTACATATGCGTATGTGTGATCCTATATTACTCCATTTTGAAAATAAAACATCCATATAGTATCTACAGTAATGGCCCAAACTGTGGAAACCATCATGCTTTAAAAATTAGTACACCAGTGTTGGCGGTAATGTTTATAAACAAACAAAGAATGTTACAAATATCATACCATCAACGATTAAATAATAACTGGAGCAACATTTGAATAAAATTTTGCAATCTTTAAAATTTGGAAGCGTTTCCACAATTTTGGCCACTGGTGTATTTCTTAACACATAGTTCTGGCAAAATAAAGGCCAGACACACTGTCCCTGACTTTGTAGTCTGTAAACAACTGTAGCAACAGGTGCTGTTTGAATATGATACACAGTATAAATCTGCTTTCATTCCTGTTTGATGATGATAATAAATGTTTGTGGTGGAAAATATTTGATTGATCTCACATTCCTGGTATTCTGATGTCTGATCCTTTAGTTCCTTTCATCAAAATTATAACAAATTCTGAAACACAATATGATGATCCCATGCAAACTCCAGACTCAAAATGGAAGTAGGATTTCTGAGGCATTACAAATTAAACCACTTTTATTGCTATTATTATAATTCAATTAGTGCTTTTTTGTAGCGCCTTTCACAACAGAGTCGCCCCAAGGTGCTCTACATGGATGCGTTGTGGTACAATCCTGCATCATTCATCCAGAGTAATTTTGAAGACAAAGAATTGAAATAAGGGAAGTCAGGAGACAACGGAGGAGAGGAACCAAAAACTCCCATGTAGCCCAAGAAGCGAGTCTTTTTTAGTTTTATTACTCTTTTTTTACTATTACTAACACTACTGCTATTCTTATTAATCTCAGCAGTGGTAGTATTAGCAGTAGTAGTCTTTATAGTACTACTATTAGTAGTAGTGGTTGCACTTATACATTCAAAATATCCTTAATTTAAATTCACAGTCTTTGTTTTCATGCTGCTACTTTGCAGTGATTCAAGCAGAATCTGGAAAATGGCGACATAATTTCGTTGTTCTCATCATAAGCCTTCAAGCGTAAAAAAAACCTTTGAGAAACATTATTGCAACATCTCATTTTCAGCCTGTAAATTAGTTTCGAAATGCCTTCCTGACCAGTCAACAGGAACAGGACACAGATTTTCAGGTATAATGTTCATTTAACCTTTTTTTTTATTAAACATTTGTAGGTTTCGCAGTACCTGTGTCAAATTGTCTATTTTTTGCAGTATACAGACGATATACGACGTATCAAAAAGAAATGGCATCTTGTAAGTCCAGCTGGTATGTAAGGTAATACCCTGATGGTCTTTTTGCAGCCAAAGTTAAACACACCTTAGCGTTAAATGGCCTATTACATTGAAGGTAAGTAAAACATATACATAGCTAAAGAAAATAAAAAGCATCATGGGGAATGTGTGCTCTGTAAATTAGGGATTTGTGTCCATGTCCAAAAGGTTATGGGTTCATATCCCCTGGCCTGCAGCATAATAATATCACGGTCAGGTCCTTGAGCAAGACCCAAATGGCCAGCTGCTCCATGGGTCCTTGTTGCCGGCGTACTCTGTGAGTCCCAAGCTCTCATCATATGCACATATCACTTTGGACAAAACCATCTGCTAAAGAAATGTAACAGTTCTGTGACCCACAGCAGAGAAGCTCCGATGTGCTGCCAAAATTCCAGCTATCGCAGTTTTGCGTCTTCTCTGGGTTTTCTTAAATTGGCGCGATCGGCCACCTGTTTTCTGCGTGCCTATGTGCTTACATCTACATGTATGTTCTCCTGTGCCTCTGTAACCGCGTGTGCCCGCGCACGTGCATATATCTGTGCAAGAAAGACGAGGAGGCCAGCCGGGACTCTTCCTCACAGACTAACAGGAAGGGATGGGGCCAACAAAGGACTGCATTGTTCCAGGGCCATAATCAGCGTGGACATGGAACTTGGCTGGGAGAAATGTGCCTGCAGTCCTGGACACAGCTGCCTGAGCCAGGGTTGTGCTCCCTGGGACCGGGGGTGTGGGAAGGACATGCATCTATCAGCAATAACAAGCTCTGCTAATTGTCTGCCTTTGCCATTTTTAACTTGTTTTGATTCATCTGAAAAGGGGGGGCCATGGGTGCAGAGGGGAGGATGGTCAGACTGTGATCTACAGAGAGGAACCCTGATCCCCAGAACACCCACAGAACAGCACTGACCCTGTGCTCCATAACGGAGCTGACAGAGTGACACAACTGACATCACAGAGCGACACCATAACTGTCGGCATTGTCGAAGACTCACAGCTTCTGTTCACAGGCTTTTCAAAGAGCAATATATGCTACAAAGGCAGATTTATTTTTCAAAAATACCTTTCTTCACATAAAAAAAAGATGCAAAAAAAATGCTCGGTGCTGGGAATCAATGTTAAACTCTGACAAAGCCTACTGTATGACTTTATTCCTTCACAGGACCCAAGGAAACAGTGACACACTCTCTCCCATCATATGATGAAGCTGAACATTTTCAGTTGAGCCATGCCACTCCTCTACCATCTGAAGATATTATTAGCTTCTCCTTCTTCAGAACTGCCAGGATTTTCCCAAAAGATGCTGTTTGCCTTCCTTACATGGGGTCAGAGAGAAATTCCTTGTTCTACCTAAATGTATTTTTAGGGTTTTGTGGTCTGTGGAACTTGGTCACAACCTGAATTGATTGCAGCAGGTCTGCCTTTGTGACTCATGAAGATATGCTTATTCAGTTTAATTAAAAAAAATGGAAAACTGAAGTCATATGGATGCTGGGAAAGCATTTAACTGATATTTATATGCTCTGTGATGTGAATGAGAAGCTGTCTTGCCGGCACAGGCAGAGTAATCGTCTGAGCGGCAGCACTTTCAGAGCCCCCTATCACCTGTAAGCCTCCAGTAAGTCATATAAAGAAACACAAGAATAGCGCACAGGTGACTCAAAGTTTCCAGTCAGTCCTGGAAAAGAACTGCTCTAGTACAGCGTTTCCAGCCAATCCAGTCCTAGGTGACCCACATGTGGTCTATAGCCCTACTAGACGGTACACATTTTTGCTCCCTTCCTGCTTCCTACTAGACAGTCCACGTTTTTGCTCCCTTCCTGCTCTCTACTAGACAGTCCACGTTTTTGCTACCTTCCTGCTCCCTACTAGACAGTACACCTTTTTGCTCCCTTCCTGCTCCCTACTAGACAGTCCCAACCTGGCATTTTTGCTCCCTCCCAGCTCTCTAGCAAAACATGCACTGTCTGTGGGTCCCCCAAGGACCGGATTGGGAAACATTGCTGCAGTACACAAACAGCCATTGGATAAGGATCTGGAACCCTGTATTTATTGTTACTAAGCTTCACAACAGCTGATTCCAGCTGTTGAATTTGCTTGTCGATGGAGTGCTAAATCGTACTAGTTGCCCTAAACTGATCCCATCCTTTCTGTTTGTATTGGCTGTTCTCTCGCCGATCCCTGATGAGGCTGCTGATGATTATGTAAGGCTTCCAAAGGACTTGGCCTGCCAGGCTGATGATGTGAAAGTTGCAGGCCCTTTGGGTCGTCTTGCTGAGTCTTCCATATGTTTCACATTTCTCTATCTCCTCCCCTTCGGCCAACCTCTGTAATTGCCAGGTAATGTATAGAGCTCCTGGGTGTCCGGCTGGTATTATCTTCCTTATTAATGAAATGGCCAATCGGGTTTTGCGTGTGGCTAGGCTCCAGAAAGGGGCCAGACACTGTTACTTTATACCATGACAGGTTTTGATTAGGTGTTCATTTCACGACACTCTTTCTCTGTTTTTCTGTTCCTCTCCTTTTATCTCTCCAAAGGGGATAAATCAAAGCTGGAGCTGATATATTAGGCCATATTCAATCACATGTCTAAAAACCCGTTGGAAGACAATATATAGGATAAAATTACCTACCACTCCATCCAGGTTCCCTGATTTCATTCTATCCCCACTGGTTCTGAATACTTTTAAACCTTTTCCAGGAGAGTGAACTGTGGATTTTCTTGGTAGAAACACACTCAAAACACTTTTATTCCACAGACTTGCTGATGTTACACCTCTTTCTACATCTCTTGGCAGAATTTAATCTATTGCTAACTTGAACAGGTTCTATGACTCTGCCTTCAGTACACAATTAATTCGAAAACACTCATTCGTTTTTGAAGTAAATATTGTCTTTGTTGTGATCATAACTAGGTCCCAACAAGCTTCCTTTTGACATATACACACACACACACACAAATATATATACATACACACACATACATAGATACACACATACACACACACATATGTGTACATTTCACTTAAATGTCAGCACTACAGTGTTATGAAGCAATCAGAGCAAGAGTCATGGACACTGAGCAATATGGTAAACATTAAGATTTCACAACACAGAGACACCACCAGTCAATCAGCACTGAGTGAAACTAAAAGCTTATTATGTTACTCTGTGAAAGGGCTTTATGAAATAATTTAAAAAGAGTTTTACAGTTCTCCGTGTGTAATCCATGCTCTCCGCTGGGGGCCATAAGCCCATAAATAATTATTTTACCATGTGTACTGGCTGTTGGTTTAGAGTGGCTGACTGGACAATATGCTTCTCCTGGTACAGAGGCAGGAAGAGCTAAGGGCCCTGAGAGTTTTCATAGAGTTGACCTGAATAAATAAACAAGCCCACGCTCTCCTCCTTGAGTGTTCCTGCAGCCCTGTTCACCAAAAAGGCTTAGGGAGAGAGCGGAAGTCGATATAGCATGTTATTACCGTTAATGCAACTTAATAATGGAATATGTGTAATGCAATACGCAACACATACGATTCATAGCAGGTAGCATTAGGATTAAACAGGGACTCATAATGTAAACGCTTGCCAGTGGTGACCTGCTCGTGGATCCCTCAAGTAAGGTGGCGTGACCTAAACATTTCACTGCAACATCCAACTGTGTAAGTGATTAAGGTTTTAAGTCACTTTAAATAAGACTCTCGATATGAAAAAAATCAAGAAATACCCGATCGATTCCGAAGCTATTCTGATTAGGAAGTGTGCGCAGGGGGGAGACAAGAAGCTATGAAGCCGCAACTAAAAACAATTCGGTAAAACACAATGGAAACAGGTGTGAAATCAGTTATTGTTGGAATCAGAAGAACTTTAACTGCAGCTTATTGTCTTTTGTCCCCTTGAGTTTTGGTTTCCAAGAGATCTTTGATTGTAAGATAATAATGTACAGTGAAGTACAGTTGAGCCTTATGACAAAAAGCAAATGTGTGATTTTATTGTTTGAACAAAGGCTGTTGTAATGAAATTAATGAAAATACAGTGGGTATTGTCCATATTTTTAAATAAAAACAATATCCAACCATATCCATATACAATATTGTGTAAATTTCTTAGGCAGGCAAATTAAATGATGTTTCAATAATTTTTAAGTTGGGGAAAAACTATTAAGTACATCAAAATGTGTTAGCTTAGTCATTTCAAACTCTATCTAAAAATCACCTCAGTACTGACAGCCAATGCAATATACCCATGTGTTTGTTGAATTGACCAATATTATACCATGCCTGGCTAATCATTACATAATCAACTTATTTATTTTAATTATTAAGTTAATTAATGAATTGATTTGGCGGTGGTGAACACTTGCAAGCAATGAATGAGGCGTCCCTGGGGAGAGATTAGGAAGTGAAGCAGTGTTCATCTAGACATCTAACAAGATGTACTGTACATAGCTTTTTGCAGAACAGAAGAAATTCTTGTTAGTGTTACTGTCTACTTCCGTGTTCTAATGTTAAACTGTGTGTATTTTCCTGGGCAAATATACGCTTAGTACCCAGATAAACAGCTTCAGATAAACATTCTCTTTGACTGCCCAAGACTTTTGCACAGTACCATATAATAAAATACAATATGAAAAACATATTGCTTAAAAATTCCACAGTATCCCCAAATACATTTGCAATTTTTAAGCCATGGCTTGCATCAGCTATGAATTAAACTATGCTTAGCATGCTACACCATGTCAAACTATCATATGAACAAGGAGTGTTTTTTCTGGCGTAACCTAAGCAGCATTTTTGTTTGTAAGTACACAAAGTCAGTTACGGCTTCGCAAGGATTCACTACAAAAGTTCCCACAGTGTTTTGACTGGGTCCAGAAAAACACACTTTTTCTTATAAACGGGAGCCCCGTTGCCGGCTGTTCTGCCCCCAGAACCTGCCCAGTACACCCTTTTGTGTGCTCGGGGGTGGGTGGGTGCTGACCTATAAGCTCAGCAAGTAAGACTAACTTATGACATATAATCTCTATGCAATGTGGGCCTTTCTGATGCACAGACCTACCTATCACAGACTGGCATGGGGCTTTCCAGTCTATCAAATCGACTGTTATAGCAAAATTTCCACTTTACTTAAGGTATGTTGTGACCTTGGTTTAAATTTCCAGACAAGATAATAAAATCCTAACACCCTAGCTGTGCAGGGTATATAGACTTACAGTGGATAAGGAAACATTTACAGTTAATATAAATAATTATTGTTAGTAATAGTAATAATAGTAGTAGTAGTAGTAGTAGTAGTAGCAGTAGCAGCAATAGTAGTAGTGTTAGTAGTATTAGCTCTGGTAATAGTAGTATTTATCTTTGAGACTGAAATGTGGAGTAACTGGTAAATGACTGCATTATTCACCATTATCTGTGACAAAGACCATTTTAAGCTGAAGTGAGTAAATGGGTGATTTGTTTTGCCTGAGGGAAGCTGTTGTGAAATTAGGGGTTTAGAGTTTTACTGTGGCCAAAAAAATAAACTCCGGTGACCCAACCGGATGGTGCCTGCATGTGTCTCCTGCCCCCATCCCTCCTCTCCCAGGTACTACCCCCAGGGGAGGCAGGTTGAGACTCCACGAGGAGACAGAGCATGCCCCGTGCTGTGACTCGCCCCCGCTGTGCAGCACTGGCACTGATGAGGGCCTCAGGCTGACTGAGGAGTGTCAGGAGGGATATTGCTGCTTGAGCATTTGTGTGTATTGCATGGCGGGGCACCAACCCCAAAGGCAGGGAGTGGGTGGGATCTGACTTTAAGGGGTTCAGGCAGAGCTTAGCCTTGATGGTAGGTAACACACAGAGATTATTTGTGAGACTTGAAAATTTCAGTTGACTGTTTACTCAACTTTTTGTTTTGTCTAATCCTTCATCGACTCTTACCATGGCTCCTTAGATCTGAAGCAGGGGCTACTAATCACAATAATGCAGGATGTATTTTTTTATCTCTCAAACAGGACATTTTATAAAACAGAATATCTTCTAAAACCATAAAACCTGTTGCAATGTGTCTGTGAGCATTAGAACGAGCTGTCTGTGTCAGACAAAAGATCACACGCTGTAGCTCAAACTGATTTTTCTACGTATGGCTGCATGTGATTGCACTTTTGCAAAATGTTAACTGTTGAATGAAAAACATTCAGAAGATCAGTTTTTGTATTCAGTTTATGTGCAGATGTGGAATAGTGTCATTCTTTGGGCTACTACCTAGATTTGTTTTTTTTGGTTTTACCTTCTTACTGTAATGAAGTGGTCCAGCAGAACCGCAAATTTCAGTGTGTTTGGAAGGGATGGGGTGGGGGTGTATAGCTTGGTTCTTCTCCAGTTATAAGACACTGTAACTCAGGCCTAAATATAGACAGCAAATAGAATGCCATACAGAAACTGAAATTGCATTTTGGGGACTTGAAAGTACAAAAATACTATCGCATTTGCCTAAGAAATTCAGGAAACAGATGCAACAGCTACAACAGACTTTGAGAATACTGTTAATATATTATATATAAGCTTTGAGAGTGGCTCAGGGTATAAAAGGATGTATGAATAGTTTCTTTTTAAAGGTCACTCTTTATGTCCACTTCAGACTCAATGACAATAACTCAAGCTACATGCCTGCAGGTATTGGGTTCACTCAATGAGCTGAACATAAAACAAAGCTCAACTGGATACCTGGAAGGTAATTGCTTTTAACATTACACCCTGGTGTCTTTAAACACTGTTAAAATGTCTATACAGCCTGTAATAATTAAATGTAATATGTAAGATAATCCAACAATATGGTATTTTTCTCTCAATTACTGATGTTGACATTAGGAACTCAGAATTTGTGGATTCATGAGCTGTTCTTGACAGATGAGCTCTTTATCATTTTCTTCCCTTTTTTCGTGCCATTTAAAAGGTGATGAAGTGCTGAAGAGGACTTGGCTGGCCCACTCTTTCTCTGACACTTTACAAAACAGAACATTTGCAGGTTACTTTTTTGGGGATGCTTATTACAGAATGTATTGTGCTTATTCTGCAGGGCAACAGGGGAAAGGGGGATGTTGGCAACAATAATAACAGGCAAACCATAAATATTTCACACTGATCTTTTTAAATAATAAAGCATGTGTTTTCTGGCCTGCCACATTCATAGGCACATTCCACATACACCAGACTATACTTCAAAGCAGCATTAGATCGTAGCTCTGCCCAGTACATACTTCCTTGTCAGCCTCTCTGCCAAACACCAAAAAAAAAAAATCAGTCTTATTATTTAAATATTTTCAGAGTGTCAGAGAAACAAACCTCGTTAAGAAACCTGCCTATTTCATGGCGAGATCAAAGTTCAAACTATAGATCAAAACAAGTAGGCAATTATCAGGGCACTCATTCTTCCATTATCGTCATGGTTGGTACAGTGTTTGCTTTCTCCCATATGCATTGCAGCACAGACATATGCACACAGAAACAAACACACACACACATACCCACACATTACAGTCCATTACATACACACAGGAAGAGCCAGTTGCTGAAAGATACGTTTTCTATGCTTTGAGAAATGCTCGCTTTTTTTGTACAATGTGCATTTATGCAATTCTCACCCAAAACAGAGAAGTGCAAAAGCAGAACATAAGAACATCTGTGGTGGCAGTGAGTTTTGAACCAAGATACCAAGCACGTAGAGGCCCAATTAGATTTTAACAGTATCTGCAAACTATATTTCAAGTGGACATGGCTAAACCAGATGCATATGTTTCACTGCTTTTTATTTTGTTGTGGAATATAGCCCGACCCATATACCTTTCAGCCAATCTTGTGACTATATTGCATTTTATGTGTGCCATGTAAACAGTGATGGCTCAGTATTAAATCAAAAATATGAAATATTGAATCCCAGTTGTAAAAGACCTCTTTCAGTGATTAACAATTATGCTTTTCATAACTGAAATTCAATTGAGAAATGTTACCAAATTTGTTTACAAACATGCTACTGAGTCCCCATTCTTCACCTCGAGCCACAACCTTCACACTCCTGCCAGCAAAACATTCTTAAAGCACATTTTAAAGACCCAAGCTTTTTTTGAACTGCATGTCACTTTGGAGGTACCACAGAAATCCTCTTTAGCTGTACTATAGCACGAAGCTTTAAGCTAACCTCCTGTTTCTCTAACCATCCTAGTATTGCCATGTAAAAGGAGACAAGGCTATGAGTGGCTAAGTGGAGTCTATTGTGCACCTTCACTTGAGCCGTCTACCATCAACAGTATAAACAGTACAAGGTGTGCACACCACCAGAATGGTCCTACCTGACGTGGACTGGAGTTAACTCTGTAAATAACTTTTTTTTGTGATTTCAGCATCGTTTGCTGCTGTAATGTGACTTTTATGGTTGTCTTAGCTTTTTCATTTGCAGGGAGAGGGTTCGAAGATGAACGCCTGATAGCAATCTCGCAGGCCAATTTGAAATGGCACACCTGTGCTACGAGGAGAGGAGGACCTTTCCTGTGGTCCCCACTGGCTCCAAATCTGAAGATTTTACACACACCGAATAACACCATTCTGTGTTGAAAACATGATGTGAGATACTTCAGGACTGAGGTCAAACATAGGTGGCAATAGCTTTAAAAAAATCTGAAAACACTGATAATTACTCTTCATTAGGATGTACATTATGCCAAAAAAGGATACTTGGATTTTAAACTCTTCTATTTCTCGTTATGTTGCTTTACTCTTGCACTCTGTAATAAAAAGCCCAAGTCTTATTTCTTAGTTTTGTTTAAACTTCTTCTACTGCTTCCATACAATGGGATATTGCAAGTGCAATATGGTGCTAAAAATGTTAAATATACACAAAAGCCAGGGAAGTATCTCACAATCTTAGATGATCAAGCTTGCAGGATGCACATCGGAATTTCCTGAATATACAAACTTCAGGGCTTGTTTAATTTCTTAGTTGAGGGCCCATATCTCTTCTCGCCCTCTAGCACCAGAGATCGTGAGCTTAGGCGTTCAGTCTCTTCCTGCCTGTGGTTCAATGTAGCCCTATGCCTCTCTCACCCCCTCCAACATCCCGAATCCCTTTGGCCACACTTGACCCTGACCTCTCGGGTGACCAGCCCTCATCGTAGTTCCAAACCTACCTCTACCCCAGACCCCGTTTTGTTTGCCCTCAGTTATGGCCCAAGATATCAAAAACAACCAAGTCAGCGTGTTTTCGTACAATGTTTACTTTCGTCTTGCTCAAACACAAAGGCGGACACCTGACAGAAAAACGTTAAATTTCCACTGCGAAGACGTTGCTCAGGCTGCAGCCCCAGATTTGCAGCTGTATTTTCTGAGAATGAAGGTCAGTATCAATAAGAGTGAACAAGAGGTGCTGTACTGCACCGTGTAAGGCAGGGGCCACCGTGTAAATACGTACGCTATAAGGCAGGGGCCACCATGTAAATACGTACGCCATAAGGCAAGGGCCACCGTGTAAATACGTACGCCGGAAGGCAGGGGCCACCGTGTAAATAC
>JABFDZ020000030.1:11226955-11238621 GCA_019775955.2 Pollimyrus isidori | reverse complement strand
ATTAATCCATCATAACGGTTCATGTATTTCATATAGTTACTTTTGAAGCAAACATGAGACCAGTATGTAACTAATACATTAAGTAAGGGTGTACTACACATTATTTGTGCCCCCTCAACTAAAGTGTTACCAAACATTCATTTTTAAGGGGGTGTTACTTAAGAGGGTGTATTAGTTAAATATATTTTCATGCATTGCATATGCAATTTGTTTTAGGCTAGAATAAATATACGGACACATATATTTACAGGTGAGATCCAGTTTTGGGACAGGGGTCAACCAGTGCAGAAGAGTGGTTAAGGTCAAACTCTTCTCAAAGGTGCAATAGTAATATGATTACTCTTCTGGCTAAGCAATTCAAACCCACAACCTTCTAGACATGGGAACAGATCTTAAATGACTGAGCTGCACACTGCCACAAACATACTTGGCCAACCATTATACCGCTGATAAATCTCTCCTTAGTGGCCCAAGTTTAAGACTCTTTAGTAAGAACATATGAGCCTATTTTTTGGGGGGCAAAAGACCACAGATGAGAGTCAGCATATGCTCGACTATGTCAGGCTGTGTTTGTTATGGGTTGACCAACATCACAGCCACAAGACCATACTGCTAGGCACTGCTGGCAAACTGTTGGCCACATCTGAGACCGGCTTGTACGCTGTCCTGCAGTTGTTTTTGTTATTTAATGTCAGACTGGAAGACACACATCCTCTGAGAACAAAGAACTCACATCTAAGAGCAACATAATTATACGAAATTTGGACGATTCAGGAACAAACAAATTCAAATTGCGGAAAAAGGGTAAGTGGAAAATGCTAGTAATGACAAGGTTTGAAAGGGCCCACGGTTCTAGCGATATATCCATAGCCATTTCATGTGCGGCAAACTGCCGGATTTTCATCGTGAAGAAGGGGGGGCACTCTGTGTTCTCCCTGTTTTCTCTCCTCGTCTCCTTATCCCCCCCCCACCATACTCCATTCACCAACTCACCTCTGTATCAATATGGGATCTATACTCTTGCACTAAATCCAAATGCTGGCAGCACTGATAGCAACTAGAGCATCACCCCTCATGACCCACATGGTGTAGTATTGTGCTAAAGGATTAGCAATGTCCTGGGGAGGGCAGCCCTTGCTAGCCTTTAATCTCTGTCAGATGGAGTTGCTTTGGAGGGGCAGTGGGGGGGCTGGGAGGGCGGGGGCAGGTTAAATGAGAGTTGGGTTACAACTTCTCAAATGAGAGAGACATTGCATATCCACCCTGCGTATTAAAGCAAACTGCTCTGTCTTGCCACAACCTAAAACTGGACATTCAGTGAAAGCTCAGCCTAGCTGAACTTATGCATAACCAAACTCTCGGCAACATGGACATTTATACAGTAATGTGCCTTAAGCCTCACCTTTACGTCGCTTTGGACCAAAGCACCTGCTAAATAACAATAAATGTTGTATAATGTAAAAGTATATGCTCAGGCTTTCAGATCAGAGACAGAGCGGAAGTTATACATGTGTGACAGTGGATCTGAGGGCTATTCCATAAAAAGATGCAAGTTTTTAAAATGACAAACAGTATACTTAAAAGAACATTTTTATGTTTTGAGGGCATAACTTGTAGTGTAATTGAGTATAACAGTAAATAATTCATACTACCAATTGCAGATTATCTGATGACTGAAAGATTGATTTAAACTGGAAAGGAACAAATGTTTATGATAATGATTACAAAACCACAACCAGAAGGTACTACAGCTTTTAATATTCATGGTTTGCCTTTCAACCACCATGCGGGCTATAAAGGATGGAGAGAGAGAGACAGGAAATGGACAGAGGGAGATGGAGCAAACAAACAGGAGGAATGAGAGATGGGGAGTGTGTTTGAGAGGGAGAAAGTGCTCTGTCATGTCTAAGGAATGCTGAAGGGGGGGGGGGGGGGGGGGGTGAAAGCTGCCCAGACTGCCAAATTTTTCACAGCCCAAAAATGATAAAGCTGTAAGTGTGTGAGTGCAGAGGGAGCAGGAGGGGAGGGCAGATCCGGCAGGGCAGGGGAGGGGGGCCGTGCTTGGTGGAGACCACTTCGCCTCTCTGGAAGGAGATAATAAAGAATTCTTTGCTGCTGAAGTTTTGTATAAGTGTCACGACCTTTATATAGCTCCGAGAAGCAGGGCCGGCTCCCTGAGCGCCAGTGCCCACATCATCGCTGCCCAGGGGCACAATCTGCCGTATCTTGCCCACTCTTTCCTATAGGCCTACATCAGGCTGGCATACTGTGGCAGTGTTTTACTGAGTAAGACGTCCCGCGTTCTATCTCTGAGAATGACTGAATCACGAATGACTTTTTCCTTCAGATGGACACTGATAAAAACAGGTTTGTTTCACACCACAGTCATCAAAACCCCTCAAAGCATATTTATTGTATAATGGCAAAGGAATTTGTGAAATACTCAGGCGTGATTCAGCAAAATAGAGACCAATGTGCCATTGTGCCATCTTCTGCTTTTCATTCTGCTTATTTTCAGTGGGATACCATTTTCAGAGAGAAGTGAGTAAGGTAGTATATTCGATATGGAATGGCATTCAGAATGAGTCAGATAAAATTTCTAGACTATTGAGACCAGGGATTATTAAAAATCAGTAAAATCAGTCAAGGTTGGTATATATTTTTAGATTTTCCACTTGATTGTCCAAAACAAATTTCCTCCTTATGATGCCTGCAGCCCAGAATAATGCTTATAATTGGGATCAGCCTTCTTATTTAGTCTGAATCGGGTGAACTCTCCCTCCAAACTATGCTTAATCCTGTTGCCTATTAAGAACATACAGACGTCTCACCCCAAACTCCACAGCGCCTTACTGTTTAGGCATGTGTAAGTACTCACAGATTTATGTGACTATGGGTTTCTGCTGCTTTGTGTATTTCAGGAATGTATGTGGAGACAAATTACTTAGCCTACTTCTGATCTCGCAAATATTCTGTCCACGCTGCTGTATCTGGTCTGGGAACAGCATTCTGCTTCATCCACTTTCTGGCTAAATAATATCTCGCAGAAGCTGACGTATCTTTCCACAGCTAGCTGCCAGAAGCCTGTTAGAGTTTAAATTTAGCTGTTTAGCTGCCTCAAGACTACACCTATCCTGCAGGGGGCAGCATCTGCAGGATACAAGCCGGTCGACTCCATTTACACTGCTGGGAAACTTAGTACGAAGTTGTAAAGTACACAGTATAGATAATGAACATAGTGTAACTAAGAGGTCCTTTTCAAAATTTCAACTAGACTGGGCAAATGATGTCTTCTTTTCTTCAAAATATTTATTTTTGTGGTTCGCCATTTTATACACAAAATATTTTTATATGGAGAAATTAAGGTTAAAGTTCATTACAACAGAGCCCATTCTAAATCCTGTTCTGGCAACCATGTCCTTGACCGCTGTGGTACCTGCTAATCTTGCGCAATTCCAGTTACCAAATTATGTTACATCACTGTTTACTTTTATGACACAGTCTTTTTTCAGTACTGTTTACACTGTTTTAAAACCAAAACATGGATATAATGAATGTTAAGCAAAATGCTATTGAAAAAAAATTCCCACCTACAAAAGACAAGATTGGGTATTATATTTCATATCTCACTATATTACTGTTCATGAAAACATCAGCCAGCCTCGGCAGTCTGAGGTCTGAGTAACAGTATACCTGTATACGTATGCTGAGGCTACCAGTCCTGAAAACCTTGAAACTGGTTCTCCTGCGGGTAAGGTGGGTATTATTTCTATTGCTGTGCCTATAGAAATGGAATAAGAGAAGCCCTTAAATATTTGTCCTTGGAAAATTTTGTTAATTTTACTTTAAATTTCAAGAAGCCCTTTTACCGATCACTTTCTCCTGATCTGAAATAAGGCATGAGAGTTTATCTCTGCTCATCTTGTGGTATAACCATCACTCCTTTGCAAAGCTATCATACGGGTTTCCAGCATTGCAACAGTGTTCCCCCTTACCCTGTTGCATGGGGAGATGCTATCAGCTATTTACAAACAGGCCCATGAACTCAGAGGCCGGCTGGTGTAGCTAAGCAACTTCACTGTGACACACTTCAACTTCAGGTTTACATTGCTAGGGGAAAGAGACCTGCCAGTTTAATCTGGGGCGCTGTGGGTGACCACAGTGAAGAACTGCAGCTCATGTGATGAAGTCAAAAGCATGAAGCCTCAGGACAGTCCTCAACACTGCCAGAGTGCTGTTTGCCTTTTATTTTGATACTGACTTGTCTGCATCTGCTACCTCAGGGTTTTGTATGTAACCAAAAGAAAAGTAAAGTAGGTTAAATAGGCAGCAGAAAAATGTGCTTTATTATAAATTACGTGTCTTAAACAGGAAACTATCCTACACAAGCGTGATATTCTTTCAAAAACGGAAAAGCTTTAGGGTTCCCAGAGCAGTGTATTTTCAGGGCAGTACACTTCGCAATATTTTTCTGTCTGCTTTCAGATTATTTGCTGATTATTGATGAAAGAAAGTTTGTATTGACCTTTGTGTTTTCTAAAGCGGCTAAGATAAGCAACGCCTTTGTGGTCGTGACATCCTATTTCGAGCGGCTAAAGCACTAGTTTTAGCGAACGACAAGGAGTGAGATAATTCCCCTTCTGACAGGGGAGGTTTCTGGTACTTTCCGAGACACTTTCTCTTGTTGACAGCACATTTGCTGTTTTATAGATGTGGTGAAACCAGATGACCCACAATGCCACTCTGTTTCTTGCACTTGGAAGAGGTGATGAGTTTAAATACCCTTTTTATACACTCTCTGCATTCTCTGCCTTAATTGTATGACTGTCATAGCTATGCTGTACTGTCAACCTGCCTAAGAAAGTGACCTCATATCCTGTGTCATATACCTCAATGCGGAGGCCTGTTCATAGGTCTGACCTTACTCTGAGCCAAGAAAAACATCAATAACTTCACTTAGGTAAAAAAGCAGAGTCAGATACATACTCCTTCTGAGTAACTTTCTCTACGCCCTCACAAGTATTTTATGTATATGCATATCATGTGTTTGCTCTGGCAGATAAACACTAGACAATGATTCTGCCAAAAATGTTATTTTTTTTCTGTCCTCTGTCATGTTTTGCATCCATGCAACAGCTCTTGCGTGGAGTGAAGTAAGTCCTGAACCTTTTCCTGAATGCATGGGAGGAAAACAATGAAATGGACGGAGCAAACGGCACCGAAGCCTTAGCACCGAAAACAGGACTAAGTAAATAAGGGCTGTGTTGGAGGCACTGAGGCAAGCAGTGATGTCATCGGAGAGCACGGCGCAGAGGAGCCGAGCTGAAGTGGGTCAGGATGTTCTAGGCTCGCTCGGAGTGTTCTAGGCTCGCCAACGAGATCGCCCCGCTGAGTTTCTGCACATAGGTCTCCACCTGACCTTCAGGCCGAGCGCCACGGAACAAGCAGAGGAGGCTGAGAGTGGTTGGAGCTTTCAGGTTACAGTGGTGATGCAGTGTGTATGTGCACCCTCTGCCCTACACAGACATTTAACCCTTTTAAGCCCACACTGGAAACTTCTAAGTAAAGAAAATAAGAAAAAAAGTGTATTTTCCTCATATTCATTTATGGGAAGATGGGTGACCTTCTTATGCTAGATAGATCGATTTTTAAATAAAAAAAAAGACAGATAAATGATGAAACATGGGATAGATACTTTCTAATACAAAAATAATTAAGGCATAAACCAGGATATTATTTAGAAATCAATGACTGAACGCCTTGATCAATATTTTGCCTTTGGTGTTGATCTAAGTAATGAACAGAGTATATGTCCATGCTACTCGATAGATGCTTAACAATTCAAAAGCTATTTATGAAAAGATTTACCATTTATGCCATTTTTCTGGCAATAAGTGGCTCTTAGCAGTGCGTTTGGAAAATCAATATTTGGCATGTAATTTAATTATTGATTTTGTAAATCCTAAATAAGCAGAAAGGCAGAGTTAGCAGAGAGGACATTCTGAGGTGCTCAGCAAACACTCGGTGAAGGTTCACAAACAGCACACAACGTTATTACATCAAGTGCAGTCAGGTCGGGTCGAACGAGGCCAAACAGAGGATGGGGAATCGCACGAACTCGCACACACCAGTGATGGCCTTACGCTCAGACTAGCTTACACCTCGGGTGAACTTCATCTTGAATATTATAATATTACAGTCATCACAAATACTCTTTGGTCCCGACATACTCACAGTCGTACACTCGCCACCTCCATCATTCTCAGACCTACCGACGTATTCAAGGGGGTTTAGGGAACTTTCCAAATGAGTCTAAATCGTGCTGGAACTTCCTTCAGTAACTTGTCAATGACACAGTAAGTTAAATAGCAAACTAAACAGATGTATGATGTAAGTAGAAGTTACCAGTCAGTTATATGCTGCCATTTTTATTTGTTGTCATTTCAAGCAATTTAATAGCTGTTTAATATAAAATCAAAATGTTTCATGGTAAATTACGAAATATTCATTTACGCAATAAAATAAACTGGTAGGATGGTCACATTGTTAAAGTTTAGAAATCTACCTCATTTTTTTAAACAATTAATTCCAACAGAAGATGAAAAGCAGAAGAATCGTGTGACTGTGTAATGAGTATAATGCTGTATTATGCCACAAGCGGGAATAATTTCCTGTTGCAGGGGCTTTGAATTGGCTATTTCTGCCTTGTGTTGTTTATGTTAGGTGTGGGGAGCAGACACATGATCCACCCTGAAAAGTGATTTATTTATGAATTCCAGCTCTAGCCCCCCCTGAGTGAGCGGCTGCCAGAGGTCTGCCGGCCGTGTTTACAGGGTTGGATTGGCCATTTCCCATGGTGTTGTCTGTCTGTGTCGATATCTTATTTATACAAGACCCAATATGGGAGAACAGAAGGGTTTATTTTAGAATATTCCCAACGGATGGATCCAGTTTCTGCAGTGGAGCGATTTCTTAACCATATACTGCAGTTCGGGATCCAGAAGGTCTCCAGTCCATGGATGAAACTTCTGACAAGAATGTTTGAATAGTTTTGCATATGCAGTATGTATAACACAAAAAGAAACTAGCAAAAGAATGAAAGAAAGTTTCCACTACAGCCAGAGTGCTGTTTGCAAAGTAAAAGCATTCATGTGATTGAGAAAAATATTACAATATTGTCATATTACAATTTTATCACATAATATTATAATTATAAACTTGTCACACAAAGAATGTTATTTTAGCAAGGCAGAGTAAGAGTGACTGTATATTGTATATCAGACCAAAATACTGTTAAATATGCACAGACAACTTCTTTTTACACTACAATTGTATGACCTGTAAGTAACTGACCACTGAATTTTAATGCTACTTCAGCACCTCGGCTTCTGTTGTATGTTATACTGGCTATGTACAGTATATATTGAATGTTTATTGTATCTGTTGTATTTATTGTGCATATAGTTGACTGTGCCCTATGTTAGATGTTACCTACGTCTGCAAGGAGCAATGCAAGTAAGAATTTCATTGTGCTTGTACCCATACTTATACAAATGACAATATATCTTGAATATTTAAGAAAAAAAAATTGTAGAGAAATGTTTTCTTTAAGTCTATTTTTCTGTGAAATCTGCCCAAAACTGCTTATCCTCTCTTTTGAGTGTTAGTGTTATGCTGTAAAACAAAGCGAAAACACACAAAACAATTATAAACAACTAGTTTGTGATGCCCAGTTCTAAAAAGAATGATAGAGAAAGTTGACCCTAAATCACAAACCCAGTGGTTTACTCTGGAGTAGTAGGTGGCTGAATGAACACAAGATGTTTTGCACAGGGGGGGAATTCCCGTAGCCTGGGACAACGTCACTACTGGTGGACAGGGCAAGACCAACAGGAGGAGCAAGACATGACGGTATCAATGCTATCAGTGCCACTCTACTCTGACCTTTCATTCCATTAACGGCGTGGGTTCTACTATGTTTGAGCACTAGACATGCAGACACCGATCAACGTCATTTCAGCACAAGTCACTGCTGGAACATCTATTGAGAACAAGGAACGAAAACAAACAGTCATATTTCACCCACACTGATGTGTGGCAGACCACTAAATATGAGCCATTAAACTGTATCAGCCATGTTTTGAGAGAGTAAAGCCCCTTCAATGCAGTGTGAAAGATGTCCCCAAAAACACAATTTGTGAAGAATTCAATAAATTTTGAGAGTGATCATAACTCCTGTTTTTTTTTGCTCTCTCTACCTCTCAGACCTGCTTTGTGTGTATTATAAATGTATTAGACATCTATCTTGGCCATGTACAAAACCTAACCAAAAAAAGTAATTTAAACTAAACGACAACTGAACTAAGCTAAGATCTTGATACTTCTATAATTGATGTCTTTCAAGTAAATAAATCAAAGTAATGACTTTAATGACAAAACTGACACCGTTCTATCAATTATCATCCAGCACTAGAGTGATTGGCATGTTGTCAGGTCAGCCTTTTGGTATGTTTCTGTGAAATATTCAATCTTATTTTCTGTGAATATAATTTATTATTTTGTATCTGTCAACAAAGGATTACAAGTTAGCTCATTCCTCAAAATGAGTGTTAATTACTTTGACGGGATTGTTAGATACAGGGAATAGCATGTCTTTGCTTTTTGAAACACTTTGGGTCTGAAATGCACACTAAATTGGCGAGCACATTTTATGCATTAAGTGGACGTCTGTGTTTTGTAAAACTAGACATCATAGGGATCATCATACTGACTACAGATCATAGGCAAACCCTGTGTCTTGCCCACTGTCTCACTGCACTGATATTCTTGTGACAGTTACATTTAACACGTTTCTCTCACAGCAATCTGTAACGAGATAAGGGATGCGTTCACAGGCTACACTCTTTAGTTTGCGTTATTTCATGACAAAGTTAGCTAGTATGAAACGATGACGCTGCGGACGAGTATCTGTGCACATCTGTATCAGTCGCTATCCTCACTCTGTCAACAGTTCACAGATGTGCAAAGCGAAGTGTTTGTATTCCCACCCATAGATGAAACCCGAAGCACTTGGCTGACGGCTGCAGGATCACGGCTCCAACGCCAATTTAGGAAGGCTAGGCTGAGGTGGCACCTAACCAGCAGGAACACCTGCTGGAAACACGCTGCTCGCAATCCAGCAGATTTACAAGTATTGGAAGGACTATTTACAATCTGCTTGCAACACTGTTTTCCTAAACATATCATCCATTTAAATGTGTAACACCCTGAATCCACAAAGCCGTTAAACAAAATGGACCTGAAAACAGTTTAATAAGGAAGTGCTCATTATGAAGGCTAGTTTGCAGTTCTGCTTGTGTGTTGCTCGTTGAAGAAAGCACTGTGACTGCCACTCATGAACAACAAAGTCGTTTTTGCATTGGCATTCTTCTATTAACCCTTTCAAATAGCAGATGCAATTTAAAATTTTATCTTAATGATCCTGCTGTCTTGGGTTTACTTGTCTGATATGAATCGATCCTCTCGTACAATGTGAGTTAAAGGGACGTTGCAAAACCACATTTGCTTCACGTTTTGAATCATATCTCAACCACAAAGAATTTCACACACCATACGTAAAGGAATTCAAAATCAGGAACATCATCGTTACCCAGCTGCCGTGACTCCTTTCCAAGGTCGGGTTATCTGTCTGGTTCTCTTTATTAAAGCCTTCACGTGGAACAGCTCTGTTTTTTATTAAAGGAATTATGACCAAAGGGTCTTAGGTTCAGATACCAGGTGGGATGGCACTGCAACTCCACCAAATGTAAACGTTTATTTCACCTTCTGTGATAAAACAGCTTCATGAATAGGGTCCAGGTGAGATATCACCATGCCCTTTCCATGCAAGCAGTAAATAAATGAATGATTGTTGAGATTGCTTTGTTTATCTTATTCTTTAAGTTGACGGCGAATGCTCATGTTTAAATGCTGTTTTATATCAAGAGCAGCCAGGGTAAGTAATTTTCTATGAAAATATAAGGCCTTGGGATTCAAAAATAAATAGGGTCCCAAAGGCCAAGTTTACATTATGTGAATTCAAGTTTAACATCAAATTAACATCGTGGGGAAGGGAAGCAAAGTCTGGAGTTCAGCTGGGGTGCAGTGAGAGGCACCTACAATTATGCCACACTTGGTGCTGTGAGATTTGAACCTCTGCCCTCTAGAACGTGAGGTAACGGTACAGACAAAGGGCTCTTTCTTGAGAGAGAGTGGGACAAGATACTTTCAGGTTTTTCTCACCTTTAGAAGAAAAAAAATGTTACTGTTGGTTTGGGAATTGTTAATTAGATTGGATAGGATGACCATAGGTTATAATACAAATGTGTGTATGTCCATGAGCGTGTGTGTGTTTGTGTGCCATGGGGGGCATATTTAAGCATTTTGTATATGAAGCACGAACATGAAGTCAACTATTCAGTTTCAGTCCTATTTTATGGCCATAGGGGTCGCTCCATAACACTTTAGTTATATTGTATAATATGTATATTAAGTGACTGATGATTAGATGATATTCTACCTGGACAGAAAATATTCACATAACTTTCAGAAAATATAAAAAACTCTTATGAAGAATCCACACTGGAATGCATAGAAAAATTGGAATGTACAATTTCAAAGTTCCGGAAAATGGTTCCAATGAATATACGTTAAACTCTTTTTTAGCGCTCTTTATAAAATACAATGAAACAATTAGGTTATGAAATTACAATTTTTAAGAAAAACAAATATGCATAAGTTTGTTGTAAAAATGTAAAGAAAAGTTTTTGAATGGTCAATATAGACAATACAGATTGATCATTTATAATAATTATATATTAAAATAATTAGTTTTCTACACTCTGCAGGAGGTAAGTGGTCTGCATAATGTATTGTCTCAGCTATATGTGGTAGAGCTGCTTTATTCTGCCTGATTTCCCTGATTTGTCAGCACTTCTCTACTTCCTGGAAGTTCTGAGGAATGGACACTTGGGAAATTCCTTCAGGAATGGGGATCTTTCTTTGCCCAGCCCAGGAAAGCCACCACTGGGCCATCAAATGAACACAAAAAATACACATTTATTAGCTATTTTCCTGTTTCCTGTCATGTGGATCAGAACCAACTTTCAGCTCTCTCCGGTAATTCCCATTTGGCATTATCATGAAATATTCAGGGAAAACTTGGAAACCGGAATGGAGTAGATGGGTATCCTTTGCATTCATGCAGAAGTCACAGTATCTCTGTGTTGCAGCTGTTCAAGCAGCAGGTGTTACTACTGGAAACATGAAAATGCTCACAATTTACTAAGTGCATATAATCTGCTCTTCACAAACATGGAACGGAAATGTCTCTTGAAAATGGACTTTTTCCTAAGGCTGTGTGATAGACAATGTCTGGCGTTGTCGGGGAAAACTTAAGAATTAAGGAGTCAACATGACTGACTTTAAAGCAATTCATGTAGCTCTGTTTTCTACAGAAGCCCTGAAGGGCAAAACACACCAGCAAAAGTGAAAACACGCCAGCAAATTCAAAAACACACCAGCAAATTCAAAAACACACCAGCAAAAGTGAAAACACACCAGCAAATTCAAAAACACACCAGCAAAAGTGAAAACACACCAGCAAATTCAAAAACACACCAGCAAAA
>JABFDZ020000030.1:11212717-11223808 GCA_019775955.2 Pollimyrus isidori | reverse complement strand
GACCAGTGGGTACATACCCTTTCCGTTTTCAGTGCTGTTAATGCTGTAGTGTTTTCGCTTTTGCTGGCGCGTTTTTGAATTTGCTGGTGTGTTTTTGCTTTTGCTGGCGCGTTTTTGCTTTTGCTGGTGTGTTTTTGAATTTGCTGGCGCGTTTTTGAATTTGCTGGTGTGTTTTTGCTTTTGCTGGTGTGTTTTTGAATTTGCTGGTATGTTTTTGCTTTTGCTGGTGCGTTTTTGAATTTGCTGATGTTTTTTTGAATTTGCTGGTGTGTTTTTGAATTTGCTGGTGTGCCTTTAGTTTTGCTGGTGTGTTTTTGCTTTTGCGGGTGTGTTTTGCCCTTCAGGGCTTCCATAGTTTTCACATTTACAAAAACAACAGAAAAAAAACTGGATTCATCTCGAGAACTAATTGTTCCGTTCGTTTCTCAAAATACTGCATATCTTTTTATTGCTTAAATATTTCTGACAGAGAGATGATCTTAGAATGAGCAATCATTTCCTTCTCGATTCCTCAGCCTGGGCAGTGCGAAAAGCAGTGTGGGGGTTAGGTCTCAGTTTCGGGAAAAGAGCGACACCTCCCTTGGTGATGGGCCTGGTCTGAAAGGCTCAGCTCCCAGGGCACCCCAGCACCGGATCCGCCTCCTTCTGTCCCATCACTGCCAAGCTCCCTTGCTCTCGATGGATTCCACATGTTGGGGAAAGGGGGGGGGAGTGCATGCTCTGTCTAAGGATTAATCGCCACGGGAAGTTACATGCGAAGGCTGAAGTTTAAAAATGGGATTTTAATGCCTTTTAATGGTGGTTTGGGGTGAGGGGGCTGGCTGGGGGTGGGGACATGGTGAAGTAGCCAGATTAATAAGCTGGTTTAATGGGGCTCTCTGCCTCTTTAACCACTATGATGCCACTCTGACAATACAGGGAAAGTGGGCCCAGACTAACAGACTTTATTTGTAATTATTATTAATGTGACTCCATAAGTATATATTAGCCCCTGAAATAAAAACAGTTTCCATTCGAAACTATGGAAAAGCTTCAAATCATGACTTATATTTATTTTTTGCATGCTTCCCTTCACGTTCCCACTAGTATTAAATTTCTCCCCTGTATTCATGGGCAAGTAAATCATTTTTTGAATGATAGACTCTTTTCTCTTTGTCCCCCTTGACCTTTCTGCTTCTCTTTAACCTGTCACGATAAAGTGTTCTATGCTTTTCACCAGGCTGCTGTAAAATATTTTTGTCTGGGTCTCATAATTTTTCACAAACACTCCACACTGATGATGAAACACTGCGAAGGCAGACATAAGGTCGTGGGTTGCTCTTAGACTGTGCAACGCTACCTAGTCCCAACTTTGTTCTGTTCAGCGTTTCCCTGTTTGGCCAGCAGATGATGCTGGATATCCCATCTTTTCCCCTGTGCTTCATCAGGTTTAGCTTCCTGTTATGCTCCTAGTGTGCTCCCCTACTCCTTGGGTCTCCGTGTGGTTGAAAGGGCTAAGTGTACAGCTGGGGGCTCTTACCCCCTACTGTTGTGTATTCCAGGCAGACCAGAAGTCACCCTAAGCTTTGTTTGTCATTATAAGTTTTGTTTTTCCAGTTGTGAGTCATCATGCATTTATGTTATGTATTGGTTTTTATTTATTTTATTGGTTTTTTAGTCCATTATGATTGTGTTTATTATCCTCACCTGTTCCTTGCCTCTAGTTCCTAGTGATTCTGTGTAATTAGTAAAGACCTAAACCTGTCCCTCATCATGCCCTTGTTATCTGTGTATTCATGTGCCTGCCCTTGCTCTTTTCCTCGGTCGATCATTGTGTTTGCTTCTGGTTTCTGTGTGTTTGTTCTCATTTGGTGTTTGTCAGTTTTGCCTGTGTTGCTGTTTCCTCTCTGTTTCCTAGGTGTTACGTTTCCCCCCTTTTTACACTGCATACCCTGCCTGCCGTTGTTTGAGCCCTCAGGGTCTGTATATTTCTCTTGTGATTTGTATTTAGATTCAAATAAAACCCCCCTTTGTGTGTAAGCTGGACCGTGGATCATTCCCTGCCATAACATTCTGGAAGCGACAGTAAATCTTCTACTGTCTTTCTTGCACTTTTCCTTTTTCAGAGCCCTTTGTACGTAATATGTCATGGCAAACCAAAGACGTTAGCATAGTAGATATCATATACGTAACAATTCATTTTTTCGTTTTTTTTTAGGTAGAAATGGAGAACAGGAGGCTGAAATGGAAAGCAGTGTTAGATCTGTACATGCTTTGCGTGTAATAAAATTAGGCCACTTTTGCACTCTACCTTCCAAAAGAAACATGCACAAAACAAGAACAATATACAGCTGGACAGCATTTTTGAAACTGAGTGCTAAAATTGAACATAGACCAGTAAGAAAATAAGATACTTCAGGAGGAGGACTGAGTCATTTCCTCGATGGCCTGTTATAATTTATGTTATGAACAGCTTGTTGGCACTAGAACAGAAGGAGCTTGTTATAGGTGCAACGTAATTGAAATGATCCTTGGTTCTCTTTCGAAAACCACCCCCACTGACAAATGCTCTCAGAGCAAGGATGTGGAGTTTTAATTGCAGACACAAAATACTCTTTATGGCTTTTCCCAGATCGCAGGTTTACCTTGTATAAACAAACATAGTCCATCAAAGCCAAATGCCAGTCAAGTGGTCTTGTAGAAGCAAAATAGGGAAAAAATACCCTGCCAGATTAGTTTTCTATGTTCCTTACTTGCACAAGACTGCAGTGACACTGACAGACAGAAAGATGAATATCGTATCACTCTAGTCAAATTACTTTGCTTAATTTCTTCTAATGACTGTAGAGTTTTTTTATAACTGTAAAACAAAGAGTAAAATCAAGTAGAACCCCTTAATTATCATTGGACAAGTACAACTGTCACTGTACAGGTACAATAAGATTTATAGTTTCCAGCTTCAAAACTCAATATGATTGTTGATAATAAATTAAAAGCAGAGCATAAAGATAAAAGCATTGGAACCAGTACAACACAACAATTAAATAAATGTGTGTGTAGTGCTTAATTGAATCACCCTGAAGCACACATGCACCTGTGATGTCAACCCGGCGTTGCTCAAACTCACAGCCATGTTCAGAAACACCCATGTGTCTCTTAAGTTGTGTTGAGAGACATAAAATGGAGAAATCTTTTGTCAGACATGTTGTCACGTTGCATTTATCATGCACAGTAATTATTTGCTTTGTTTTTAATCATAACTGAAACTGCAGCATTTCTGACAAAAGTCTGGGAAGCCATCTAGTCCAATGCTATTTCAGTGCTATGAGAAGTTGCAGTTCATCAGCTTACACAATACATGACAGTTGCCTGAATGAGGCTGAATCCCAAGTGTACACATATGGTATAAGTAAAACTTGATGCTGCATTTAAGAAAAACTGTAATGAAAGCTTAAGGGAGGCCTGGACTGAAGCAAGGCTGACGCTGTCATATTTCCGATCCGATCCAAAAATGCTTTCAGCTTCAGGGGAGCCTTCGGTTCCACTGGAGAAGCACCACTAAATGGTTCTGCAGCCATGTTTAGCTTTGACGGCATTGAGAAAGACAGAAGATGAAAGGAGTCGCTTGAAAACAGCACATTTGTCCTACCTAACTTAAATGACCATTGAGTGGTACAGAGGCTGGGAGACAGAGGGCGTGTAGCTCCGATGTAGTAAACTAGACTTGTGATTCAAACTTCTTTGACTAAAACCAACCAATTTACCAACATTTGAGAATCTGAGACCACAGTGTCCTAAACAAAATACAAAGTCCAGAATCAAAACAAAGGTCAAAAAAGCCAGTATAACTTAATTAGTTCTAGAGGGAAACATTCCAAGTAGTTTGGAGATGGAGACGAAGTTAAAAGCCAGAATACAAGACCCCAGCAGAAAGGCCACACACAGAAAAGCATGGATGGTAGATTATTGGTGTAGTTGGGGAGGAGCCAATCTGTCTGAAGGACACAAATGGAGAGACTGAACTCCTTTGGCCAGTAGTCTTACTAAACCCCCAACACACCATCACCAGGCTGTCACTAACCATGGCCTCCCGCTTTTTGTTTTCCTGTCTGAGGGAGCCTTCGTCGACCAGCTCCATGAAAGAGCGCAAGTTTCTAGCAAGCTGATGCGTTAACATGCAAGACGGCAGGGGCAGAGGTCAAAAGCAGAAGTCAGAGTGATGAGAGCCCTTCAGCGAGTCCCACCGCGCAGCTCCTGACACCAGCACCTCTCTGAGGTATTTCAAAGGGAAACAGATGACAGCCATGTTTAATGTTGGCATCTGCTTTTGCACACACCTCTGAGCAGGAGTTAACTTGAGTTGTTGTTTTCACTTAACTGTGAGCAGGCCTTCTGATGCATCAAAGGATACTCTTGTTCCTGTCCCCTGCAGAACAATTCCCATGTTATACCATACTGTATCTCGTTCCATGTGATTTTGGAATACACAGATCCTACCAGAGATGGAAAGTTCAGGTCCAGAAAGTACAAAGTTCTTGGAAAGTTTGTTTCAACCAACCAGTTGAGTACCCTTTCAATGTTTCTCTCTATACTCAACTAGTTAGTTAAATCGAAATTTTGGTGTGATTTTGCACTTTCTGGACCTGAACGTTCTACCTATGGTTCTTATACTCTTTTTTTTGTTAAACCCTCTGTGAATTTCCTTGGTATGGTTTATACCACAGACAGCAATGTTATCCTATTAAAATGTACCACGGTAATCCATGGTAAAATTTAAGGACTACTGTATCCCTCAGTTTCATTCATACTGTAGTGTTCATGAACACTACGTGTAGAACGTTGTCAAATTTCAGCAGGCTGTAACGTAGCAACCATTCCATATACACAGTGATAGCTTGCTCCTTGCAGACTCTGTGTTATGTAATATAAGATGGTACTTTTAATGCAACTATGAATAAGTCCTGTGTTCTTATGCACAGTGAATTAAATATGTTGGCTAAGTTTGGGATATTTAGGCTTTTTCTGCTCCGGTCAATGCACTCCAGCTGCCTTGGAATTTATAATACAAGCAATAAGGGCTGTTTACTGACCCATCTGGCTAACTTGTAGCACATCCAGACATCTTCTTCTCACCCGTTTTGTGTTTCGCTTGTGGAAAAAGCCATAAACATTTGCGTATGATTTGTGGAAGGCGGCCTGTGACTGGGACAGTAATGGGATATGAAGGGAGTCTTGCACATTTATGTGCTGGCATGTTTGTTTGCATGTGTCTCTGCGTCAGTCAAAGGGATGTGTAATAGGTTTAAGTTGCGGTGCTTAGATGAGGTAAGATGCATTTCCTTGTTTTAGGGCCTCTTCTTTTGGAGCTCATGGAGTTTTATACCAAAATGTTGGCGAGGTGTGTGCGAGTGGCTCCATAGGTTTGGATACTCTGCCACTGGCCAGAATGTTGCTGTTCAAATCGCAGCACCAGGTGGACGACTTCCCTGGCAGGCCCATGAGCAAAGCCTCAATCCTTAAGTGGCTCCAGAGATTTTTGGACCCTGCTTTCTGAAAATACATGTTGCATGTCACTTTGAATAATAGCTTTGGCTAAGTAAATAAGTGTATATTAAATCCATATTGGTACCCATCAGACTATATTTACATGCAGCAGCATAGCTAGTGATTCTAGGCCCCATGGACCCATATCTTATTGGACTGCCAACCTGGATCAATCCAAATAAATTCCTTATTTTTTTAGGTTCTCCGCCTCCCGGGGGCCCAGGAAATTGATCACCCCCCCCCCCCCGCTTTACTGCGCTTCTGTTTGCATCAGTTTGAATCAGTGTGAAAATGAGTGTGTGTAGTTTAAGGGACATCTTGGTCTGTACGTGTGTGATATTGTGTCGTTGATGTGGAGGTTTTTGTTTGGGAGTGTATGGGACCCACATGCAGTGAAAGACTAAAACTGTAGCCTTGAAATGTGGAACCGCTATATATAGCTGAGACTGGGTCAAACACAGGGCACCACTTGCGTCATCGTCTGAGGTAAATATTTCTCCTCAAGCAGCAGATTGTCTGTCGGTCCCACTCTCTCCACTTTTTGAGAATTCAGCAAAGTTTATATAGCTGGGTGAGTGCTGGACGTGAGACATGAATTGCACGGGGATGGAGGAAAATGTGATATTAGGAGTTTGCAACTACTATTAGGTATGGTGCAACTGGTTTTCATCATCTCCGCTGGAAAGCTGTGCAGAGGGAAGCAACAGGTCAGCGGCTGATGGAGGAACCCAGATGGACTGGTCATTCCTCAGTGTTTTTTGTCTTTTGTGTGTGGCTTCCTGTCAGGAACCTCATGACTGAAAGAAATAGCAGATAAAAAAGAATTTTCAGTGAACTTTAGCCATCACAATTGCACTTGAGTTGCGACTGTCCAACTTAAGCTCTGTCTTATGACTTTGCAGAGGTGGTGAGTGGTGTTTGTTGTGATACGTAGATCGTCTACGAGCCCTTGCTCTGGTTCAAGGGAAGAGGTTTGTTTCCAATAAGGGCAAAAGGCTGTGGAGGAGTCTGATTCTCTTCTCCTCCTCAGTCTGCTCCCCGAACCCCACACAGCATGTGCGAGATGGAAATGTGGCCCAAATTTGAGCCGTTTACCATGGTAAATTGGAACATTTTCACAGAGCAAACACGCTCATCAATGACGATCATCGCAACTACATATAACTTTACCACACCCTAGTGCTGCTACTTTATCTGCTTGTGCTTTCATGCAAGGGGATTTGACATTTTGTGCATAAAATTTTCTGGACCAGCATTTCCTAATCCAGTCCTTGGGGACCCAGTTTTTGCTCCCACCCAGGGACCCACAGACGGTCTACATTTTTGCTCCCGCCTAGCTCCCTGTCATACTGTGCACATTTTTGTAGCAGGAGCTCAGGGGGAGCAAAAACTTGGACTGTCTGTGGGTCCCCAAGGACTGGATTGGGAAACACTGCTCTCTCTCACTCTGTAGCATGCAGACCATTAAATCTGCACCATCTCAATCGACCCAAGGTTCTTGACCTCCTCAGTTTACACAGACCAAAAGTTAGTTTTACGACAATATGCTCTTTAGCAGGGTCAGAGGTTGACGAGGTTGCAGCAGGGACAGACCGCAGTGGCTGAATCTTTGTGTCCAGTGCTGTTGTTGGAGATATGAGGACTGGAGCTGTCGGTCCTGCACCTGAGGAATGGGAAGGGGGGCAGCTAATGAGTGGTCTTTGGCTATTATCCAGAAAGGGGTTATTGACAGAGCACAGTTTCAGTGTTAGTAAGTTACTTTTTTCCAAGGTTGTGAGTGTTTAATCTCGCCTTGTGGTCCAATAACACAGTGCCTTTTACTTTGCTAGCATTCATTCTGTGCTTCATCTTCATTCTTGCCTGACTGCCTCACCAGCAACTGAGTCCTCCCTAAATCCTTCATTACCCCTTTTATATCAACAAAATATACGTGTTCCAAACACAGAGACAGCGTATCACTTGCTCTGTCTGCTCTTGTCTGCTCTTGACATTATCATGTCTCCTGTTACCATTAAATCTGATTGCATCTTTTTTTTCCTTTGCATAACATCTAGCTGCTTTGCTAACATCTCTTCCCAAATGCATTTTTAACTGTTTATGCCCCTAGATTTTTTTTATTTTCCTCTACACAATTGCACACAGTAATATAACAGCTGGACCACATTACAACCTATTGCCACCTAATAATTTACACCGATATATCACACAGTGTTCAAATTTCAGTGTGCAAATGTTTATGATTAGTAATAGTGATAGCATGATATGAGGTTTTGATGCAAACAATGGCAATATAGTGAAGTGGCAATATAGTCCATTGTAAATCAATCCCAATTGGTTACTTTACTGAGTACTTTTGGGTGTCAACAGATGGTGATTGACTCCATCAACTATGGGTTTTGAGACCTGTTATCTCCCTTCACTAGCTTATACAACGAAGCATGAGAAAACAGAACGAAGATTGAAGTCTGGCCACAAAATCCAATAAATAAAGTGGTTCTTTAATAATTCACCTGTCTCTGCTCCACAATGTATTTTTTGTTCTTTGTAATATGCTGATGTCTCTGCAGCCATCTGCCATGCATTGGCTTTCATCAGTCTGCACAACTCAGAGAAAGGAGCAGTTGAGTCTGCCAACTGCTGGTGGAAGTGTGGTACTGTAATTTGCCTTCGCGTTTAAACATACTGGGTGAATATGAATGCGACTGCCCACTTTTTTTATTATCACAAACAAAGAGTAATTAAGGTGAGTCTGTGCTATAGAGCAGCATAAATAAAAATTTGTTTAAGCAAAAGTGAGAACACAAAAACAAAAGAGAATATGTTTACTGGGTGCAAAACATAACTTGATTTTACCTTGAACAATTCCTGTTAAAAATGTGAGATTGTTCCTAATTGAAGTGGGTACTTACATAGGTCTGTAAACATGCAAAAGTTGAAGTAGTCCAGAAATACAATGATTTTGTGGTTGGTTCTTTTATAAATGTGTTCTCTATTTTATGTTTTTTTTGTTTGGTCTTTATTCATTGTTTTGTGTATCTTCTAGCGGTGCTTGCATATTAACATTTAGTTTTCCTGATTAGTTTGTGCTGTGCTGCACCTGTGTGAACTTTTATTCGTTTTTGCTAATGCTAAGACTTTGGTTTTTACTGAAAGGTGTCCAGCAGAGTCGCTAGGTTGCCCAAGCTGTTAAATGTCAGAGAACATAGGGGTTAGGGGCCGACGTGGGACGGGGTCCAATGGGATAGAGTTGTGTAGATTTTGGGGCCAGGATTTGTATTTGGAAGGATACGTGTAGACCACACTTAGCGTGTATTCTGTCCATCAGGGTCTTGTCAGGACTGGTCTGTCAAGCTGCCGGGCACGCCTAGCCAGTTGGGGTCAGAGGTCATAGGTTAATGGAAGAGCACAGTGCGGCCCATTCATCTGACAGGATCCTGTGTGGATTTGGTAAACAGTGGTCCTGTCACAGCAGATTAATATTGAACCAAGCGGGAGGAGGTCAGGGGCGGTGGGTACTGATTGTTCCCAATTCAGGCTTAAAAGTACTAACCCTCTCTCTTTCCTTGACTTGCATGTGTGTCTTCAGTTATGCAAGAAGTACATAAAGAAGGGAAGAAAAAGAAGAATTAATAAAATACCAGAGCAGAACTTGGCTGTAGTACTGTGGTCTTCATCATGCCTCCTGCCAGTTTTAGTGCCAGCATGTTTCCTGATGTCCTGGATTATATTCTGTTCACACGCTGCATGAGGCGCAGTGGACTTCCCCCTTTTTGGATACTTCTGAAATCAAATTCTATTGGTATCAGATCTATCTGGGTACTTTGGAAGAAGACTAAATATGCCCCCCCCCCTTTCAGCCCCTCTAAATGGCATTTTGGGATTTTCCAGAACGGGACACCAACATGAACTTGCCAGTATGGTATTGGGATGCATCCTCGGGCATGTTGGGGGAAGGGAGCAAGACTCAGACGCCTTCATGAATCAGAAAATGTGATGTGACTCAACTGCAGTGCTGGAACAAATTGTTTTCTTCAGTATGGTGGTGGATGGATGGTGTCTAATTCTCGACCACACCTCCCCGAACCAGATGGCCTTTATGTAACCATTTCCCATTTAGGAGGCTGAAGTTGAGAACCCCTTGGGATATTCAACTTTAAGGCTTGATGAGACACATTGACCCTATCATGTGGAAATGCACCCCACAAAGTCTAAAGACAAGCCTCAGGACAGGGGATTTATATAATAAGAGCAGCTGAGCTCATCCTGAAGCACAAATGCTCAGAGCTGCAGTTCTCTGGTGGCGGGAAAGAGGCATTATTGCATTCGCACCACTAGGCAGGATCGTATGGCCAGATCTGGCGAGTAATACTTCAGTTTCACTTGTAATTCATGTGGTGCGTTACTCATTTACTCATTTACCCGTTTACTCATTTCCATGGGGATAATGGAAGTAGCCGAGAGAGAACAGTCAACTGCAACAGGATGAAAAAATAAAATGTCTCGAAATTAGCTCTGAATGTTTGCAAATAATAACAGTCTTGCTTTTGGAGGGGGGGGGGGGGGTGTAGTCTAACCTCTGCAGCCGCTGCCAGCCTCTTTCCATCATCTTTCTAATGAATCACACATAACTACCCCTGTGGGGCTGTCAGCCAGGCAGTGGGGGGAGCAACGGTCTATGCCACCCCCCCAAAACACACACGCGCGCACACACACACCGAGGTTTGTAATTATGTCTTTGTGGGGACTCTCCATTCCTTTCCATACTCTAATCCCAACATGGGCGACCGTAACCTCTACCCAGTCCTAACCTTAACCATAAGCAACCTAGTTAAATATGAGACTTTTGGCATTTTTTACTTGTTTGATTGCATTCACAGGTTTTTGTGGGGACCTGAAAACACACACACACATACACAGAGCTCTCCGCCCTTGCCCCGCCCCCCAGAAACCTCAAACACCCCATCCCACTGCTCCTAGCAACAGTTAACTATTGTCTTTTGTTCACAATGGACTGGAACCTTTGATCTGAGAGAGTGGTACCACTCTATTTTACCCCTCACTCCCTCCCTTCTTTTCTTTAAGCCCACAGCCCCATTGCCCCACTCCCCCGTCTCTCTTTTACTGCTTTGTAGAGAAAAGTTTCGACCCATGAAAGTTCTGCAGAAAAGCACAAACAAGAAGCTGACATTGATTAGGTGAGGGGCCTTCTTATTTTTATTTTACTGATTTAGAGATGTAATGCGGGCGATGCAAACAGCTCATCAGTCAGCATATTCTTTCCATTTGGCTCTTTGCTTGGAGGGTTTTCCGAGACTCAGCGACAGGCCGCTGCCAGGAAGACCCCCCTAGTTTAGCGGGACGGGGCGGAATGCGGACGTCTGCAGACGGGGCGAGGCGGGCATGCAGGCCTGCGCCTCAGACGCTGCGCTCTAGCGATCGCAGCCGATGGCAAGTCAGGCATGACGGGCTCATAGCTTCAATGGGTCTTGGCTCAAACATAATTCCAGTCCAAGAACGGGGGGGGGGGGGGGGGGGGGGGGGGGGGGGGGGGGGGGGGGGGGGGGGGGG
>JABFDZ020000030.1:11176469-11188212 GCA_019775955.2 Pollimyrus isidori | reverse complement strand
GCACACTGGTGGTGGTTGAGGAGATCCCCCCCCCCTTGTATGTAAAGCGCTTTGAGTGCCTTGAAAAGCGCTATATACATGTAATAAATTATTATTATTATTATTAAGTGAGTGGTGACCACTAGGTCATCAGTCATCAGTGAGTGGTGACCACCAGGTCATCAGCCATCAGTGAGTGGTGACCATCAGGTCATCAGTGAGTGGCGACCACCAGGTCATCAGTCATCAGTGAGTGGTGACCATCAGCTCATCAGTCATCAGTGAGTGGTCACCACTAGGCAATCAGTCATCATTGAGTGGTGACTACCAGATCATCAGTCATCAGTGAGTGGTGACCATCAGATCATCAGTCATCAGTGAGTGGTGACCACCAGGTCATCAGTCATCAGTGAGCGGTGACCACCAGGTATTCAGTCATCAGTGAGTGGTGACTACCAGGTCATCAGTCATCAGTGAGCGGTGACCACCAGGTCATCAGTCATCAGTGAGTGGTGACCACTAGGTCATCAGTCATCAGTGAGTGGTGACCACCAGGTCATCAGCCATCAGTGAGTGGTGACCATCAGGTCATCAGTGAGTGGCGACCACCAGGTCATCAGTCATCAGTGAGTGGTGACCATCAGCTCATCAGTCATCAGTGAGTGGTCACCACTAGGCAATCAGTCATCATTGAGTGGTGACTACCAGATCATCAGTCATCAGTGAGTGGTGACCATCAGATCATCAGTCATCAGTGAGTGGTGACCACCAGGTCATCAGTCATCAGTGAGTGGTGACTACCAGGTCATCAGTCATCAGTGAGTGGTGACCACCAGGTCATCAGTCATCAGTGAGCGGTCACCACCAGGTCATCAGTCATCAGTGAGAGGTCACCACCAGGTCATCAGTCATCAGTGAGTGGTCACCACCAGGTCATCAGTGAGTGGTGACCAGCAGATCATCAATGTGACACTGCGCACTTGTTCCATCATCTGACTCTCCAAACTGCAACTGCATCCAACTGGATGATGCTCATCTGCCCTTATGGCCTCCATGCCACATTTTCTGCTGCACACCCTGGCCGTCGGGAACCTGCTGCCTAATGCTAACCACTGGGCAGCACTGGGATGTCTTATTACAGGAGGGTAAGCAGGGCCTCTCTACACCCATATAAGCCTCCCTTTCCACCCCTTCCTTTGTGTTGAAATAACCACAGCTGACAAACTGAAGTAGTACCTCAGAACATATTAAGCTAAGCAGTTCAATTTATCATCAGAGCACGCAACTACCAGCACAGATTTAATCCATAGGTACTTAACCGGGAGGTGGCATGGTGGTGCAGTGGTTAGCGGTGTTGCTTCATGCCTCTGGGACCTGGGTTCAAATCCCCACCTGGGTTTCATGTGTGTAGAGTGTGCATGTTCTCCCCGTGGGATTTCCTCTGGGCACTCCAGTTTCCCCCCACAAACCAAAAATATGATGAGGCTAATTGGAGTTACTATATTGCCCTTAGTGTGTGAGTGTGCCCTGTGATGGGCTGGCCTCCCATCCAGGGTTGTTCCCTTGCTTCTGGGATAGGCTCTGGACCCCCTCTGTCCCAGTAGGATAAGTGGATTGGAAAAAGGATGGATGGTACCTAACACAGGTGGAGATTTCAGGTCCAGGGAATATAAATCCAGACCAAGATTTGGTTCCAACCAACCAGTATAAAGAGTCGCAGTCACAGAGTACTCAACTGGTTGGCTGACACAAAATCTTGTCTTCATTTGTACTCTCTGGACCTGAAATCTCCACCTCTGGTACATAAAACATTCAGGTGAGTAGGAGCATAATCTAGGCTTCTGTAGATAATGCATATATTCAATCCATCCATTTTCCTTTGTCACTTATTCTATAGGGTTGCTATGAGTCTGGAGTCTATACGAGGAAGCTCAAGGCCATAGGGCAGATGGCTGGACATACTCACATGCAATGACATGTGCAATTCACAGGCATAAACAGCATGCTTGTGTATTTTGGGGGGAAACTGGAATATCTATGTTAAAATGGGAAAAACCTGCAAACTCTATCCATAGAGACCAAAAGGCCACAATCTTGGAGATATAACTGCATGTATGTCAAACGGAATCAATACAGCAGCATTAACATTGTAAGACTGAGCCAAAAATCTAAAAATATGAGACTAAATAATGAAAATCAAATTTTAAAAAAATATTTTTTCCAAAAGTTTCCAAGAGTTAGGTGTTTACTTTGTGACTGAATTCTCAGAAATGTGGGGTTGTGTTGCAGAGTGCCTCGAACGCTTGCAGGGCCAAAGTTTAGGGCTGTTACACAACGTGTGAAAGGCATGAATTCCACCTCTGCCCTTCAGCTGACTTTGATGCCTGCCTTCTGCTCACGCCCCTGCGCTGCTCCTTACACATTTCCCTATGGCACATCTCCACATAAACAAAGAGACGTGTACAAAATTGTTCTGTCTACAAAACGGGTGGTGGAGGTCTGTGTTGTGTCTATAGGAAACGTTTGCAATTCATGCCCAAAAAAATCTGTGAAGGACCATCCCTGATCATCAGCTCATTTCAATACAGAGCAAAGTGCCACTAAAGTCCTGTGGTAGACCAGCTGCAGCCAACTTCACTACTGCTCTCCGACAATCCCTATTAAATATGGTGGTTTCTCTGTTTTGCTCAGTCGACAATCTGTAGACATCAATAATTACAGGCCACAGTCCATCAATCAGCTATGAAATGCAAGTTGCGAAACAGCAGCTGACCAATCAATCAGCCATAAATATTGGGTTTCTGACTGAGACACCTCCCACAACTTAAAATGCTGGCGATCCAGAAGGTGCAGGCGGCATGGCCACGTCCAAAGCTGGTTCATCATCAAACGAACATCTTTCCAAAGGCAGCAAGGTCAAGAGACAGACAACACATGCAAGAGACAATAACATGACCCTTCTAAAATGTAGAGGAGTATTCCATAATGAACAGTTGTGAGAAAACTAAACAACCTTTAGCTTCAACCTATGATTTAAAGATCTTTGGTTTGCCGCGCTCCTGCCATCTGTGACCAAAGGTGATTGTTTTACTTGGAAATATACCTGAGGTTCTATTCTCTGCTGAATCTTAAACACAGAGAAGGACGGCTGTTAAGGACAGAATGAGACCAACCGAACCACTACCCCTGAGGTTTTTTTCACAATAACTTATAAAAACAGCAGTGTAGATAACAGAATATCTGACTGAAAACCATCTCCACACAAATAAAGACAAAATTTCACTCAAAACCTTTCGCGTGCAAATTAGTTTAGAAACACTGAATAAATGCATGGCATTTAAAATAGATATTGCAATTATCAAGACTATACGGGGACACTACAGACCAGAAGAATTTCATATTATAGCTTAAAACAACGTTATTGGAGATCAAACATCAAGACGACCACTTCTGCTCAAACGTAATTAAACAGGGTGAAAAGACTCAGGGTGCTCACTGTAACAGTTAAAAATGACATATTATAAGGATGAAAAGTAAGAGCTGTATTCAGCTTTGAAACACCAGTATTATAAGGTTCACATGCAAGAGAGTAAAGATAAAAAATTTTATTGGCATCCCATGATTCTTTCATCAAAAATGAATTATGCATACAGTGATCTTGTGGGTCCGATACTGCCATGCTTGTTACCACAGTGGTTTCAGTAGTTTAGTATATGAGTTGACATTATGAAATCTATACTTGCAATGCTTACTCTGGTGCACTAATCCCCCTCACCCAACTATAAAGATCAAGCACGCATTACTGACCTAAGCATGTCAATACAGCAAAGCTGCAGTTGTTTACACTGAGGGCATTGGATCATTCTGTTAAAAGACCCGTTTGAAAGACCCAGACTGATCACTGGGTTTGAAGACCCGAAATTGCATTAACACATGTACAAGAAAAACAGTGATGAACTAAAGAAAAAAAAACATTATTAATGCAAGTTGATCAGTCACCTTCAAGGTGCATAAAGATACATACACAGTGAAAGGCAAGGAAATATTCACAATACATACCTAAAATAAACACACTCATCTCAAGCTGGTATGCAAAGTGTCACGCATGTACATATACATCACAGATAATGGGTCCTGGGTGTTAAGACACAGTGGAAAGCACTGAAATGTGTGTCAAGACTATGATTATTATTTTCGGCTAGTCCCTCACTTCTGCAGATGGTCACTCGTGTGTTGCATATTAAAACAAATCTAGCCATCTGCGAACATGACGTTTGCAACGCTGTTTTTCCATCTTATCATCCTCTGGACGGGGAGTTAGGGCTGCTTGAGTGATTGCAGGGCCACGCGATTGCACAGTTAAGCTGTAGCTTGCCCAAACTGCACCACACGGGGGGAGTTGAGGAGCCGTACCACATCCACACACGCTGGCCCTGCGCTTAATGCTTCATGCTACAACGTCGAACTTTCCCAAATACACCCAGTGGCACCATTCGCTCTCTGCAGTTACTCCAACATAAATCTTACGGAGCGAATTTGCATGGTGAGGTCAGAGTGCAATAAAAAGTTTCCTTCTTGTCTCATAAAACTTTCAGGAGGGAAGAAGATTCTATATGTTCAAAGATTCAGGGTTTCGCGTTTTGTCGCATAGTGAAATGCAAGGCGGTCAACTCCGTCATAATGAATAGTAAATGGAAAATAAAGAGATTAATAGAAACAAAATAGTACATATGGCATAAATAAGGAAAGATATAGTGTAATAAATAAAGACTAGAGAACAGCTACATAGTAGCACCGTATAAAATGATTATAAACTGCACCGCTACATATGGCTACTGTAAGTGAAACACATTTACAGTTTCTACATTATTTCTGTTTGGCTGGAAAGCGACACATATGTAACTGAATGGTTTACTTAATACTCCCCTGTACCGGAGGCAGTGAGGCGATATGTCGAAACCCCTATTAATTGCCTCCCACAACAGTTTTATTGCTTTAGTAATGGCTGTTTGATTTTTTTACAACCCCCAAATCAAATTGTAACAGTTTAAAAATATTTGTACAAACTTTTAACATTCCTTCAGTTAAAATAGCGGTGCTGAAAAGGTTAACCAAAGCTTCCACACTGCAGAGAAACTTACGGCGGTATTCGCAGTGCACTGACTGCAAACTTGGTCCTACCTTTGAGGCTATGTTGAATTTAGTCTTAGTGCACATTGAGTGTTTAATTACTTAATACATAATGTGAACATTTTTATTATTAAAAATAACATTACTGACATTTCTTTATGTCTTATTCATCTTATAATTGCAGCGTCTTAATGAAATATGTTTTTAAACATAAAATGTTTATATTCAGCCATATACAAGTATATAGACTGTTTTATAATGCATTAGAATACTAGGTAAGGAGAGCTCTGATGCAATATCCTGTGTAGTTATATACAGGGGGGCTTGGCTTCCACTGTAATCTGACCCTACACGTCGCCCTTTTAAAGGAATAGAGGATGATCCCGGTGAATGGGGGCAAGTGGCCGCTGGATGCCTCATACTCGGGACAGCAGGGAGGGAAGGTCGAGGCAGTATGAAAACCTGGTGTCGAGGTCTGGGGATATTTATCTAAATACTGATTGATCGGGACACCACCATGTGGTTTTCGTGGAGGGGGTTGATGGTGTAAACGCAAGTGGACAGAGAGGAAGCGCACTGAAAGTCACAAGGTAATTCACATGCGATACCGGGGAAAAACGGATGGGACAAAATAACATGGGATTTTAATAGCCCTACGGTCGGCTGCGCCCTACCGCCTGTGTCCTTCTGGAAATCAGGATGACATAAACTTTTCGTCGTTGTGTTGCATTTAAGTGTAAAACTACTACGGGCTAGCAGAGGGTCTGTGCACAGTTGAGTGAGTGGGTCGGGCCAAAGTTGTATTAAAGAGTTTGCAGGACTAGCACAGGATCTAGCTGTATGACACCTGTGCATTGCAAATTACCGGTATACAACATTCGGAATACAGGACCCTACACGTAATTTTAACGCTGAATATTAAGTGCAATGATGGAAACGTCTTTTTCAGCGGCTCACAAATGCGACCAAATGTGCTGTCGCCGGCAGAGTTGTGTCCTTCAGCAGTCGGACATTACTGCTTGCTGGCAGTGCTGATAGATTACATGTAGAATTGTGATAATTTTAGTAGTTTTTTAAAGACGTAGACACAACTGACCTGTAGAATTGAACGTCATTCATTGCGTTATAGTTTCTTAAAGTGGTTAATATGCAACTTTAAATTATATTGTACCTTTCATAGGGCATCGAAGCATGACTGCCCTACACAGGATTTGCAATAATTTGACAGCAGGACAGTAAGCAGGGCTGTGTTATATCTTCCAGTCACACTGAGGCTTTGGGTGCTGTGCCCATAACAGTCAGCCTCACCATAGTCCTGCTATTCCCACGGCTGTAACCAGCCAGAAATTACATTTATCACCTCGTAAGTATGATTTTCATGGCTGTTTAAGTAAATGTCAGTAGAGGTTGATATTTCAGACTGATTTTGATGTGTTGATTTATTTACTGGAGCTTACAGTATTTTCACCTGCAATGGGCTGGCCCCCCATCCAGGGTTGTTCCCTGCCTCGTGCCTGTTGCTTCCGGGATAGGTTCCGGACCCCCCGCGACCCAGTGGGATAAGCGGTTTGGAAAATGGATGGATGAATGGATGGATGGTTTATTTTCACACTTTTGTTCACAGTTTTAGGGAATCTATAAGTGGTGCAATTTTGTGCTTGATGGCAACAGCACGAGACTCGAGTTTGCCATGTCACATGTTGCTGCTTTGCTGCATAGATACCATCCATGGTTTGCAATTTCCGCACCCAGTGTCAGTCACTGTGGAAGGCTTTGTTGACATTCTCTCAATTAGTTGTCGCTGATGGCGAAGTGCGCGTGTTTCCATTGGAATAACGCAAACAGGAACTGGACACATGTTCTACACCCAATATGAAGGTAATTCATGGCCTGAAGCTTCTATGGTCACATCTTGTGTCATTATGGTAGCAAGGGTCTAGCTGATTGACCAAATGTAAAGTGCCATGCAAGGAAATTTGCATTTATTTCTCGTACCAGGCAAAAGGCAGCGGGCTGTCATGCCATGCAGAAGGTGGCCAGTTTTCTCTGAGAAAGAGCTCATGTATGGAAACCAAGTGCAAGGACAGAAATGTCATCATGAAGTCAGTCCTACGTGACCAAAATTAAACAGGAGTGTGGAAAAGGGCCCTGAGTGCACAGTAATGGCCCCTATTTGTCCTTGGTAATTACACCAGCTGACAAAAGCCGAGGGAAGATTAAAATACCCATGCTGTTCCTGTGGATTCCCCTTCCCCGGAAAAAAAGTGAATTAGCTCAGCTTTCACAATGACAGTAGAGAACAGAATTGGCAACATTAACCGAGATTTGACTGAAGAAATTACATCATTGGATCACCTAATAGGTTACATCACCACAGCTTGATGCTGAAAAGTGCAGTGAATAAGGGTAAAAGGGAAGTGTGTGTGTGTCTGCGCGTGTGTGCGTGTGTGTGAGCGAGTGTGCGTGTGTTTGTGTGTGTGTGTGTGTGAGTCTGGTTGGGAGGGTGAGATGAAAAATCTGTATGTGTTGTACTATAGGGTCTCTGTGTTTGACCCCATAGATTCTGCTCTTCCTCAAATTCCAAATAACCAGGACTATCCCTGCATTGTGATGCTTTCATCTGATAAACTGCCTGATTTCTGCATATGAAACAATTTCTTTGACCTGCTATATTTGGACGTTTCAGATCAGCCAATGAAAATGTATAAGTTTATCAGATCTTAAGTACTTCTTTGGAAAAGGCTATTTTCCATATTATACCTATTCTGGAAAATCTGCTTTGGTTTTTAAACTGTCATATTAATCGATTTTGGCATAATTATCCTGTTAACGTATCATTTCTTGCATGCTGAGATATCTTTGCATCATTACCACATTGTGACATGTTCCCCTATTGTTGCTGTTCTTAATGAATGGAACTGGTTCAGCCTGCATCCTGTGGTTTGATTCTTAATGACAAATGAAGTTAAGACCCCAGGATTCTCTCAGACTTGGGCAGCGTGAATAATCCTCCATCAGCTATTGTGACAGAAGTTGTCTGGTGGTTTTGTTGGCAAGTGCAGCAGAAAAGTCAGCGTAATCCTTGTTGGACTTGGAGCCTGCCAGGCCATATTTGCTATCTCAGAGTTTTCCAAGAACTTCTATTCCTTTTCATCTCCTGCAGCGACTATATTCCACTGTGAACATCTGGGTTGGTCAGGCCTCCTCTGGTGCTACGTGGACCATATTGCAGAACAATATTCTGGAAGCACTGAAAATATTTGTTTCTTTTACACCTGTTACTTACAATGACCCAAAAAACGGGGCAACAAGATAATGGCTGAAAAATACATTCACGCATTAAGATTAATTCAGGAACGCTGCCTGCATCATACACTGGATTTCCTGTACGTGATTCGTTCTATTGGAAGGACCCAATGACCACACGTGCTTTATTTATTTTGAATGATAAGCAGTTATAAGCCCAGTGCTCCCAGATAAACACGGGTATAGAAGAACCTCACTCCGGCCCCACCCAACAAAAAACCCAGCCTACACCACTGCTTCATTCAGACACTAATGTGTGGGTGAAGACCATTGGACCTGCCCTCGAAGGGGTGTCCATAGATCTGGAATGTGTTTAACCCGCAACTGGTTTGTTCCTGTAAGAGGTGGACTTTCAGTTTTTCTCTCGTCTTGTGGTTCTGTTTTGTTTTTTAATAGTGATCTCCTCCATGTGCACACACAATGTAAGTATCTTTTGCCCACATTAAAATGAAACCATTACATCAGATTTTAATTAGTTTTACCTCACCCTCCATTTTGAAGCCTTTTAATTGCATCATACTGTAGTTACGTTCAGTGTCCTTTTGCAGCATTATAATTGTATTAATATTTCTTTTTCAACATTTACCAGTATTTTGTATGTTTTTTTTTGTAAACGATTTCAGGCATAGGATTATAATTCTGTTTTGTTGTGGTTGCTTAGATAACTGAGGATTTAAAAGATCATCTTTAATAAGTTTAGTTTATGGCATTTGCTGTCAGTTTAGGATTTAATTTAATAAAACTGCTTATTACTGTTGTTTGACTCCCATGGTTTGAGCTTCTATCTTTTGTTTTTACAAAAACAAGTACCATACTATTGACTCCTAATAAGTCATTGTTTCAAAAGTATTAACTGAGCCTTAAAATGTTTTGGCTAAAATCAGTTGTGTCCTCAGTAATGCCCAGTCCTTCCCCTTTGTCTGTAGTCCCCTTTTGTCTTAGTAACGGCCATTCCTACAATCCACCAACCTTCCCTAACATTGCAATATTTGGAGATGTAATAAATGGAGCAGTATTACATTACACTGATTAGAAAACACTCACCTGTGAAGGCAAACCAGGTGTTCTATAACTGCAATACAAAGAAATGCAAAGATACAATCTCAAGCGATATAACACAAATGTACAAAAAGTATCTTTCCATACAAGTTTCCACCCTTTAAGGTGAATTTCACATGCATTCATTAAATACCAAATTTCTAACAGAAATGTCATGTGTGAACTAATCTTAAGCTATTTCATGTGGAATTTTTCAAGAGACTTTCCAAATTAGTGAACTGTGAAACTAAATTGTAGTATAGTTTTTGTCATTTTATTTTTTAACCTTTGTATTTCAATGTAAATGCGGCACTTCTTGTAAATACGTGTTAACAGTTTAGTATACCATGATTAAAATAAAACAACAAATTAATATTTATGTAAATTTTATAATTGTTACACAAGCATTTATCAGTAATACGGTAAAGATGGAAAAATATGAATGTGTTGTCTTGCATGTTGGTGTAAGTGATGCGCCTAAATTTTCTGCTGGTGCTCCTAAAATTTTCAGCAAGGAGCACAAGTGTTACTTGTGGAAAAAGTTGGTCTCAAGCCCTGTAGCAGATAGATTGATGGATGGATGGATGGGTGGATGAATAGAAGGGTTAGTAAAATTACTTGAAACGTAAGACATCTAGTGCTATCAGAAAGAGAGTAGAAACAGCTAACGTGATAAGTGCGTTTTTTGAAATTTTATGACAGATTCAACATGTTACAATCACTTAAAAAAACAGTATCTGGGGCAAGACTTTTTGGTGTGAATATTAAAACTTGTGATTCAAGGCTTTATTACCAAGGCAAGAATGTGAAGGCATGTGGCATGTGAAACAGCTACTTATTGTTTTCTGTCTCAGGTAAAGATAATCTAAACTCCGGTATCCCCACATCTGGCTCCCTGCATATTGCTCATCTTCCCATGAAGAGCAGCAAGTTCACCATCTCTGTGATAGCCCAGACTGTTCACCTTCTCTGTGATAGCCCAGACTGTTCACCATCTCTGTGATAGCCCAGACTGTTCACCTTCTCTGTGATAGCCAAGACTGTTCACTATCTCTGTGACAGTCCAGACTGTTCACCTTCTCTGTGATAGCCCAGACTGTTCACCATCTTTGTGATAGTCTAGACTGTTCACCATCTCTGTGATAGCCCAGACTGTTCACCATCTCTGTGATAGCCCAGACTGTTGTATTGGGGTAGTTCCAGTTTTACCCCTGGTAGGTATTTGTAATGCCGGAGGTGGGGGGTGTTGAAGGTGGAGGCTCCGAAGGCCACACTAACAGCTGATGAGAAGAAGTCCTTGGTCTCCATGACCTTCAAGCTCCTCTGTCCTTTTCGGTCCTCCCCAGAGTTTCACGGTCAAACAGGAAGCCTTTGTTTAATAGTGTTTTCATGAGCTCATAAGCAAACTTAATCGTCAGCTGTTTTCTCGGTAAACCATATGAAGTCTTCTCATCAAGAGAAAAAAAAAATGAAATAAACAGCTGCTCCTGGCACTAATTTCTAAAATCCAGAGATGGACATTTGTATGTCTTTCTTTAGAAAGAACTTGTGTGTTGTTAGAGTCAACAGCCCGTTTTGTTTATTTCAGTCCTGGGAAACTTTGTGTTAGCTTAAATGGTTTTACAGGAATGGAAACATAAACCTTAATTGACATGTTCAAAGTGTCTCCTTTTGAAGTATAAGAGTGTTGCCATTGGCTGTTACTCTTTGGTGTTTTGAGTCTCTGACCTTCTTGAGCCCCAGATACTTTTCCTCTTTTCTGTGCAGCGTTGGGATACAAAGGGGCTGCATGTCAGATTGTAAGAGCTGCTTGTTGGGTAAATTTGCCTTTGAGTTTTGGCAAAGGCGGACCGATGGCCCTCGTGTTCCCATCACAGGGTCACTGGTGGAGGCAGAGGGGAGGAAGCTGATGGCTGAGATCGTGGAGAGTGGCTGTGCTGGCCCTCTGGTCACAGATGGCACAGACTGGCAGAAGAGATGTGTTGCATTGGAGATGCAGCTCCTGAAGTTCCGACTGCAGGCCGTGAAGATCCGAGAACTACTGGCTGAGAAGGTAAGCCTGTGTGGATGTATCTGGACTGAGAAGGTAAGGCGGTGTGGATGTATCTGGACTGAGAAGGTATGGCTGTGTGGATGTATCTGGACTGAGAAGGTAAGGCGGTGTGGATGTATCTGGACTGAGAAGGTAAGGCTGTGTGGATGTATCTGGACTGAGAAGGTAAGGCGGTGTGGATGTATCTGGACTGAGAAGGTAAGGCTGTGTGGATGTATCTGGACTGAGAAGGTAAGG
>JABFDZ020000030.1:11161524-11176369 GCA_019775955.2 Pollimyrus isidori | reverse complement strand
GTGTGGATGTATCTGGACTGAGAAGGTAAGGTTGTGTGGATGTATCTGGACTGAGAAGGTAAGGCGGTGTGGATGTATCTGGACTGGCTCCTATTTCTGGTATCCCGTACATTACCCAAATACCATCCAAGCCTACCTGCAGATATGTTACCAAAGTAATTATTCTTATTTGAGGTATGCTGGGGTGACACAGACGGTAGGTAGGAATGGGGATTAAATGTGTGCACAGGAGTGGATATGGACTTAGCAAAACAAAAAAGAACCATTTGAACACCAGGGAGACATACAAGAACACAAAATGGCCGTCGGGTCTTTGGAAGGTGTACAGCTTGCTGCCGGCTTTGCGTCAAGGTCTTGGTACATTTTTTCTGGGGTGAGAAAAATCATAATTGAGACTAATATAACTGGCAATAAAGCTTGAGAGAAGTGAAGGAATGGATTGATAACCTGACTTTGGCCTGCCCTGGGATTCCCAATGGCCCCCACTACACTTCTGATACATTAGCACCTGCATTGGTTTAGAGTAATAATTAACCACATTCATTAATTTCAATTGAGTGAACACAAACCGGGAGCTCCTTGAGGAGCAGGGCAGTTGATTAAGGAACAATGACATGCTTGTGATTTAATATTGTCTCACTCATATCATCCACCATGCTACCATCTATTTTACATGACTTCTGCAGTACATCGTTAAAAAACAGGGGAACGAGTGCTGTACTGAGGAACAGCAGAGTAGCTTGTGTGTGTCTTTAGGGCCGAACACAGAACCGTTGTTTATGCGTTTGTTGATCTGAATCACAAGAGGAGAGAAGCTCCAGATCTGCATCCATATGACTGTGACTGACCATATGATAGGAAAACAAAATACACTGTTTTCGAGCTTCTCTGATCTATAGCCATTAAAGGAGTATGTTAAAAGGCAACGACTATGACCAGAATTTATTTATGTACTTTATTGCATTGCACAACTGAAAGTTTAAGTACATTTTACTATGTCTGTTTAATGGCTACTTTCTGCATTGCAGTCCTGCAATTAAGAACTTTACATTTAAAAATGTTAGCTTAATAAAAAAGAAGCAGTGATTTAAAAGCTTACCATAGAATTGCCCACAGTGGTTCTGTTGATAATTTCCAGTAACAAGTTTTATTGGGTATATCCTTTATTTTAAAACTCTGCAAGGACCTAACGGGCCATTAAGTGGTTTTTATGTGATATTTTGTAAGCACAGACTTAAACATTCTTGAGTGAATTACAGATGATCCTTGAACTTTTATTTCAGACATTTTATGGAAATATTGGAAATTATTTTTAAACTGGCAAAATAAGCTTGTTTTTGTTAGCAAAACTAGAAACACTCACTTTTTATGGGGAATCGTTTAACGTTTAAGTTAATCTGTATCCCATGCTGTCTTTTGAATTGCTTTTCAGTGTATTTGACCAAAATAGAGCCGCCGCAGTTTACGGAGAGACTCTGGGGGTGGGAGGGGGATGCAGTTTCTTAATTCATTCTCTGCTTTGTAGTTTAATCATAATGATATTGAATAAACACAACTGGCAGAAAACAAAAGTCCTGCTTTTCCAGCATGGAGGACGCTGTCAGTATTCGGTGTTTCTCATGTCTGCCCAGCCACCTCACCTCATACTCTCATCCCCAACCAGTATGTTTCTGGGACCAGAGGTGTGCAGAAAATCTCGGAGACAGTTCTTTGGTTTGGCCTGTTCACCTAATAAAATGATGGAACGTGTCCCGTTGAAAACAGCCTCTTTCTGACTGAACATTGCAGTGTTTCGATTTGTTAAACATTCTTCACCGTGCTGTTTGTGCTGAGGGTAAAGCACTTCGCTCACCTTCTGTTTTAGTCATTTGTCTGCTGGAGTAGAATTTTGGATGAACAGAACGAGCTGTGCAGTTCGAGGCCGAGGCTGTTGTGTTTGCAGGGGCTCGATCTTCAGGCCGGGCCCTCTGTCACTCGCACAAACCAAGAGCTAAACACGGCATCCGGGGGAGGGAAAGAGGGAAAGCTTAGCGGAGGCTGACTGCCGCTCTGCGGAGAGATGCGGCTACTTGATTGAAACCACAGGTGTGTGGGCGGGAATGTGGAACGAAAGAGGGGGCAGGATCCCCGGCTGGAGTGCTGCCTGGTCACGGGCAGACGTCCTCGTGGATGTTCTTCCTGTCTGCGGGTCTGCATGGATGCACAGGCTATGCTTACTTAGTGGAGACCTATTTTGAGGGGGAAAAAAGCAATTATAGGGATGCCCCCCCCCTGCCCCCCACAAACCATACAGCATTTGTTTTACAGTTTAGTCTTTTTTTAGAAAAGATCGGCACCAATCGGAGTGGAGTAAGGAACTGTGGAATCCATCATGGCCAGCATTGCCGGCGAGTTCCTGCAAAGACTTGGAATGAATGCGTATGCATGTGTGTGGTTGTGTGTGTGTCTGCGGGAGCATATTTGTGCATCTTAGTGCGCATGAGCAAGGCTGAATTGTTTTGTTGGACCAGTGGACACTGACCAGGCCCTGGCTAAAGTGGCCTGACTTGCACTGACACGTCAGCTGAGACTAAGCACAGAGGCCCGATGGTCTAGGCACTCAAGAGAGGAACTGGGCTTGTCTCGCCAAGGTATTGCGCAACACCATGCTGTTCCGTATCAGACAAACTCTTTGAATCGGATATTCAGAAATAGTACATTTTCTCTCTTTGCTTCAGACAAAACAGACGTCGACTTGGTGTTCTTGTACAGCTGGGTGTAATTACTAACCGAGCTGCAACTCACAGTAAATAGGTCTGTTCATAGGGTTAATAATTATAGACTGAAGAAGTATCACACTGTGAGCTAAGGGTTAATTTTGCCAGTTGGGTTTTATGGTTGAATGTGGGGAGGGGGGGGCTTGGGTGACTTGCTGGTTGGCGAAAAGCCCATAATTGCTGAGTCGGAGTAAAGGGACTAGCTGTGTTTGGATCTGGATTCGGATGCTGAAGGAAGTTTGCACAAGTCATCTTGTTTTCCAGTCCAAGAGCAGACATGCCTGTTGGTCACTAATGGTTGGTTGTTCATTCATTATTTTTCCCGTAGTCGGTCTGATGTGTGACAGTAGGTGAGCGATGACAGTGAAGAGAGTGCCTGTAGCTGGCTCTTCTTACTGCCGTTATCTGCCTGAGGGTTGTTATCTGCTGCGGGGTTAGGGTCTTATCTTCTCCCATGCCACCTTATCTCCGGTTGGCTGCATCCTTCATTCTTTCCATCTGCTGAGCTCGGCATTCATTGGGACTGTAGATCCAACCAAATCCAGTCCTCACTGACTTCGCCTTTTATGGATGCTAGTTAATCAGTGTTTTCGAACCATTATATCACCCTCTGGGTTTAGACATTGGGACATAATATAGTGTTAACATTGACTTCTGTTGAGAATCTAGTATGAAATTGGAATTTCAGTTGTTACGAAAACTATAAGGTTCTGATCAAGGATTAAGAATTGTGACCGTCACCTAGCATCAGAATGAGAAAAATGCAACATTACCCTACATGTATCTTGGGGCTTGTGATGTTGGCTCAACCTACTGCCAAGAACGCCTAAGCATACGTTACATTTCAGGTTCGGTTCTGCAGAGAGAGGGAGAAAGGGTGTCGATGAGCTCAAAGTATTATTATAGTAATTGGGGGGAACAATTGCCCCTTCATCCCCCAAATAAGTAGATCATTATACTAGAATAATTGTGTGTTCCCTGCCCCCATATCAAACTTTTTCCTATGACGTTGGTTCAAAGTGTTTCCAGTCCAGCATTGATCACACTCAGATCTGCCCATAGGACCAGCCAGTGTGTGAAATACAGGGGGTCAGGGGGGGTACGACACCCTCCATTAACCCATGAGCCCCACTGAAAGCCTCAGAAGCAAAATTTAAAGGGGGTGTCAAGATCGGTATAGAAGTATCTGTCAAAGTCACCCATCAAACTCAGTAGGCGGGCACTAAACAAAGCATAACATCTGATTGGTTATATGGAAGTCACAACATATTAATCTCACCTAGTCGATTGAATTCACATTTACAACCACAGACTGTCTATTCCATCCTGGGGCTATATACCTCCGATCTGGGGGTTTTGTCAGCAATCTCCAAAAAAAAAATCTGGGTAAAATTGTGTAGTGTGACCTTAGCCTAAGTTGCTAATGTTACGAATCTCACAAATTTCTGCTCATCTTTTTGCAAGAGTGAAGAGAAAAAAGATATTGCCCCTCAATGGAAAAGCAATTTTCACACCCCCACTAACACGCCGTGTGTTTACAAAAGACATAGAGTGTGAAGATGTAGTACGATTAAAGAGGTATCCGCAAGCAAAAGCTATAGCTTTCAGCTACCTCCACTGTGTGCCAGCCAGTATTCTTACGGTTTTGTGCTATGTTCTCATGGCTGCCGTGACATTGCAAGCTCAGATTTGTATTCCTGTAAAAAAAAAAAATTATTTGAAGATACTGTAATTGGTCCCACCAGGCAAGAGAGTTTTACAGAGTTATATAGAGTTAACTGCAAACTGATGCACCAGGGATCAGGGATGTAGACAGAACGACTGAAATGTCAGGTGTCTTGCCTGTGGCTTTTCATCCCTGGATCCATCAGGCTGCAGCGTAAACATTGCATCTGGCGCCTTGCCCTCCTACGTCGACACAGATGAGATTACGAATGGAGAAGGCGCTGATGGGACCCAGCTATTTATGTTTCAGATCTCCACTGGCCTTGGGAGGTGGGACCTGATGGGGGTGCTGATCAAATTGCTGTTAAGCACACATGTAATCACCTCCTTCTTGATCATGTTTTGTTGCAGTACAATGCAGGTACTTGTAGTCTGAATGTGTTCGAATGTCATTGCTTCTAGAATGTCATTGCTTTTCAGAAAGAGTAACTGATATTCTGGAACCGTTTCATGTATGAAAACAAAAGGCAAAAACATATAATTCAGTTTGAACAGATTGTGAAAAAACACGTTCTTTACGTGCCATGGCTCTACCTGAACGTGCGCCCCTGCCTTTACTCACTCTGAACCCACAGCACGCTAAGACTTTATAGGTCTTTGTCACTTCCTGTTCGTCTGGAGTCACATGACTGTGGTGGCATGAATCAGTATCCCAGTTTCGTACCCCTTTGACATGTTTTGGCCGAGGCTGCTTTCATCTGCGTTCTTAATGAGCTTGGAAATCTAGATGTAAACAGGTTCAGTCGATGTTTAGCAATCAAAAGCCCCTCGACTCTAAACAATCTAAGCTAATGATATGATGATATGCACATTTAATCCAAGCAGCATCTGGCTTCAGAAACAAATGACATCCAACCTTCATGGGAAGCACTTTATGTATGAAAAGTGCTATTTAAATAAAGATGATGATTATGATGATATAATAACAACAACAACAACAAGAATAATAATAATAATAATAATTATTATTATTATTATTATTATTATTATTATTATTATTGCAAAACAAAAATCACTCTTTCCACTTTGACACTGAAAGAATATTTATCTACCATAAGGTGACAATATCAGAACGCAAAAATGCATTTGAATACAGCACACCTAACATAGCAAACGCCATAGGGTAGCCTAGCCTACCTTAAATATGCTTAGAACACCTTAAGCTACAGTTGGGCAAAATCATTAACACAAGGCATATTTTACAATAAAGTGCTGAACATCACATGCACTTTATTGAATAATGTACTGAAAGTTAAAAAATATTTACGCATCGTAAGGTCGAAATATTGTAACCATTCACTTTATATAATAAGAAAAAAACCAAACAGTACATTCCACCCTAATGTCTGTAGATTTTATCCACTGCATATCCATTTGAGGTGGCAAAACAAAACAACTCGTAATATGCACCATCAGGCTTAGGCCATGGGGAGTTTGTGACTGTGATACAGCGGATAAATTCAATAGCATTTTATGATAACTCGGGTATTAGCTGAGGATAATTACTTCCGCAGCAACGTGCAGTGATGCTGAAAAGCTTGAGGCTTCAGTCTTTAGCACAATTTATTTGACAATTTTTTATTCGACGCCCGTAGTAATGTCCTCGACCTAATGGTGTGGAGGCTTCAATGTGGGAGTCGCTCTGTTGTCAGTGTGTGATCTGTGTGTGAGCGTGCTGGTCGGCTCACTGACCCCTGGGAACCTGAGCCCCTTGCATTCTGGGAACAAGGCCGGCACTCCTTTCAGCAGGGAAAAAAAGGAGAGAGTTGGTGAACAAAAAGAGAAGCCCCCCCCCCGGTCAAGAGCTGGAACTGATTATTGGCTTGTTCTGTTAGTACTGGGTCACAGAATATGCTGAGTTTGTGCTCAGTTATGCTCCAGCAGGAAGCACATTACCCAAGTCTGCACCTTTGTCACGTCAGGAAATAGATTTGCTGTTAAAATTATACATTCTGTGAAGGGAGTTTCACTTTAATGCAGGTGGCAAGGTCCTTCGACTGCCCCTGCAGAGATTTCCCAATCCAGCCCTTTGATTCCCTGCTGAGTTTAAATCATGTTTGCCTTAATGGGCCGTTAAGCTGAATGTCAGCATTCAAAAAATTTGAAAACATTGTTTAAGAGAGAATCACCCAACTAGTCATCTGGCTTGTTTTTCCTTAAAAACATTAGCCATTGTTCATTTTACGCATATTTGATACCTTTGTCCTGCAAAACCATCTTCTTTACTTAAGCACCTTATTTATTGATAGTTTGTTCAAGCTGCTTCATATCCATGTTATAACAGCTGTCATTTGATGCTACACTTAGGTTTTACACCATCCTTAACTGAATGGAGGGATACATGCATTGGGGGTGTGCAACACCCGCAATCCATCTGTCTTTCTCATCTCCTATTGTGTTTCACCTTCTACACAAAAACATACACGCCTGAGACAACTTAAGATTTCTTTGAAATCGCCTGACCAAGAGGAGAGCCTTATTGCCCCCCACCCCCCCCGCCACCAATAAATCCTGCCTACCTCTGAATTTCTTCAGTGGTGGGGAGACTGCAGAATTCCTGTGGTGGGGGATTAAGTGCGTGTGGTGGTGGGGGGTTGCATTGTGTGAGCTGAACCTGCCTCTCCATGCAGTCACGCCGGAGACTGATTGCATCCCATGGACTTCACCTGGAACTGGGGGGGGGCACAGCCAGCTGACCCCCAACATTACTGACAGCCTACATCAGTACATTAATGATACCGGCTCTCTGCTGAATGTCAGCTATGTTTATGTCTATATATTCCACCTGCAGGGTTGGAACTGTGATTGTGTTTCAGGGAAGGCTCTGGAGATCTCAGCGCGATCATTTCTGGCTTTTGTATGCTGTACTTCATCCGTGATTTTGTTTACACACGACAACTTTCGGTCACGTCCGGCTTCAGATAGACTCTTACTCTGCCCCCTGTGTCCGTGGCCATTGTCCCCTCCCCTATTTCAGATGCAGGAGCTGGAACAGAGGGTGACGGAAGCTGACCAGAGGGCCGATGTTGCTGAGAAGCAGGTAGACTCACCGTCAAGCCCTCCTTCTCATACATACGCCCAGGGCAGGATCGTTGACTGATATGACATGCCCTTTCTCATGTCATGAAGCAGTTCATGATATTGTTCTCTGTTGTGTTATTAAAGCAAAACTACGTTGATGCACATGTATTATAAAGCTGTCATTCAAAAAGACCAGCATACCTACTGGAAATGTGGGAAACTCTTTTGACTGGTGGTGGTGGGGGGGGGGGAGAGAACTTGAGTACCTGGAGAAAACATCACGATGTCACGGGGAGAACGCAAACTCTCACACGAGCATAAGATGAATATTATAGGAACAAAATCAATATCTCTAACAGTACTTACTCAGAAAAGAGCCATATCAAGTGGAAAGTACAGTAACAATGCAGTCAGTGGCAGAAAAGTTTACGAAAATAATGATTATAACCACATAATCATAGCTAGCTGCACTTTCCCGCAGCCACGCATATCATTCGGTCGTCTGAAGGGGGCGAGAGCGGTCAGCTCCCTGCAGCGTAAAATTATTGTGGAATCAAGAAAGAACAAAAGACCAGCGACAAGCTAGTTGTTTAGCCAGCTGTGATGTGGGGGAGAAGGGCCCAGTCGGGAGGTTGCGGGCTTCATTAGTGGCTTTCTATCAGCGGGTATTAGAGACGCTATTGGGCCTGAGGGAGGGGCGGCGGTCGCCCAGCAACAGCGGGGAGACGGGGGTCATAAGTTTGTGTTTCCCACTGTAATGCTTCAGCCACCTGAAACAATGGGGCCTGGCAGAGTGGGAGAAGTGCGGAGCAGACGCAGCGCATCCTGAGCTGTAGGCCTCAGTTTCGCTTATAAGGCTCACAGAAGCTTCCTTTATACTGCTCATCTCTGCTCTCTTCTCCTCCTGTCACTGCATAACTGATGCGTTCGCCAAAGCAGTGTATGGTTCTTACAACCTGGAGAAATTCAGATTGAATACTTTGCTCAAGAGTTCAGTGATCGGCTCTTTCAGGGACCTGCAATTGCTATATTTCAGTATAAAGTTCTACTAAGCTATGTGTTAGTTATCAGAGAATAAGTTCATCTGTACCAAAAGATCTGTTAACACATTATGAATTATATGTGAAAAATACACACACAGCCTGATGAAAGGTATTACATCAGAATGTATTATCACCTAGAACTCCATATCATCACTAGCTTTGCTACTACATAGACACACATTGGCTGTGATCCTTCTGCTATCAGTCATAACTGGTGCTAGTTGAGACAGATAACCCCTGAAAATGTACAAACGAGAGGAGGCAATTCAGCCCATCAAGCTCGTTTCGGGAGAACTTAACTAATAGGTCAGGTTTGTTAAAATCTTATCTATCTCTGACTTAAAGGAACCCAGGGTTTTAGCTAACACTACACTAACACAGAGACTATTCCATACTCTAACTACACGCTGTGTAAAGAAGTGCTTTCTCAAATTCAGTTTAAAATATTCTTCCTCTAATTTCCACTTATGGCCACGAGTTCTAGTATTTAAACTAATACTGAAGTAACCATTTGGATGAACAGCATCTAGCCCTGTTAGAATCTTATAGATCTGGATCATGTCCCCCCTTAGTCTCCTATGCGCGAGGCTGAGCAAATTCAGCTCAGCTAATCTCTCCTCATAAGACATTCCTCCAAAACCAGGAATGATTCTCATAGCCCTCCATTGTACCCTTTCCAAAGCAGCAATGCCCTTTTTAACGTATGGTGACCCAACCTGCACTCAATATTCTAGGTGGGGTCTTACCAAGGAATTATATAATCGTAGCATCACCTCCCTTTACTTAAACTACACACACCTAGAGATGTAGCCTAACATCCCATTAGAACAACAGCCTGTAATACTCCACTTTAATTCCAGTTCTGTTACCTCTGTCTGATTTAAGAAATCAGTTGCAATGTTTTATGGGAAATATGTAAAACAAGTGTTATTGTGTTATGATGTAATAACGGTTTCAGAAGTTTTTATATTTGAGTCACACTTGAGTAAGTAAAGTAGTAGTAAGTAAACAATGGTGGCACATTGCAGGTCCGAGTAATGGAGGAGAATCTCAAATCAGCCAATGTGCAGCCTAGCGAATCAGAAAATACCTTATACAGAAGGTATCAAGAAGTAACCAATCAAGTGCAAGAAAAAGACATGACGATAAAGAGGTTGGAACTGCAGTTGGAGAAACAGGTAATGATTGTTTCAACCCGAAATTAGGTTTCTTGTCATAGATTCCAGGAGTTTTTTTATAACCTTGATGCCATGACTTTATCCCTAATGTCTTCAGAATATGATCAGAGCCCAGGAGGCAAAGAACATTGAAGAAAAAGCTGCCAAGATTAAGGAATGGGTCACCTTCAAGTTGAGGGAGGTACTGTTGCAAAGGCAAAGGAACCTTCCCACATTTGACTCATTCCTGCAAGCCCTGCACTGAAGAACACAATCTTTGAGTGATCAAAATAGATAATTTCTTAAAATGAATCCTTTGAATAAGGCATCACATTTTTAATCTTAGCTTTCCATAGTTATAATTAGTAGTTTCATTTTCCCATGGTAAATCCCTATAAGATAAGCCATCAAAGAAGATAGCAATTTTCTTTTTATTTTACATTATGGATTCTAGTGATTATTTGGGAACCTTAATTGATGCCTTAGAACAGTGCTTCCCAACTCAGTCCTCAGGAACCCCCAGGCAGTGTTTTTGCTCCCTCCCAGCACACCAATGTGGACTGTCTGGCTGGGAGCAAAAACATGGACTGTCCGGGGTTCCCAGAGGAGCGGACTGCGACACACAGCCTTGAAAGTGCTCTCTTAGGTAGTGTCCCAGCAGACCTCCGCTGTCTTCCTGTGGTTCCAGATGGAGGTAGAGAGCAGTCAATTGAAGATGGCGAACCTGAAACAGGCTGAGCAGATTCACGTGCTGCAGGAGAAACTGCAAGGTCAGAAGGACAGAATCACAATCACTGCAATATTCATCATGTGTCTTAATTTAAGAACTTAAGAATTTGTAAATTCCGAAAGAGAAATTTGGTAATAACTCTTAAGCAGGTACTCCTACGCTCGGCATTAAAACACTACTGTACATTATATATAATGCATACTGCACATAATGCGAGCACAAGCAAAATACACTCCTTTTAACACTGTTTTAAGGTAGGTATTTCAAATGTATTTTCCCTATTATTTTGGAGTATATTTAGCTTTTTTTTTATGATTCAGAGAACATATTGTCCAGGTTCTTCTTCTGGCTGTTCTGGGACCCTGAGGACATTTGAAATCTTGATGTTTATTAGCACTTAAAGCAGGGGTGGGCAATCTTATCCAGAAAGGCCTGTTGCCTATATGGGTTTTCGTTGCAGCTCCCTAATTAGATTACTAATTAGAGGACAGACACACTGAAGAGTCCTCACACCTGGGTTTGAATAGCTGACCTAAAGGTTATCCCAGTGTATGCAACAGCGGCCCTTTGTGGATGAGATTGCTCACCCTTGACTTAAAGTAGTGATTTGCATCGCTATTTGCATTTCTGTTCTGTCGGCATGGCCTGGCACTGAGTTGGCTTGACTGACATGCCTCCTGCTTGGCCTGTTCCGTTTTGTTTTTGCTTATTCGCAGCTATTTCGGAAAGCCCCGCCTTTCCTGCCCCCACGGACTCTCACCTCGTCCCCTCTAGTCCCCTTTACCCCCCGAGTCGCCCCGACACCCCTTCAACCTTCCATGAAAGCTGGCTGCAGACTGGACGGCGCCTGCCTTCCTCCCCAGCCCTTGGCTCCCCAGGTCTGCTCTGCCAACCTCCTTTACCCGTTTGTACTCATGTTGCATCATTAAACAGTGTTCAGTCTTTGATGCAACAGAACCTCAATATGTCTGCAGTTCTAAAACTTTGCCTATTGTATTGATTCTCCATCTTCTGCTGTTGCAGACCTGAAGAAGAGAGGGTTGGAGAGTGTTAACTCTTCATCACATAATCTTCCACCCCGGGAGAGGATGGACTTCGGTCTGAGCTCCAGCTCTGACAAGCCAGCTCTCGATCAGGACACGGGGACTGGGACTGGGTCAGGGCTGGAAGCTCATGTTCCCGGAATCATCTCAGGGCATCCAGGCAACCATGTAGTCAGAGGAGCAGGCATGAGTAAGCCAGGCTGTTGGCCCGAGGGCGCCGGAGAGCACGTGTCCTCCAAACCGCAGTCCAAAGTGGGGAGAACTGGGCAGGAGGTGAGGGTGGCGGAGATCTCTGAATGGGACCACGGCCATGACCTTAATGGTGTACTGCGCTCCCATCACCCAAGCTCTTCCTCTTCATCCAATGACGCCTCCTCCACCAACCCATGTGGCACGCCCGCCTTCGCGCCTAACAGCCCGCCCCGGGCACAGCCTATGCCAACCCCGCCCTCCGGCGCCAGCATGACTCTGCCCAAAGTACGGACACCTCTCATCCCTCGTGACAGCATCCAGCTGGTGAAGAAGCACCACAGTCAGCCGCAGCCGGGGCTCGAGAGGCTGCATCACGTCAGCGTCAACATCGACGTCGGCTGCCCGGCAGCCCAGCTCCAGCCCCACCGGCCGCCCACCTCACATCAGCCCCCCCTAGTGGAGGAGACGGACATTGACGAGGTCCCCGACAGCATGGACATGCTTGTGGAGGGCTCTGATGGGGCCGGCAAGCCCCACAGAGTCTCTTTCATCGGGCTTCCCGAGGAGCTTGAGTTCCTGGACCCTGACATCCGGAAACCCCCCACCCCCCCCTTGCATCGCTTTCCCTCATGGGTGAGACGACTTTACTCAGACTGTACAGCAGACTAACCCTAATATCAGTTCCCACGGTATCACAGTAACTCCAAAGATGTCAAAATGTTCTTTAATGAAAGTGTGAATGAGCCAAAGCGTTCACTGTCGCGGGAAGCAGTGGGGAGGCGTGGACATGCTCAGCGGCTCTGCCCTGTCTTTCAGGAGAGCCGCATCTACGCGCTGGCGAAGTCTGGAATGAGGGTTTCCGAGGCGACTCCTGTGACCACCCCTCCAAACAGAGGTGGGGCGCATCGGACCCCCAGCACAGTCTGAGTTCCGCTCAGCTATAGGGATTCTTCGCAGACCTGGTTATTAAATACCATTTATATACAAGGCACATGGTCGTACCCACAGGGTGTTCACATATTCCGCTTGTATGTTTTTTTGCTGAATGCTGCGTACTGGGGGCTTGCAAAAGCAGTATATAGCTGCATCATGTACAGAACACCTATGTAGTATTAAAGGTCGGGCGGTGGTTTGTGTTGGTTAAGACTCCTGCCACCATACTGGGAGGTCTGGTTTGAAGCAGGGATCTTCATCAGCCGCGGGCTTTTACTTCTGTCAGTGCCCTCCCCCCTGAGAAGGCCACCTTGGTGGGTGGGGCTCTTTGATGTCACTTCCTTTCACCCAGGGGGCACACACCTGGGCAGATGACACCCTGGCTCTGGGAAACCTTTAAGGCGTCTTTAAGAGATCTAAAACATGGTGGGGGCGGATGGGAATACCTGCTCTGCTCTTTAATTTGCCGTGATGAAACGAGGGCCCCAGTGTGTAATTATTACAGAACAGACTATTTTCTACCAATCACAGTCAGTCTCTCAGATGAGGGCAAAAAAAAAAGGAAGAGGGATTAGAAATGTGGGTGATTGCCTTCCGTGTAACATCAGTCCATTTATCCCGTAGTTAGAAAATTTCACAAGTATGTTATGATTAAATCCACGGAAAGCATCTTGCTGTGTTATATTAGGGAAATACTGAGAATATTACAGGACTTGTTAAATGCAAAATAGTCACTGTAATATACTAGCAAAAGATAAGAGATGCAAAGTGCAAAATTAGACTTAAGAATTGGGGTCACATAAAAGATGGGGATATACACACTAGTTTAGTTTCCAGTCTCGATTATGACATAATAGCTAAAGAATGCATGTAGAAGAGAGGTGCTTTGCAGATGTCTGGAGTGTTCAGTGATTCTTCCAGGTATGGCATCGATCTGCTCAGACATTAATCATTAAGTTTGCAATCCAAATATCCAGAGATAATATTTTTTGCCTGTCTGTCACAGACACATATACATAGTCATACACTAAAGGTAACTGAGACACACTACTTACCCTATCTCTATTGCATTGATGCATTACCGATAACTTGAAACTTGAAAATTTCCAACTTTCTATGGAACGGGCACGTGATGCGTATTTACACAAGCAAATGCTAAATCCGCTGTGCATAATGCAGCAATTCTTACAGACATGCTAGCGGAAATTAGCGCACGGTAAAAAAAATTTAAATAATAAGTGTACATAGTAAATCGTGATGTGCGCCGTGAGAACAGTGAATGAGCGTCTCTTATCAGTCACCGTAGCTCTCCAAACTCTGTACCGCCTTTACAGAGCCCCACCTCCCGCAGTGTCAGCTGGAACTGTGACGTTTTTTATTCTGTTGTGAGTGTGTTTCTGTTGTTTTTTATTCACTGTAGGGTCCAGCTTACCCCAGTACCCAGCTGCAGGACCATTCACACACCTGATTTACAGAAACATCAGTGTCCCAGTCTACACCACTATCAAAGGAGTAAGTATACTGGAAACCAGGAGACCATATTTCAGTTCACATTTGGGAGCCAGGTTTGCTGTACATGTCATATTGAAGAGTGTTGTTATCCTCGGGATCTTCATTACAATATCTGCCATGACATTTGGGATAGTGGGTGCAAAGTGGACTTGGATAGACGGTGAGGGATAGTGATGTGGGTATGCCGTTAGTAATCCCTACTTTACTATAGTAAAAGTGTAGTACAATCTGTGTCTTTAATTGTACATACATAGTAAGGTAAAATAATCTTATTATTATTTTGTTTTGGTTTTTCATACTTTTCCATTATGTTTTGTTACTCAGTTTGTGTACTATGTGTACTTCATTTTGTTTGCGCTACATTTACTCGATCTCACTATGTGTAAATGTGGGTTTGTCTGCGCTCTACGTACCGTGCTGCTGTATGCGCAAGGATCTCCCCTGGAGGTTGTCAGGTCTGATCTAATCGAGCCTCCACCTCTTCCGTCGTGTCAGAAAGCCACCCAGATCAGCAGCGCCCCCCTCCCCGACGAGGAGTCCAGCTCCGAGGATGACAGCAGTTCCCTTGCGAGCCTCCGCACCTCCACGCTGGGACAGGAGGGGAGAAAGGGCAGCATCCCAGGGAGTCCCAGAGCAATCAAGAGGGGTGAGGGCCGCTTTTGGGGAGACAGAGGGGTGAGGGGCCGCTTTTGGGGAGACAGAGGGGTGAGGGGCCGTTTTTGGGGAGACAGAG
>JABFDZ020000030.1:11143607-11159634 GCA_019775955.2 Pollimyrus isidori | reverse complement strand
TGAGCTCTCATTGGCTGCTTTTCCAGCTGTCCTGAAGGAGGAGCCACATATATGCTGAGCTCTCATTGGCTGCTTTTCCAGCTGTCCTGAAGGAGGAGCCACACATATGCTGAGCTCTCATTGGCTGCTTTTCCAGCTGTCCTGAAGGAGGAGCCACAAATATGCTGAGCTCTCATTGTCTGCTTTTCCTACACTGTCTGGTCAAACTCCTCCAGGGCCAGTTCAACTGTGTTTAGGTCAGGTGACCAGGTCATGTGACCAGGTCATGTGATGCAACACCCTGTCACTCTCCTTTGTAGGTGCTGCACCCTAACTTTTAACTGGTGTTGTATCTTGCATAAGCAAAAACATGATTAACTGCACTTACTGTACTGATTATCTACTCTGTGTCTCTTGGTTAAATCCCTTATTGTACATACATATTTTTTGAGAAAGGATTCTGACATATAAAAGTATAAAAGTTTGAAATAAATTTTGTTTTCAGAATGATGTCATCAGGAAGCCGCACGGGCAGACTGAGCTGAACTCTTCCTGCAGGCTTGTGCGTGGGGAGGGGACACAGACGTTCCAGGTGGGTGGTCTGCCTGGTTACCAAGGAGACGTATTATAACCTGACATGATAACCAAAACACATTAGTTTGGCTGTTGAACGTTATACTTAAAGACACAAATCTGCAGTGACTGATTTTATTTATACGCATACAAACTGCATCTATACCTAACGTTTTAGTAACATTTTGCATAATGTTTCCAGAGTTTTGGAAACTTGCTTTTCATATGTGGAATTCGTTAAATAATAGAAATAATATACTGATTGATTTTGACTCATGAGACATAACAAATTACAATATAATAACCTTTTCCCCAGTTGATAACAGAGAAGAAAACCATCTTCCTGACTGCGGACTCGCCCAATATTCTTGAAGAATGGATCCGGGTGCTGCAGAATGTGCTCAAGGTCCAGGCTCTTAGTCCCATCACTGTGGAGACCGCCGGCAAGCCCACTGTGCGGGGATGGCTGACTAAGGTCAGAGCCGATGGTTTGCCGTTAGTGCAGCCTGGCATTTAGAGAGCAGCTAATTATCGTACAGGAACCTTTTAAAACTCAGAGTGACGTGGGACTGAGAGCAGAATACAGAGTGACTTTTACTGTCCGCTGTCTGCAACCCGAGAACAAAACGCCGGCAGCACAGACATACTGAAGTGTGGCTGGATGTAGCCGGGGTGCCTGACAAAGGAGGCACTTGGGAAGATGAAAGGGGTTCTTTCTTTGAAGAATGGGGTGGTGGGGGGGGTGGCAGGCAGGCAGGCGGGATAAGCGGATTCCAAGGTAACCATTTCAGGGTCGGGATTCAAGACCAGTGGAATTTGGAATAGAAGTCGGCGAGCCCTTTAGTATAAGGTGGCTGTAATGGTCAGTGGTCGCAGGGACAGAAATGAACCACTGAACACTACACAGGTGGCAGAGATGATTGTCTGAAAGACACTTGAGCGGATATGATTGTCTGAAAAGACACTAGACCGCTGACTGACAGCAGCTTACAATATGCTGCTAAAGATGAGCTGCAGTATTAACATATTTTCTGTTTCTGCCTCATCTCAATGAACTCATCCTGGAAGAATGATAACCCTAACCGCCCCCCCCCCCCAATAATTGTTGCATCCCTCAAGACAGGTGAAGCATGGACACTCCAAGCTGGTGTGGTGCGTTCTGATTGGCAAGGTGTTTTACTATTACCGTAACCAGGACGACAAGGTGAGAAGTCCCACTAATGCATGATCGCAAACATATTACAGTCTCAGTTAATAGTCCTTGATCAGTAGGATGATCAGATAATCCATGTCAGACGGGACACTTTTAGCCACTTCAAGTTTTACAAGCTGCCTTGAAACTGGTGCTCTTGGCTAAACAGTTCAGTTCCTGTGCTTTTACTGCTTTGTTTCCTTGATTGAAAGACTCATCTGGCTACATTAACATCAGTGACACATACATGATAATAGGAAATGAGGTGGAAGATTCAGGCCCAGAAAGTAAAAATCCAGGCCATGATTTTGCAACAACCAACCAGCCGAGTCCTCTGTGACTGTGACAGTGACTTTTTATATTCAACTGGTTGGGTGAAACAAAACCTTGGTCTGGATTTGAACTTTCTGAGCCTGACCTTTCCAACCCTGTATACTGACCAATCAGCATACAGCAAATGCTCAGTGCTTAAGTGAAATCCAAGTCCAAATGGTAGTTTACAAATCCTGTCCTAAGCCAAAGTGTCCTCCCTGACGTAGATAATCCGATAACTGTATTAATCAGTCAAAGTCCACATACAAACTTCCTGGTTCTGGTTCCTGGTACAACTATAATTAAGCAATTATAAAAGTATCAGATCTAGTGTTTTATCCTGGACATTTAAGTACATTTTTATGTAGAAATCCATTGCTTGTGGTATCTTGCAACAGTTTCCACTCGGACAACTGTGTATGCGGGGAGCAGGGGTGGAGGAGGTGGACAGGTCATGTGACTCCGATGAGGACTACGAGGCAGGAGGGCGGGGCTTCCTCTCCTCACACTGTACCCTTGTGGTGTACCCCAAGGATCAGAGCCCAACCTACCTGCTTATCAGGACCAAGCAAGAGAAGGTACACAATTAACAGACCTGCAGTGTCCCAAATAGCACCTCAGTAAAACTTTGAAAAAATGCTTCTGTTAGATATGAAGGAAGCTGAAGTTCAGTCCAAAGGAAGATGGATGAAGGCGATTAAAGATATTATGTCGCCATATGAATAACCTTGAGCGTTAACCCTTTCTCATCGCAGGATACCTGGCTATACCACTTAACCGTTGCAGCGGGCAGCAGTGCCAGCCTAAAGGTGGGCACCGAGTATGAGCTGCTCATCGGCAAACTGCTAGACGTGGATGGAGATCCAGGTGAAGCCACTACTATGATCTACAGTGTACAGAGGAGGCTGCATCCCTGTTAGACCCATACTGCCTCCAAATGTGATCTGCTATTCCGCCCACTAATCACTAGCATGGTGAAATTTATAGGATTTGTGCTAAAACGAAGCAGATGAACGCGATGAAAGAAGCTGCTTCGCTTCAGGAAATGCTTCGCTTCTGCCCCTTTACGAGGAGAAAAATAAAAACAAGTTACATTCCTCCCAGATTCTGGCCACCCCTCCGACGGGGATATTTGATCTGCCTGGCTGTGCTATTGACATGCAGGGAAACGGCTAAATGCTTATTAAGATATAAAAGCTCCGTTCCCGCCTGCACTCTGCAGCGGCTGGCCTGCCTGCGCGTTCCGCCGCGCTGCCGCTGTCTCCCTCCCGCTTAGGCGCTCAAACGCACCGCCAGCCAATCAGCAGACATCTGCTGCCTGCTCTTGTGCGGTCGGGTCTTGCAGTAGCGCTTAGCGACGTGATCCCCGTCTCCGCCGCTCGGTTTACGTGTCCCCTGCGCCGCCTGTGTCTGCACTGACGTCGCCGTCTCTGTTTTTGTTTTCCCCCATCCGTCTGCGCGCGTCTGCGCACATCTGCGCACGTCTGCGGATGTCCTGCATGCATCTGTGACCGCCTGTGTGCATCTCTGCACCCCGCTGTCTGTCACGTACCCCAAGACTCGGAGCTGTGGAGCCTCGCTGCCCTGCGCTTCAGCCGGGACGGCCTGCGCTCCCCCCTCACCACCTTACCCTCAGAAGCCCTGCAGACAGAGGCTCTCAAGCTGTTCAAGGTGACCTTCCGCCCTGTGATGCTGCTGCTGTCTTCCTTTGTTTACATACAGACACACATTACACAATGTACACAAACTGCTGTGTCCGACCAATCGATTTTGCACCATCCTGCGTTTTGCACTTAACGCACTATATAAACCTTCCCTCTGTCAATGCCACTTGACTTTGGTTGACTTGTGGGGGCTTCTTCTCACCTCCTTCTTGCCCCCCACTCTGACAAACTCAGGGTGTCTTGCCTGGGAAGGCATCAAGGCCATAGTACAGAGTTCCCCAATTATTTATCCACAATAATTTCCTGTTGTGGCAGTTTAAGTTACTTTATATACAGATACCCTTGCAGATGATATTATTTACCAAGCGTGTGTTTGGGGAGGGGAGACTAACAATATATTTTGCCAAGCATTGGAGGGGGCGGCAGATTGATTGCTCTACTTTTGCCTGAGGGTAACTTCAGGTAAAATGCACTGGTACCCATGACGCGATTCTCACTGGGCCGCATTTGCCCTGCGGGCCACCATTTCAGGGGCCTTGCCGTAGAGACTCCCTGCTTCTCCTTACGCACCTCCGCGAGGAGATAAACACTGCTCTCATTAGCTCCCAGCTCATCGGCGTGCGCCAAAGATTCATTCTACCAGTCAGTTTCAGGATTACGATTTCTTAAGGCTGAACAGTCGTGATATCTATTTTTAAAATTATTTTTATATAAATAAAAATGAGAAATAGGTGGGAAAGAGAGATATATTCTGACATGGATTGACAGGAATGCTCTCTAATGGGTTCTCACTGGGGGGGGTGCAGACCTTGTCTTTGTCCCAGGAAGAGGACAGAATTCCCGCCTTGTGATATCTGTACTGTGGTCAGGCCCCATATCCCCCATCCTCCACCCCACTGCTTCTGGTTTCCAGGGCGCTTGACCTGACTGAACTATCTGAACCGACCCCACAGCTCTGTTTAATTTTACACCAAGTTTAAAGGTGAAATACTGGAATATGAAGGGAAATATAGCAGCTGACCTTAGTGATTATGCTTTGACTCGGGAATTTAGATCCACATCCTGCATTGCTCATGTATGACTAACACAGCCAATGGCAGCGAGTCTTGGTGTGTACAAGGCTGTAGCCATGGGATCAACATCAGGGGTGTCAAAGACATAATTATAATATATGCTGGGGCGGGACATTGTGAGCACATCTGAATATTGGGGGGAGGGTTGCCTGGGTGCCCCCCCAATATATATTATAATTATGGTCTTTGGTGTGTAGGTCAGAACATATATACAACAGTGAGTTTGTGCTTCCATCTACTGGGGGAATGGTGGTATTGTTTTGTTGTTTTTTTTTTAAATTTTTTCCTGTAAAATGTAACTTTACTCCTGTAAAACTGTTTTATGACTTGTAACGAGAGACCCAGGCAATTTGTATTTACGTGTGTGCTTGCCCATGTTTCATATTTTAAATTTAATCCAAAGTAAAAAATAAAAAAATAAACAATATGACCAAAGCAATGTGAGAATGGTGCTAATAGGATTATTTTGTTATGTGACCTTGTATCGCTCAGCTGATACTTTCTTTCAAAGCAATGTACCATACATAGGTTACATTTCACTTTATATATCTCAACATTGTAACCTATGTAGATTGTGAAGTCGATTACTCTAGGATATTATGTCTGCTCCTGGCATGGCTATGTTTACACTACTTGTTCTGTTTTGTGTGGAATACTGAGATTGTCACTGAATTAGTTCTATCTTTTCGTACCCAGTCCTGCCAACTGTTCATCAACGTGCTGGTGGAGTCGCCCTCCATCGACTACCACGTGTCACTATCCCAGAATGCACTGCAGGTCTGCCTGACACACCCAGAGCTGCAGAATGAGATATACTGTCAGCTGATTAAACAGACCAATGGCCGCACACCAAACAACTATTCCCTGACACAGGTGAGATACCAGTACTCGTTTACTCTATTTAAGTAGTAGTATAAATAGTTAGTATTCTGTCATGGAGTCAGCTGTCTTTTTATTAGACCATATTTGTGAATGAATCCCTTTTTCCTTTTCTTTCTCTTCGCCCCTGTCAGTGCTGGCAGCTGCTGTCCATGTGTGTCGCCTTGTTTCTGCCCCAACAACATTTCCTGTGGTACCTGAGGCAGTACCTACAGCGCCATGCAGACCCGAGGTACCAACAGCGCCCCCTCCTGTCTGCTCTCACTGTTCCATTTCCTGTATCTCACCAAAGCAGAATTAATCTTCATTAGGCCAGTGGCTTGTACTATGGAACGGGGTTACTGGCTTATTGGGGTTACTTGTCAGATTTAAGGTACCACAATTTAAATAGACTTAATACATTTAGCCCAGACTACCTTAAATCCGACAGGTTACCCCGATAGGCCACTAACCACGCTCCGCAGTACAGGCCACTAATCATGCTTAAACTGGAAGTTAAAGTGCTGAACAGTGTTAAAGTGCAGGATTTGCTGGGAGCCTTGTTCCAGAAGGCCACTGTATTTGGACAAGGAGTTTTGCACGAAGGATCGTTCACACAAACGTACTCTGAAAATGATCAAAAAGTGCAAAACTGTAAGCTACTGTATATCAACTGCTTCTGCATTTGAATTTCACCTGCATTTAGCTTTGGAATGGACTTGTTCCTTTTAATAGCTAATTCAGCATTTTGGGACTCACCATACAGCCTAAAGCAGCACAGTGCACTGTATTAAATGCGCGATGAACTCTGCAGAGTAATCAGTTAATTAATTTTATGCATTTAATTATGTGCAGTTTTAATAACTACGATTTGCAGTTTCAACTGAAAACCTCAAAAGGACCAAAAATAATTGTATTGGATAGTAGGGAACAGTAAACAGTCACATTAGTAGTTGCAAAGCATGTTTTTTTGGTTGCGCTGCCTGCCTGGCGGCCCAAAACCCCTGACTGTGCAGCGCCTCCGGTCCCAGGAGCGAGGTGGGGAAGTACGCAGTGTACTGCCAGAGATCTGTGGAGCGAACGCTGCAGAACGGCGAGAGGGAGGCCAAGCCGTCTCGCATGGAGATCCTGTCCATCCTACTGAGGAACCCCTACCACCACTCCCTGCCGTTCAGCATCCCTGTGCACTTTATGAACAATACTTATGAGGTAAACTGGCAACCCTTCAGTTCGATTGTCTGTCCTATAGCTCCCCCTGCTGGCCCTTCACTAAAAACACCGCCTCCAAACCTCTTGCTGATTATCCAGGCTCCAGAATCCTTGAATTGTATCAGCTGTTGGAATTAACTTTTGGAACTTTCTTGGGATGGGGTGTGCCAACATGTAGTGTTCATATTTAGCTTTAGCTGACTTTTGAAGAAATAATTATCTCTAAAACTAAATTGTTTAGAAAGCATTGGATTTTCAAAAGTTTAATTGTTATCATCCTGTTGTATTTTGAAAGGATTTACATGTATTTTAATTTCATTTCTATAATTAGATTTGGTACATTAAGGCAAGTGACCTTTGTGCAGTTGTACCACTGCTGTGTGTGCAGTGTGCATCTGTAGGAGTAGGACTGTAATCAGAAGGTTGCAGGTTCAAATCTCATGATATGCAGAGTCATTTAACCGCTGGGCCTTTGAGAAAGATCCTTGGCTGTAATATACTCAGAGACAGTGCCTGACCTTACTCTCTCACTCTTACTTGTGTTGCATGTTGAACACACGCACCTGATAAATTTAAATGTAACACAGTGTGTTCTTTAAGTTAATGCTTTGTAAATTATGAAAAATTCTTTCTGCCATTTGCACAAGTCCAGGTCCATTGGAACTAATCTCTTCACCTACCCCAATTTGCTCCCAGTTGCTTGGGGGGGTCAGACAAACATGCGTGGCCCCTGGAGCTGGCAGTTAAGGGCCTTGCTCAAGGGACCTGATATGACTGTTCTGCCACCGGTGGGCCTCAAACTGGTGACCTTCTTCTCACAGACACAGACACTTAACCCGCTCAGTTACTAACGCTGCCTCTCCTCCCTGTCAGGTGGTTGGGTTTGATGGGTCCACCACGGTGGAGGAGTTCCTCAGCATACTAAACCAGAAGACAGGGATGCGGAAGCCAGTCCTCTCCGGGTTCGCCCTCTTCACCGATGATCCATCTGGGAAGAACCTGGAGCACTGCTTGCAACCCAGTGTCAAGGTGTGCAGAAGGGAGGGTGTGGGGCTTGTGTTCTGTTTGTATCTTTGGTCCTTTGTAGCATTTCGACTGTGAGCTCACAGTATTTACACAGAGCGACTAAGCATGTAGGCCCGAGTGGTTATTATCAAACTAACTGTGCAACAAAGCTGAGTGCTGTCGTTTTCCTGTGAATCAGATCTGTGATGTAATATCAAAGTGGGAACAAGCACTGAAAGAACTGCATCCTGGGAAATATGAGGGTACTCGCATTGTCCGCCTGACGTACAAAAACAGGTACCGCTTAACATTCTCTGCTACGGGTGAAACTCTGTTAAAGTGGCCCAAAATGAAGACAGGTTTTTTTATAGTCCAAGGTATACAGGACACCCTGAATACTGTGTTGTCATTATATTCCCTAATTAGGCATTCTGTAAGCTAACCTCATATTTCCTGTTACACATGTGTTCAGGAGTGTTTTTATAGGTGCTTAGGAATCATTATATGTATTACATGAACTTAATTATGTGCGCTTCAGGTTGTGTTTCAGAGGCCAGGTAAAGGGTGAGACTGAGCGAGAGCGACTCCTACTGGCGTATCAGGTGAATGAAGAAGTCCTACAAGGTCATTTTCCCGTCAACAAGGAGCTGGCCCTGGAGTTAGCGGCCCTCATGACTCAGGTACTTGGAGAGCACAGTTTAGACCCTGTGCCAATGTTTCCCAACCAGGTCCGTAGGGACCCCAGACAGTCCATGTTTTTGCTCCCTGCCAGCTCCCTAGCAAAAATGCGCGACTGCCTAGCATGGAGCTGGGAGGGAGCACATGGAAAACGTGGACTGCCTGAGGGGGACCGGACTGGGAAACACTGGCCAATCAATGCCTGTTATAGGTCATAATGAAACATTATTTCTCTTGTTAATTGTGGCCACCTGTGTAAGGCAGTGGCTGCCTTTGCAATGCCACAACGTCGTCTGATGTAAAAAAACAACAACAAATGATTAAATGAGACACATTAATGTGGCCGTTGTGCTTCAGGTCTGCTTCTCCAGTCATTCCTGCTGCGTTGATAACACGGGTGCAGCAGTGTGATGGAGGGGAGAGGGTGACGGAACCTTTGTGTTCTGTCTGACCTTTGAATAACAGGCTGGATTTTTATTTGATGGCTGGAGTCTGTTTGTGATGGTGAATGAAAGTAAACTTCGAGGGTCGAGTCTGTAGCAGAGGGTCAGACTGGATTTGAGTTTTAAGGTCAGCTGAAGTTTGTCTTAGAGGGTCGCAGTGAGTTTATAATGCAGATTTGCACTGGAATCAATAATGGTACACACCTACTTACCCCAACCCCCCCTTCCGAATCTTAACCCCCCCAGGTAGAACATGGTGATCTGGAGCGTCCGGTCTCCTCTAGTCCCAGCTGCTTCCAGCCTAAAGTCCAACAGATTCTTATGCAGGTTCTTGAGCGGTTTTACCCAAAACGGTACAAACAGGACTGCAGCATGGACCAGCTAAGGTGCTCTGCCTCTCCTCGCATACTTACATCTACACATGCACGCACAAGCAGTCCACGGAGGCGATGGTAATGATGTCACTTCCTTCAGGGAGCTTGCAGAGAGGCTCGCGGCCAAGTGGGCGGTGCTGCGGGGCTGTAGCACAGCTGAGTGCGTGCGGATCTACCTGACGGTGGCACGCAAGTGGCCCCTCTGTGGTGCCAAGCTTTTCAGCGCCAAGGTGAGAAGAACCTAAAAAGAGCCTCCATACAATGATCGCTCTGTTTCTTGGCCTGCTACAGGAATGATGGCCTGAATATATATATATACAATGCGGGGAAGATGGTGGTGCAGAGGGCAGTGCTGTCGTTCAACAACCAGAGAGTTGCTGGTTCGAGCCCCGCCTTCTCCTGACCCCATCAAAGTGTCCTTGAGCAAGACACTGAACCCCAAATTGCTCCCGGTGTGCAGGTTGGCGCCTTGCGTGGCAGCCTTCGCCACCGGTGTGTGAATGAATGTGTGGATGGGTGAATGTGAGGCATAAAATTGTAAAGCTCTTTGAGTACTCGGAAGAGTAGAAAAGCGCTATATAAATGCAGTCCATTTACCATTTTATTTATTTACCATTTATATATGTAAAGAAGAAATCACAACAGCACCATAGCGATACACTGTCATTTGCTATTTCCCTACGGTATCAGTCTAGGGTTCCATTGCATATAATTATTACTTGTTTACTCATTACTGTACTGCACTGTATTGTCTTGCACTACTGTCCGTCTTACACTCTTGTCTCGTATTGCACTAGGATTTGTCCTTTCCCTCGATGCCCTGCCCTGCAACTGCAGCTTAAGAATTTTTCCGTGTTCCTCTGAACACGAGACAATAAAACTTGAAATTTGAGAACCCAAAACTAATCGCCAATTCTTAATAACTTATCAGATGCAGAGGTGGATACTTCAGGTCCAGAGAGTAAAAGTTCAGACCAAGATGTTGTTTCAACCAACCATTTGAGTAAAAGGAGTCATGGACTGGCTCCCGATGTGGTCTCAGTTTGGTTCGGTTCAAAGGAGTCCGAGTTCGTTTGGCATGTTCACATATAGATGCAAAAAATGGTGACTAATCGCTTTAAAGAATGAAACAGACCAAGTGTGAAAACACCCATAGTCAGAGTAGGTAATACTGGAGTGTAAAAGTCCAGACTGGGATTTTGTTTCAACCAACCAGTTTAATACTTTGTGACTGTAACTCAACTGCTTGCTCAACTGTTTATGCTCAACTGGCTGGTCGGAACAAAATCTTAGTCTGGACTTTTACTCTATGGACCTGAATTACTCATCTCTGGTAGTGACAGAGTACTCACCCGGCTGGTGCCCTCCCTTTGCCTTCCTGAGAACAGCCCGTGTCCCCATCCACCTTGGAGGAGACCCAACTATGGTTAGCAGTCAATGAGGAGGGGCTCCACGTGTTGCAGTATGACACTATGGTGAGTGTGAGGCGTGTAACGGACTCTGCCCCGTCTGCCTGTTTAATGGTAACGGAAGCAGCGGGAGCATGTTCAGGTCGCAGTGTCAGATAATACCATTTTCTTACTGCATTGTCTGCAGTTCCGAACACTTTTTTGAACAAAGTATCAAAGAAATCAGCCTCGTGATTCTTTTCTTTACAAAGCTTTTATTTGCCAAACGCTGGACTAGTGGTACGTTTCAGTTTAAATGTTTTAAATATTTCAAACAGTAGAAACCAAAGGGTAAACATAGCTACTGTATGACAAAACTCTCAAATTGACCCGAAATGCACATGACACTTTCTCATCATAACATTTCTCATCATATCATAATTATTAAATGAGCCTGTAAGAGTTAAGTTGTTCTACCCAAAATGTTCCAAACAGCTCAGAGGAGAAATAAACAATTTGAGACTCAGCTCTCTCTTCTGTGCCATTTTCATTTTGGCTCTTGGTTCTTTCTTTCATGAGTTTTGAGGAAAAACAAGATATACTTCCTTAGACACCAACCCCGAGTGTCTCAGGACAAAATAAAAGCAGCTACTTCAGTCAAAGCACCAAGCCCTTGATAAAGAGCTCACATCATCTGTGTGCTTGTATAACCCCTACCTCATCTTCAGCACCTCAAGCTGACACACTCCTACCAGTCGGTCATCACCTTTGGCGGCTGCCGTGACGACTTGATGTTGGTAGTGAATCAAAGCCGTGACCAGGATTTGGGAAGGAAGACTGCTGAGAAGCTTGTCTTTGCTATGGCCAAACCCAAGGTGAGCAGCCCACAGTAAATACTGAGCTGGTGCCTCTCAACTCTATTTAAATTAATGAATATTGAAATTACTTAAAAACAAGCTTATAATACAGTATGTGCTAACAAAGATTTCATTTCATCTGAAGGTATTAGATTGCATTTGTGTTTTTCATTCCATTTTATTTATTTTAAAAGAAAACAATGCACAATAAAACATTAACCTTGTATAAAACAATGAAAAACTGATTGTACCAGGTTTTAGCAAGTACTGCTATTTTCTGTGCATAGTCCCTTAAGCATATATTGCCAAAAACTTGCTAACGAGAGTTACTGTGAAATAAGTCTGAGTGGCAGGTTGTCCCTCTTGTACTGTTAGGGAGTTCCGGGTTTGAGTTGCAGTAATGTGACTCACACAGGAGGTGATATACTGTATCATTACCAAGCCCGTTAACGAGGCGCCATGTCTCTCCTCGCTGGTCGGCCATCTTTCTGGTCCGCCGCCATCGAGTGACACAATGTCCTGAAGCTCTTTTCCTTTCACCTCCTTCTGAAGATTTTGGAGTTGACCCTCTTGATGGCCAGTTACATCAACTACTGGACCTCCACTCTGCCCCCCAGTGTGCCCCTGCTGCCAGCACACTGCTCCTCTCATGAACCCCAGGGAGACAGGAAGCTGTGGGATATGGACAGCAAACACTTCCCTTCCATGACACGGACCACCAAAAGCCCCACCCTGCTGTGACATGTTTAAGCCATTATAATGATAGAATAGGACTTTAAAATCCCATTGAGGTACTGTACCCGGTTTTACAAAGGATGTGAAATCATTTCACATTAAAAACAATCAGCCGTGCTTTTATATCCGTGGCATTAGCTTCTTACAAGAAAAGAAGTAAATTTAAATATTCTGCAATATGTTTCAATATGATCAGCGGGTGTGAAATAAATTGCCCATAAATGTATTAATATTTTACAGGATCATTTTGTAGTAGGCATACGTTGTTTTTATAGCTGCGATCAAAGTCTTATTTCACGTGTTCTTACATCAGAAGGACGCTTACAGTAGGGGCTGATCATAAAAACTCTAAACTGAAGACAGTAAAGGGCAATTAAAAAATGCTGAATTCTTTTTGGTCTGGGGTTTGAACCAGGCCTTGGGCCCACGTGCAGGGGAGATAATTAGAAAGCAAAACTAGCAGATTAATCTCTCCAGGCCTGCTCTGGATTTCTCTCAGCTGCCTGCTCACCTGTGCCAGATACCTTCTTTATTGTTTAGTAAAAACAATAAGGTTTGACTTTTTACAGTTAGCAGGCCTTGGTAGAGTTGGCCTTGCCAGTTTCTGGGGATGAGGTCACTGTGAAGGCCCTGTAGTGCCTGTCAAGGTGGCACATTGAGAATGTAACAGCACCCGGATGTGCTTTTGATTTAAGGTGGACACTTTATTTCTCTGTGTCTCAAATGCTTGAAGTGTCTCATTACATGTTTGAGTTGATTAGAGAGCAAATCGTGTAAGTGCCATTGTGTCTTTGTGGTTTCCTTATGGCTTTTTGTTAGTTGATTGTTTAACTTCTAAGACTTTTCACGGCATAGCTTATGTTGGTGTATTCGATGTTTCATCTAACTACTGACATCAAAATTAGTCATCGTGCATAAATGAATAATAGATTTCCTTTTTACGACTGGATTCAGGTGTAAAGAAGACTAATTTTAGTCAGACTTCTTTTGAGAGGTATAAAACAGCAAATGTGGATCAATTACTATTCATATTTATGTGAGTTGTAGTGGCAGAAAATTATTAATATTAAAGCAATGAAACAAGTAAACTGAAGGTTTTTTTTTCATGACTACAACAAAATCATTGTGAAATCTGCAAATGGTTAATGATGCACTTACTCAAGTGACTGATTAACATATTATTTTTCAGGTACTGTTTATTCAGGATCAGTAAAATGAAACATTTTATATTATGAGGTCTAACCATGGTACTTGTCTTCATCAGACTAGAAACAGTCAATGCCTTTACATTTCATGTTTTAACTAGGTGACAGTGTTAGTATAGTGATGTTTAGTGTAATTTTGCTTTTATTTTCACTTATTATTTTGAAACGTTCCAAAATAACTTGATGCCTGACCCTTTGTTAAGTGGTTGGTTTTTCCTTGAGCAGTTAAATGTTTATTTTTAAAAACAATTGCTGACTTGAGGGGTATGATGGTACCAACTTGTTTGGCTTTGGAAGAAAAACTTGTATGAGGTTGAGATTAAAAAGCTACACACCTTGTTTTCTGATACCTCACGCTCATTGAGTTGGAAAGGTCATCCTATAGAAGGCAAGGTACCGGCATCAACAACAGGCAAAATCCTTGAGCATTTCCTGGATCAAACCACTGTTTTTTATTGTTTGTTATTTTCTTTTTATTTGAGCTGTTTATTGTTGCAGTTTGTAATAAATGTTGTTTTCATAAGATTTTGGTTTTTATTTTAATTCCAGGGGCCATTGACTTTAACAAAAAATAAAATATTCATTTGAAATATGGGACAGTACCCACATCAAGTATAGGATATTTATATAGCTCGTCTAAGAATACTTAATTCAAAGTACTGTGTAACAAAACTAAAAGAGATAGTAAAACTGATCAATATGTGTCAAAATGTTGGAGCCTGGACTGTGTGAGAAGAAAATCACTTTATAGTCCATGTTTTTATTTTCTCAACTCTGATATCTCCAGTTTTTAAATAGTTACCTGCAATGGAACTGCTCCTGAATCATTTAATTTTCAAATACGTAAAGCTAGCTATATTAGCTAAAGACCCCTTGAATATTGCTTCAACATTATACGAATATGTATTATGAAAAGAATGCATGCTTACATAAAAAAATAAAAAATAGTAAACATTGAGTAAACAACTGATTAGATTTAAATTGAATGAATTCTAACTTGGTGGTCTGGCTAGGAAACAGCTGCTACATATGTGGCCGTTTAAATTACTCTCCAGAAGCAGCTGTTACTTACAGACAAAGGACTAACATTTGTATGAAAGTGTATTGTAACATTCATGTAAAGGAATTTTCAAAATGTGTTGCAAGTAAGAACTCGACTTAGGGTGCCACTGCTGAACAAGTGCCCCATTAAAAATAATATTATTGCATGTGTATATCTGGCAATTCTATACTATAGGTAGGTTTGGGGCATTTTGACAAAATAAAAAAATAAAGTCTAAGTCCAGGGCATCTACTAATGATGATTTTCTGCCAAAACTCAAGTATAAACGCCAGTTTTACTACATTTTTATAGTTTCCACCAATATATAAAAATGTGTAATTTGACGCTATACTGACCTGGAGCATAAATACTTTTACAGACTGGGATAAGGAAATCAATTCTATTTCCGTTTGCTAAAAGAATAGACTTTAGTAAGTTTTGGCTCTTCCCCAACATTTTTTTAATATATATATATTTTTTACGTATGACTGCAAACTGCAGCTCGCGTTTTATGAGCTGTCACATACTGACACCCACACTTTCGCATTGAATCCTGATGTCAGGAAGGAAGTCGCGCCAGTACAGCTTATCGCCGTTGAAGGCACAAAAAAGTCCAAGGAGACGGGACACCGAACGCAGTGTCAGAAGACAACAGGCGCTGCCTGTCTCCAGACCGTACAGAGATCCTTTGTGGACTTTGTTAACCTATTACAAACTTGTTCATTCACTTATTACTTTTCATTTTGAGATACTTTGCTCAGAGGAGAAAAAAATAGCCTGTGTGTGTATATGTATAGACACACACATATACATTATTAATATAGTAATAAAAAATATTTTATGTCCATTGCTTTCCTTTTCAGCTTTAAATTTTTCACATTCATTTAATGTAACAGAGTTGTAATCTTTGAAAATGATACACTGTAATGAGAAAAGTGGATGAAGCATTTCGGTCAATGTTTTTAAATTATAATTCACGTAAAATTAAGTGGAAGCACAAGGCAGCCTAACCCCGTGTAGGGCTCATAAACGCCTTCCACAAAGGCCGTAGGAATGATTTCATCATTGGTTTCCTTTGATGATTACACATGGTACTCCTACAATATTGGAAGGGACATGTCCCCGTTGTCAGTACACAAATGTACACCAATGCCATTCACGCCTATGATGGAAACCCCTCAATGACACGGGGACAACATGCAAACCCCACAATGACATCGGAAGAACATGCAAACTCCACAATGACATCGGAAGAACATGCAAACCCCACAATGACATCGGAAGAACATGCAAACCCCACAATGACATCGGAAGAACATGCAAACTCCATAATGAAAAGGGGAGAACATGCAAACCCCACAATGACACGGGGAGAACATGCAAACCCCACAATGACATGGGGAGAACATGCAAACCCCACAATGACATGGGGAGAACATG